>CM035154.1:40793967-41203914 GCA_020205615.1 Panax quinquefolius | reverse complement strand
TGTACCCTCGATGAGACTCTCGGGAGTATGACCTCTAGATATACTTCGTCTCTCGAACTCAAGCGCTATGGTGAGAATGTGCAACAACAAGTGCTTTCTTTGTATGCTCGAGTCTGCGATCTACGGATCGACCTCTTCGTTTCGCTTCGACCTGTCCCCTAGAATCGGCGGTGATATGTCTTCTTCGATCTTTGAGGAGTAGGGCTTGGGATCTTCTTCTTTCTTGGTTCGGCCCAGAGACTCTCGGGTCTGAATGAGCAGGTTCTTTCCCACTCCGATGTCCTTGCTCTTCTTGATGATCATAATCGAACTCTTCGTCCCTCAACTCTCGCCATCCGAGCCATCCGCCATTATATCCTCGTCATTTCTTCTCACAAGTACTTCCATAGCTCTATCCGCTTCATCCGCCATCTTAGCTAATCGGGAGGCCTTTGCGTCTTGGTCATCTCAGATCGAGTTTTAGGCGCAGGTGCCTTCTACACTCGTTTACATCCACGGCGAGACCCTTCTCCGTCGGGAAGACTAGCTTACGCTTAGCTTTGCCCACCGCCTTCGGCCGAGAATCTTCAGGTGAACGTTTGGACGTTGTGCTAGCGTGAACACTTATTGTAGGTCCCAAACGATCTTTAGCGGACATCGCGGTGGTTGATTCACTAACACCATCTACCGCGCCTTTCGTGTAGGTGTTCTACTCTTCACCATGAATACTGATGTAGAATAAACACAATCTGTGATTGAAAAATACTCAGGACACTAGAACTCAGCCCTCCTTCTAGCGCCAATGTTAACGCCAGGATCTTCTCCAACGTCCCAATCACGTAAGACGCCTCGATCTCCCAGACAAGAAACACGATAAACACCACAAGCTTGGACGTACCGATCGGGGGGGATAGCTCAAAGTGAGAGTAAGTATACGTGTTCACAAGGTTAACAAACGGAGAATGTAATGCCTAGTGTCTTGAGAGAGATAATAATTCTTAGTGTGTATGTGTGTGAAAAACGTACCTCTATTCAAGGCTTAGTTGATAGGTTATACTCTCTTTGCTTTGCCATATCTGTGCCACCCACTACCTCGACCTGACCCTCACGATCTAATGGGTCCCGCCGCTTGCTGCAGTATCTACTCACTACCTTTGGTCATTTTGTTTATCTTACCGTGGCTATAATCCCATCCACATTAATGCGTGGCGGTGTCGGTCACCAATGTGCTCTTTCATCATTACAAGTCAAAGTAATAGATATTAAATGATCCAACGGGTTAATCCAACGAATCAACAATTCTATCTTATAGAGTTAAATAGAAATAACATGGTGATTAGGCCCAGCGACTTTCAAGGTACAATAATGAAGGTCCAATGGATTAATTAAATAAGTAAGCCCAACTTACTCGGCCCAAAGAGGAGGAATATCATGACCCAACAATGATGATGATGGAGGTGGTGGGGGCACGGCGGCGGGGGTGGCGGTCCATTGTTGATTTCTATAGCTAATTTCATGAAAACTCTTAAGCCGTTTATTGGTAGCTGGATTTTTTTTATTTGGATTTGGATTGAAAAATTTGGGTGGAAAATAGTTTTAAGGGTTTGAGTCTATAAGTCTAAATTTTACCCAACTTAAATAAATAAAATCATTTAATTACATTCACCTTAATTTTAATTAGCATATTTTTGGATTTTGTATTTCATAAATGATTTAATTATAAATAAAATTTTATTTGATATTAATTACAAAAAATAATTAAATATATTTTTTTATTTATTTTCTTGTTTTTTGGCACACTTTTTAAATTTATATTATACTTTAAAATATTTTTTTTATTTTCTTCATAAAAAATTTTCTCCAAATTCACATACTCACTGCTACGTCACACAAGGACGCCACATCAGCTTTTTAACGGACAACTCAACTGCTTAGCTGTCTTTTTCCGTTAAAGTCAAAGCATTTAACGATTTTTTTAACTATGTTAGAAAAGTCGAGTACAGTGAGTTGAGTGTAAGAAAAAAAAGTTCAGTGACCTATTTGTAAGTTGACGTAAAGTACAGTGACTTAGAAAGCATTTAACCTGATTGCTGGAGGATTGAGGTACGTTAAAATTTGTCCTTCTTTCGTAAATCACATAGTTTTAGGACATTTTATTTGTTAATTTATAGTTTTTTTTATTTGTACATTTTCATATTTAATCTAACATTAAGGGCACAACATGTAACAAGATAAGGTGGCGATTTCATCATCCTTCCTTGGCCCACAAACCACCCATTCATTTTGCATAATCTTGCCTTAATAAAATCAAGTAGACGTTGGCCCCTAGTATTCTCGAGCTCAATTAGGACAAGGGACTCCAAGAGGAGGCTAAATTTGAAACTAATCATACTGGTGTCTAGGCAAGTGGTTCAAAAGGTAAACGCCTAAATGATGTGTGGTTATTAAATTAGTCACCGTGCCCACGGAGAGACTCCCACCTTTCTTACACTTACTTGGCTAGTGATGTGATTAATTTCGAAATTTGTGCACCTTAAGGTGTAACTTGGAACAGTTAGGAGCTGTCTAGATTTTATTTAGGTTAACCGTAAAATTAGAATTCTTATTTTATTATTTTTATTTTTATTTTTTATTTTTTGTGACTTTCATTGTTAGTTGTTTATTTGTTTTGTGATTTGTGGAAAGATGAATTCTTATTATAGTTGGAATAATAATTTTGCTTGGAATCAAGAACCTTATGGAAATTTTAATACACACCAAGTAAATTATTTTTTTCCAACTTATGAAAATCCTTATCTAAGTTCATATCCATATCCATAACCATATTTAGATCCAGAATCTCAATATCCACAAGAATTATCAAATGAAGAAGAGGAAAGACTTATTGCCTTGGAGAAAATTACAGAAGTTTTTAATGGAAAATTAATTTAGCATTATATCTTGTCTAAAAATTCAAATGAGTCGATTAGCCACCATAATAAATGAACAAAAGGTGAGTGAATTTTCTATTAACTATAATTAAAGTTAATTTTAAAAATCTTGTTGGTTGTGGAAATGATGAGAAAAATGAAAAATTTGTATTAAATTATATACAGTTTGAGTCAAGCGAATTTGAAGAGTCTACAAATTATGAGTCTATGCCTAAAATTGATCATGTTGCATTTGATGAGTTTGTTGACAAAGTCTATAAGCCTAAATCTCCATACCCTGAAAGACTTATTCTTGGACCAACCCATTAAATTAGTAAACATGATACAAGAGTTGTCAATGATCTAAGAAATAATTGAAATTAGACTCTTGATTAAAAAAGATCCAATTGATTTTTTCTTAAATCATCTTGCCCAAAATTGAAATGAATCTGAATATTTAGATAAGGTCAATGAGTTGTTGAGATCCACTACAAATAAGTCAACTAAACTAGAACATGTATTTGAACCAATTCTTCCATCCTTTCAACATGTTAGTGAAAGTTTTCTTGAGATAAGCTTTAAGTATAATTCTGATGAAAAGTTTGATTGTTTTTAATTTTCTAGACCTCCTAAAAATCATGACAAGACCACACTCACTTACCCATTTGTATCATTCATGTATAGCCAAATAATTTTTAGGATTTGTGAAATTTGTAGATATGTACATTTGTTTAATTTCTCACAGTATTTTTTTGAGAATAAAAACCCCACATACAAGGTAGAATTTTTTCATATCTTTGTTCTCTATTTTCATTTGTATACATTGAGTACAATGCATGATTTAGGTATGAGGGGAGTTTGTTTATATTATTGTATTAGATTTTTTTTAGAAAATATAGTTAAAAAATTAAAAAAATTAAAAAATTTGTTCGACTTTTTATGGATTGAATTTATTCTAATAAGTGTCTGTGGAGTTAAAAATTCATGAGTAAGATTAAAAGATTTTGAACTCTTGAACTTTTGATTAGATATGAAATCTTAGTTTGAAACACCATCTGGATTTAAATTGATTTCACAAGTATTTTTGTTCTTCACGTTTGAACTAATTCTTAGTTGTGGGGTGTAAACTTTGATTCGAATATTTTCAAGAAAAAAAATTAAAAAAAAAGAAAAAAGTTGAAAAAAATAAATAAATAACTGCTTCAATGTCCATTGAACGAAATAATTGGGTATCCAAGCCTCAGGAAGTATCGATATTTACGCTGAAAAGTGTGATGAATAAAAACAGCTTAACTAGTTTACTTTTGTGGCCTTTGTTACTCGAGTTAATAAGCCCTTAGGAGTATCTCTACATCTAGTGCCCTAAAGCCAACTGGTTTGGGAGTCATTGGTCCAACTACATGAGTAACTTTGAAAAGCCTAAGAAAATGAGACATTGCACAAGTCAAGAAATTTTTTTAAAAAAAAATGGAAAAAAGGAAGAAAAAAAAAGAAAAAAAAAGAATTTGCTTGATTTTCATGATAACAATCACTACTAAGAGTTACATCATATACACATGCATGCAAAACATGGAATTAATTTAATGGTGTATGGTGTCTAAAATGAAGATTGAGTGTTTTTGATAAGGTAAAAGTGTAATTTTAAATTTAACCTTGCATATGTGTAATGCCCGTGAATATTTAGAAGTTTTCTTTTAATTTCATAACTTGTTGAACCAAAAAATTATTTTTAAATTTTGTGGGTATATTCACTGCAAATCCTCATGACACACAACTCGTCCACTTGGGGTTTAAAGGCTTATTGCACATGCTAAGTGCAATCGTGTTTCCTACGAAAAATGGGGTAGTTTAATTTTTATTTTTTATTTTACTCTAGACGAGCAAAAGCTAGGTATGGGGTATTTGATAGACACATAATTCATACATTTTATTATCCCTAATTTTGTCCTTTTAATAATATTAGTTTATTTAATTAATATGTTTTATTTTATTTTGTAGGATTTAATATTTGTTGCAATAAAGTCAAAATCTTGGTGATCAAGCGATATTTAATGCTCTTATTCATATAAGGGAATATCCAAGAAGAATCTTACAACAGAAGGAAAGAGGTGGAATAATCTTGATGTGCAAGTCAAATCCAACAAGAGAAAAGAAAGTCTATCTAGAATATATTTGAGAAGTTGATTTCCACTATAAAGTTGAAACCTACATGGAAAAGAAACAAAATTGTCCAAATTCAATGAATTTAAATTATGGCACAAATTTATTTTTCCTATAAATATGTCTCTTGTTAATTTTAGAGAGAAGAGTATTAGGTATTGTATTAGTTTAGGTTAGGAGTAGAAATTAAATTACTTATTCATTGTACGTTCGTTGGATGATCGTTAATTAAATAGAGTTTTCTTATTTATTTTTAATCTTCTTCTTTTCTTTATTTTAGTTAGTTTAATTATTTTCCATTTCTAGCTAATATCTTTAATCTAGGATGAAGATGAAATTAAATAATTAATCATGATAATATTTTTCATATCTTCTATTATTTATGCTTTTATATTTAATTAATTTCGCTTTTATGTTTCGTTATTGAAATACCTTCGTTTTATAGTTCTTATGTGATTTTAAATTAATTAAGAGATTTTGATAAATTATTGTTAATTAAGATATGAGTTTTTCATAATACATGCTTGCTCCAAGAAGTTTTGATGGGTTATAGTTAATTTTTAAATTTTCATAGTCTATGATTGCCCACATTAATTGTAAAACTACTAAATTAAAGGGAAGGGAGATCAAAATCATATTTGAGTTATAAAAATTGAAGAGATTGAATTATATGTTATGTTTATTATTTAATATATTCGAATTCCTAGATTGCTTTCTCATTATTAGTTTTCATATTTTAGTTAATCAATTTTCAATCTTTATTTCTAATTCGCCTAAAATAGATATTAAGGATACATTAAAATTAATATAGTCTCTGTAAATTCGACTTATACTTACAAGTTCTTCAATTCAACACTCTGCACTTACAATACATAATTTTAACACATCAATCAACATAATAAATCTTTCTTATTAAAGCTACCCGGACTTCACACGGGGTTAGTTAGCTTCTATTTATAGAGCAACAACATATATACAGCCAATGCCGATAACAAATTAAAGTTGATTTGAATTACTTAGCCGTGTAAAAGTTCCTAGGCCTACACGATTGCTCTATTTTCTTAAGAAAGCTTTCAATTATAGAGATATTGAGTTGCTTAGAGTTGGTTTACAAAATTTTATCAAGTATAAAATAAAGTTTGATTAGTTAAGGCTCGTTTAATTATCGAGTCGAGCTCGAGCAGTTTAAACTTTTCAAACGAATATGATCCGAGTATTAATAGAAAATTACAATTTGAAGAGGTTCGAGTAATTTATCGAACTTTAAAATTTGCTCATATTTGAATTATTTATATTTCGAATATAACTTTTAGTCGAGCGGATACGAATCGAGTCCGAACTGTTTATTTATTTTGCAGTCTTATAAACAATACAACAAGGGAATGATGGTCCAATAGAATTAAGATTTAACATTAAAGAGAACTTAACTCTTAAGTATTTATATATTATAAGACCAAAAAAAATAGTATATACATATATATATATATATATATATATAGATGTTTATCCTAGTAACAAAAAAAAAAAACTTCACAAGCTAAAGAAGTAGACGAGAGAAAAAAAAATGGCAGCAGAATCCCAAGTGATGAGCATGAAGCTTCTTGTTGATAAGAACCCCAAGTGGCACCCCACTTTTGTGTAAGTGAAAAGACTTAGCCAAGACTTAATTTGAACCCACACACGCGCGTTGCCGCCGTCCGATCAGGCCGGGTCCGAGGGTGGGAGGGGGGTGGGTTGGGTTGGGTCGTGATATATATATTTTTTAGACAAAAATCTGTTTAATATTTTTGATCACGATACTACGTCGTTTTGACTAACCCAACGGTCATATCCTTTCTTAACAGTCACAAAATATTCTAAAAATAAACTATGTGGGATCTCGTTCCTACATAAGTTTATTCCCGTTCCTTCCCATTTCTGCAAAAACATTTCCCGTTCTGCAGTGTATATTCTTCTTACATTTCCGTTCCCTCTTAAATTTTCTAGTTTGTATTGCATTTCTGTTCTGCAGTTTGCATACTACTGTTCCCTACATTCATATCATTAATCATCACAGTAGAGTTCGAGTATAAACCATAGAATTTTTGTTCACTGAATTCTTAATTTTGTAGTGCTACTAATTAAGAATTGTAAATCCGTTTTATCTTGAGAAGCAATTATTCAACAAATCTTTTAGCACCGGTGAAAGAATAAATTTGCTTTAAAGAGACTTTGTGAATTCAAAGGACTCTGATTTCTCTATTTTTCATATTTCCAGAATCTGACTTCATTTTATTTCAAGTAAGTATAATACATTTTGTTTTTGTAATTCTGTTTTGCTTAATTTTGCTAATATATATTATATATATTAAATAATACTATATATCACATGATTACACCAACTACTGTCAAGAAATACTATTACAAGTGCAGTAGTACTAATAATTTCGGAAATTCAGGTCATGTATTCGGGAGCCTATTAGTTCTTCACATCTATACGTGACTGATAGGTTTGGGACACCTTGTCCTGAATGCGGGCATCAAATGGGGACAGAGGTCACTTATGTGGGTGGTGTGCCGAAAGTGTGGTCTACAGCCGGAGAAGGCGGCTTTGTGAAAGGGGTGGTGACATATATGGTGATGGACGATTTGGTGGTGCAGCCTATGTCTACCATATCTAGCATTACTTTGCTTAACAAGTTCAATATCAAATTAAGAAGTAGCTTCTCTTGAGGAAAGGATTGTCAATTTGGACATGGATAAGGTATGTAAGATACTCACTTCATCTGTTGTAAAAAAGGGTTTTATCTTTCAAAATTTTGTTTTAAAAGAAGAGTGGTCATCGACCTTTATATTATTAATGGAAGTATAAATGATTTAATATTATGTTTTTATGTTTATCATATAGTAGTATAATCATGACATTACTAAACTATCTAACGTTTAGGAGTAATTAAGTGTGGGTCCATAGAACAAAAATCAATGATAATTATATATACTTATATATATTTTTGTCTGCCCTAAACTAAATCAAGTACTTGTCAGTTTGGACAGGGCTAAGGTACGTATGAAGTATAAATTATTTTGAATGGAATTATTTTTGTGTAGAATAGTTTATCCTTTGTTTATATTGTTTGGGTTACTTCATCACTCCTCACGTTTAAATTTCTTCAGAAATTCTTTACTTTGTAGTTCAATCTAGTACGTAGTACTAGTTTTTAGTCTATTAGCTACATATATACCTTTCTTATTCAAGTAAAAGATTTGATATATAGATGATAAAAATAAAATATAATCTTTTGTTCATTATCATTTGTATTTCAATATCCTACGTACTTCCCATAGTAGGCTAGTAAAACACTGCTAGCTCCAACGTATATAGAATCAACATAATTACTAATCATTTCCCATCATGATCATTATGATTTTATTAAGAGTTACATGCACTTTGCATCTTCCAAGTATATTCCATTTTGCACATTGCATATATATTTTAAAATGTAATATTTTGTATTTCATACTTTTAGCGAATCGACAGTACATAACACCTCTGACCAAAAATCTATCGCTAAAATTAACGGGAAAGTGTTGGATTTTGCACTTTTAGCAACTAATTTTAGGTGAAGTATATAATGCAATGTGGAAATTAGCGGGATAAACTTAGGGATACAAACTACATTTAACTATTTTATTAATTTGTTTGGTTGATAATCAGGTTTTGAAGTTGTTGAAAGCATCACTGCAGACAAATATGGTCCTGACCAATGTCTTCCTCGACGGCGGCATGGTGGCATAAATATAAATGTTGATGAGTGTTTTGGGTTAGGTATGTGAGAATTTGAAAACGGAGTGTTATTTTGTTGAAGATATGTTCATTATCGGCCATATCTTGGGTTTATCTTTTATTATACTGGTATGGTTGGTACTGATATTGTGTAAGTTTCTTTATTCTAGAAATGATAACTACTACTTTTAACATAATTATACTTATGCATGCCTTCACGCGTAATTAATGAGATAAAATGTTGGTTTTCTTTCGAGGAAAAGGTAAGGTAAGTAGTCCCGACAAAATATGATTATGGATTGATTTTAATTTTTAAAATATGGTTATGATTTCATTTAAAAATTAAAATTATATTAATCATTTTTAATATGGGTTGTGTATATGGTTATGGTTCAAAAATATTATGTTTTGACTTTTAAACAGAACTTTTAAAAAATGAAATTGTGACCGTCATAATTAAATTAATTAAGTAATAATATGATATAAAAATTATTAATATAAATAATAAAATCCTAAAAAACTATACTAATAAAATTTTAAATTGAAATTATTAATACCTTTCCATATTGAAATAATTTTTCAAAATTATTATTAACTCGCTAATAGAATTGTTGGAATCCAAAATGCACCATAGTATAATTCAATGAATGTCGTTTAAATATTGAAACATATTTATAATTCTTTTGTAATTAGAATACTAGAATTTACATAAACTGACACATACAAAACAACATTAGTCACCCAAAATAAGAACATATTAATTTATAGAACATACAAGATAAGTAGAAAACGCAATCATATAATTCTATGAGATGACATTAAAATTTAACATTACAAAACATATATTTTTCCAAAGTCAATTATTTAATATTATATTTAATATTTAATAATATTATAAACAATTATTTCCTTTAATATTTAAAAGTATTATAAACAATTGATATTATATTTAATATAATACAATTATTTCCTTTTTTCTTTTTATTTTTTGCCAAGGAAAAGTTGTATAATAATAACGTTATATTTAGTCTTCAGCAAGCTACTAAATTGTGTTTTCTATTATAGCGATAATAAATTCACTAACTGCATTTAAATAAGTAATTCTTCATCTAACCTAATGGAGTTTTGCTTAAAGGATCAAATAGTAATGTGTTGGATGATGGATACGAAGCGTAATTTATGAATTAATTAGACCAACTTTAATTAATTTTGTCGGAATAGAATATGGGTTGAAAAATGGATAATCGGTTTAGAACTATATTTGTTTTAAAAAATATGGGTCCAAACTTTAACCAACCTGAATAAATAAAAATAGTTAACCAACTCATTTGGTTCCAATTAATATAGTTTGATCTAACAGTTAATTAACTATATTGCCAAATATAAAGGTAAGCAATCAATGTAACTTAATTATATACCTTATGCTTGAAATTATGGGTCCAAGATTCAAAGGTAGCCTAAAGATTTGAATAAAAATGAAAAAATCGAAAATAAATGAAACGGACAATAATGAACAAATGGAGAAATACATAAGGTTCGTCCACCCCTAGGTGGTCCCATTTTTTGACAAACTTTGACAATTGATTTTGATTTGAATTACTAGATCGAAATAAGGACAACTATAAGGAAACGAACAGAAGAAGAACAAGAAATCGGAGTGACTCCCTAGTCACCCTAGGGTTCAGCCACCCAAGGGGTTGGCCTCCTAGGGAACACACCTCTTCATATTGTCGAATATCATGCCGGACGAGCCTTGAGAGGTGCAATGACGGAGCAACGATATTGAAATTAACTAAGGAAAGAGGAAAAAAAATTCATGAGAATTTAGGAATGATCTTCCTTGAAACCTCCATAACAAGATGAGTTGATTACGTGCAATGCCAAGAATCACGAGAAAATAATGAAAATTGAGCAAGAATTGGAAAGACAAGCAAAAGAAAATTAAAGGAAGCAAGAACATATATGGACAACCCGGATTTTTCGAAAAATTAATAAAAATAAGAATTTAATAAATAAAATTCTTATTTAGGTTTGGATATAAAAATATATGTGTGTTATATATATATTTATGTGATTTATATGAGGAATGAATAAATATATTTATTATCGATCAAGTGATGAGAAATGCAAATTAATAGTTAGTCAAGGCTAATTAATTCAATTAATTTGAACTAACTAAAGAAAAAATAAATATTTATATAAAAGATAAGAAATGAAGTTAAAACTCGAATTGAAGTTTGGACCGAATATTTAAGTTCGAAATGTCAACATTTGTAAAAGATAGACTTTAAACACAAATTCGTTGCAGTTGACTTTTTCGGAAAAAAGTAACTCGAAAATTTAAGATAAATTTGATGATCGAGGAAAGTATTTTTATTTTTATTTTTATTTTTATTTTTTCTTTTTAGTATTCTCAAAAACGTATAGTATTTATTTCAACAAATTTTTTATAAAATATAATATTTTAGGTATAATTTAAATATATATATATATATATATATATAAAAATATAGTTATACAGAGAGAGGAAAGAGAGTCTAATAAGAAAGAGACAAGAAAAGGAGAAGGAAAATAAAGTATAAAGAGGTATTTTTTAAACCTTGATTTATTTTTAGATTTAAGTTCTTATGAATTTTATGTATATAGGTTATTTTTGTACTTGTTTAGGAAGATCTAAACTTGTATAAAAAAGAATTAAAAAGAGAACTGTAAAATTAAGGAAAATCTTATTATAGCTGACACATTTTATTTATTATATTATTAAATTTTTAAAATTTGAAATTACCCTATTGAATTAATTAAAAATTTAAATTACACAATTACAGTAATAAGATTCGACTTGGCTCAAATTATTACACCATTAAATTTTAAAAATTAAAACTATCTCATTGAACTAATTAAAATTTTAAAATTACATCATTCTGTTAATAAGATTGGATGAACGTCTATTATTTATCTATATAGCATCATGAAGAAAATAATAAAATTAAAAGATAAATTACGTGACAAAAATAATAAAAAATAGCTTGAAATAGTGACATGGTGTTCAAAGCAAATACTTTTTCTCTTGTTCTTCTCTCTACATAATCAAGAAACCACCTTCTTTTACATATCACCACCGTAAGCCACCACCACTGTAAGCCACCACTATCGACACCAACATAGCAATAACTGAACCAACTAATTTCGCATTAACCTTCAATTCATAAACTTAACATCTCTCAAGGTAAAATGTATTCCTCAAGCTCTTCAGTCTTAGGGTCTGTTTAAGGATGACTTATTTTAAAATGACTTATAAGTTAAAATTTAAAATAACTTATAAGTCATATTAAAACTTATAAATAAAAGTGGTTGACACCCTTTTGACTTATAAGTTAGAAATTAAGTTAAAATAAAATGTGATAGTGTTTGGCTAAAATGACTTATAAGTTAAAATAAGATATAAACATTATTAAAATAAAGACATAATAGACTTTACATTTAGTCAAACTTACTTATTTTAAAATGACTTATAAGTCATTTTTTAATAAGTTAAAATTTGCTACTTATTAAAAATAACTTATAAGTTAAAAAATAAGGCAACCCCAAACACTTTAACAATAAAAAATAACTTATAAGTTGGTTTGACTAACTGGATGATATGATCATAGGGGTAATATGGTGTCAATGAGCCTAATATGCCCAACTTTAATATAACAAAATTGTGGGCTAAAATCTGGGAGCCCATATACAAAGATAAAAAGGCTCACAAACATTGAGGCAGAGTTTTATATCTGTCCATGTATCTAATTTGAAAACCCTACTCAAGCGGCCGCAGAACTTCGTCTCTCTCTGCGCAGGTTCATCTTCTCTCCCATTTCAATTTATATTGAGGGTTTCAAATCGGTCTAATAATCATTTGATGAATTTTTAAATATCTTCTGAAGTATATTAATTAGTACGAAAATGAGATTTCTGCAGTTTGATTTCTAAATTTTTATGTTTTTTTTTTCTTTTGTTTTTTGAATTCACATAGTTTCCTTCATTTTTCTGATTTTGATTCGTCTTATTGTTATTTTTACTGTCTCATTTAGGTTGGGTTTCTTTTAGCTGACATCAGCAATGGCTCCTGCTAAAGGTAATACTTTATTTATATGAGCAACATATAGTAAATATAGTTTATTTTTTTCATAATAGTGTTTTTATCTGTGAAGGTATCATTCCTGTAATTTATTTGATCTCCAATTAAGTTCTTTCTCTTGTCTGTGTTATTATTGTATATATGCCCACTGAAATAATTGTGTTTTTAATATGACTTTCTTTTATATAACTGTAACCATCTGTTGTGGTTGAATTCATAAATTTAATCCTTGAATCCATAAACCTGAACCCAACAGCTTCAAATGTCTCCTGTTTCTTTTTTACTTCAACAGGGTATTGCTACTAGTACACAGTTCATTGTTTATAGCATAAAATAAGCTGGTAATGTACTGTTTGGTGTAGGTTGCATGTACAAATAATGTATAATCAGATACTAGCTGGAAACATCATACTCTTTGCTTTTCTCAGATGGGTCTTTTAGATAGAAATGCATTGCTCAGCTGGTGATTATTTGATTATAGATTGTGCAACTGTTTAGCAAATATTCTGAACTTTCAAAAATATCCCCAAACATTTTTACTACAAATTGTGACATCTCGCATTGTAATAATAATATGTAGCTCTACTAAATGGGTCAAAATGATAAGACTATCGAAATGGTAAGACCGTGAAAGAGTTTCTTTTAGCAGACTATATTTGAAATCCCTATTAAATTACATATTCACTATGTGGAATGGAGTCACTCTTTCAATGCTAATAGCTTAAGAACTTAAAAATGTATAACTTGCCCTATTGTTAAGAACTTGAGTTTGTAGTTGATTGATATGTCGATTTTGATACTTTACCTGTCGACAACATTAGGTAAAGAAAGTAGGAGTAACTATCTGCAATTCTTTTGATCTTGGCGAAGCACGATATTTTTAGCACATTATTACTTGAATAGGGCATTTGTTTAAATATTAGGCATCATTTGTGCAGCTTTACCCAATTTCAAAGTAACTAGTGATTTTATGTTACTTTTGTTCCTTTTCAAACAGTTTCATTTTTTCTAATTTCTTAGGTGGTGGTTTGAAGATGTTTTTTGATAATGATATTTAATTTAAAGTTTGTACTCTTGTTGAACTTATCTTTACAGTTGACAATGCAAAAAAGAGTGATCCAAAGGCTCAGGCCTTGAAGGCTGCCAAGGCTGTCAAGGGTTCATCAACTTTCAAGAAGAAAGCTAATAAGATCAGAACAAAAGTTACCTTTCATCGACCCAAGACATTGATGAAGGAAAGGAAGCCAAAGTATCCTAGGATTAGTGCTCCTCCAAGAAACAAGTTGGACCATTACCAAATACTCAAATATCCACTGACAACGGAGTCTGCAATGAAGAAGATTGAAGATAATAACACTCTGGTTTTCATTGTTGACATCCGTGCTGACAAGAAAAAGATTAAGGATACAGTTAAAAAGATGTATGACATTCAGACCAAGAAAGTGAACACTTTGATCAGGTATCATATATGAATACTTGTTTGTGTCTTATCAATAGATTATTTACTTATCAAGAAGGATCATCTTTTTTATTCACTTAAGAACAATTCTCTAGACAAAAAATTGCTTCTATAATATTTGTTGTACTGGATGTATTGCCTGAACAACTATTATTTGGAGCAAGCATTCAAACTATTTCACTACATGCTTAAATCTGTACAAAAACCGACTGCAATCATTTTTATATGGTGTATATTTGAATCAGATTTGCTTATTTTTTGGGGGGGACGGTACACTTAAAAATTATATCAAGTAAAGATTCTAATATAAAATCTTCGATCGTGATGTTGGTTCTTTTCTTTGTATTAGAACATTTATGGTCATCATCACACAATCAGTTTAGACAACTTGCTGAATTGTTTCTCTCTGTTTGTTTCTATAGAATAATCTTTGAACATTTGATTTTATGTTGAACCTAAATTGTGTGTTCTTTTTTCTGGTTCAGGCCTGATGGAACCAAGAAAGCTTATGTTCGGTTGACTCCCGACCATGATGCATTGGATGTGGCAAACAAGATCGGAATAATCTAAGTGATTTGATTTCATCTCCGAGGAAATTCATTTCTTTTTGTCATGAGATTTTTTTTAGTTTTGTTGCTGCTCTTTTTATAGTGTTTAAATTATAATGTAGTACTTTAAATATGTTGAAGCTCTTCTTGCTATTCAGCACATATAATGCTATACAATTTAGAATGCGGGCTTGATCAAGTTGTGTACCTTTGACTATAGTGTACTTTGAACTTTAGTTTGTATTTTATTTTATTTTCCTTCTATTCTTACTATTGGTTTCTACTGTGATGATAGCAACAGCTAAATCTGTTAACTGTTGTTAAGACATGGAAAGAAGAGGAAAGAGTTTAATCCTTTGTGAAAGTCTGAAAGAATGACTTGCTATGCTGATTATAACATTGATATGAAGTGGAGTATATGATTATTGATATTAAGATTTTGTGATTAATGATCTAAAGAGTGGAGTGTATAAGTGTTGTCATTACATTGAACTGGATAAAGTTTGCGGAAATGATAAGTTTAGTCTTGGATTCATTTTTCAATCTATAAATTTGTTGTCCTTTTTTGGCCACATTAGATGATCTACTTTGGTTAATGCTATTTTGCACTATGGGAATAACGTTTAGAAACATAACCTGGTTGTCCCAAAATGGATGTCATATTTTTAGGCGCAAAGGTCATAAGAAGAGTGGACATTCATTCACTCTGGGATGGAAGAACTCCTGAATGCTTTGGCACTTTTGTGGGCACTGTCTTGTGGATGTTTGCTTAGGGATGGAGGAAAATTAGCTGTTTTGCAGATTCATCTACCCCTCTTCTGCTGTTAGCCAATTCTAGTATCAATAGATTGATTAAGGACATTGTTTTGGTTGATTCTTGGTTTGATGTTTGTCAGATTTTGTAGTCTTTAAGTTATATGTGCACACCCAGAGAGCTGAATAGGTGTCTAAACTAAAACGTGACTAACAATGACTAATTTTTATTTTCCTGTTACAGACCTAAAACAAACAAGTGAAAGTGTCTACTTTAGAGTAAATTTAACTTTTGTTATAATGCAGACAAGAGATAGTGTCTGCAGTGGCAGAATCAGAACGTTTTTAGAGGAGGGGTCAAAATACATTAGTAAAAAAATTATTTATCGACGCTTGGAGTCTTTCAAATTGTCTGTTCGGTAAGATCTTATCAGATCCTCGCGATCAAGATAATTTGAAAACGTCTCAAAATTTTGGTCAATATCAAAATTTATGCAGAAATATTATTTTTTATTTCATGTAGAAATACGATTATTATTTTTATTTAAAAATATCAATTATCTACATAGAACAAAAAAAATTAATTCAGAAAGAAATCAACAAAAGGGAGTCTCTAAAGTAAATTCATGATGTTTAAAATTCACTGCCGCTAGAAGGAGTACTATCTATCGTTACATGTGGGAGGAGCAACTTTGGTGTGATATATATATACTAGCAGCTGTATTTATCCCAAATTTTGGACGATCCATAATTTATTAGGTTCAAAATCAATTTTTTTGTTAGATAGATATATAGTAGTTCATTTGTTTTTCGTATTTTAATCCACTATAAATTAGATATCAGCATAAAAGTCCAAACACCATTTGTATTTAAGAAAAGATGAATTGAAACGGGTTGATCAAGGTGAGAGGTTGGAGAAAACTATCCAGAATAAATTGGGAGATTGTAATTTACAAAAAAAAAAATAGAAAGCGTTTTATCTCACCGGAGGAGAAGAGAAGTTTCGTCGCGAAGGTGATAATTAGCGGACAGGTAGAAGCAGAGCAGCAACTAGGGTTTTGGCGTTCCTTTATGATTTCAGACTGTAATGAAATTTACAGTGGATCGTGGATCGGGCCAAGGAAGACTGTAATGAAATTTAGTAGTGGATGGGGCCCAATATATCAAGGCCGTGGTTACGAGGAGTTAGGCCCATATTATAATGTTTATATTTTACAAGCCCTTTCCGTAATTTTCAACAATATATTGGTAATCCAGAATTTTTTAGAAATTTTATTATTTCTAAATTTATATATTATATGAAAATACTTATATAACATAAACTTAGAAATAATATAACACATTTAATAGGTTCATTTGTTTCCCCAAATGATTTTCAAATTATATTAGATAATTAAATACAACATATTGTAATATCTTTGTAATTAAGTGTAATCCCATAATTCTAGCAATTAGTATCCTTGTAATTAATTGTAATCCCATAATTTTAGAATAGGTACTTGGGCAATACTCAATTTTGTGTCTCTCTCTCTCTCTCTCTCTCTCTATATATATATATATATATATATATATATATATATATATATATATATATATATATATATATTCATTCTTAATCAATGGAAAATCATCAAGCCATTGTTTCTCAATACTTCTCTCTCTATTTTTCTATATGGTATCAAAGCTCCCACGTTCCTGACCAGTTTCTTCTCCCTTGTTTTTTTTCCCTCTCATAGTTCTTCTCCAACCTTATAATGGCTTCCGAAAGACACTTCTGCATCTTTCGCTGCTTATACCACTATTCAAAATACCCAAGACCCAAATAATCCACTTGTTACCATCAACACTTCAAACATCACAAAATTGACCACCACCAATTACATCACGTGGAACCTCCAAATTCGAAGTCTATTAGAAGGATATGATCTCTATGCATTTCTTGACGGGTCTCATCCCAAATCCCACAACAAAGAATCACCATCGCTAATGGTATGCCGGCTCCAAATCCAGCTTACACAACATGGAAGCGCCAGATCGCTTCTCTTGAAAGCACTCCTTGGTACAGTTTCTCTATCTATTCAACCTCTTCTTGCTCAAGACTACCACCTCTCGAAGCTCGACCACCTTGGCTAACACCTATGCCAAACCATCCCGTGGTCATATCAAACAAATTAAGGACCAATTGAAACACTATGCCAAGGGTTCCAAGACGATATCCGAATATATGCAATTTATAAAGAATAGGGCTGATGAAGTAGCTCTTTTTGGCAAACCCGTTGATGAAGAAGATCTTATTGATAAGATTCTTGATGGTCTTGGTGAGGAATACAAAGGAATTGTTGATGCAGTTAATGCACGTGAGACACCCATCTCCTTTGCTGAAATTCATGAAAAACTCATTAACAAGGAGACATCTCTCCAACAATCACATGCACCACCATCATTCCTTCCGGCCACCGCCAATCCTATTAACAAACGCAACAATCACTCTTGGCGACCTTCTCCCCTTCCTTGGCGTCCTTCCACAGCCACCTTTCACAATCAAGGACAACAATCTCATGTTCCTCGTAATGATCGACCTCCACCACGTCCATATCTTGGGTATTGCCAAGGTTTTGGTATTCAAGGACACACTGTCAAAAAATGCTCCCTTTATCGTCTTGTCAACGCCCAATCCTCGCTGGCTCCATCGGCATCACGTTCACTGGCTCCGCGTCCTACTACTCCATGGCAACCGCGGGCACACTTTGCATCTCTTGAGAACACCGACACTCCCACCTGGCTACTTGATAGTGGGGCGTCACACCATGTTACCACGGACTTGAATAATCTTTCACTTCACACTCCTTATGCAGGGTATGATGACGTTATGATCGGCGATGGCTCGGGTCTTCACATTACCCATACTGGTTCCACCACACTTCCCACCCCTACTCGCACCTTCAATTTACATAATATCCTTTGCGTGCCTAACATGAAAAAGAACCTTATTTCTATATATCAATTTTGCAATACAAATCATGTTTCTATTGAATTCTTACCCACTGTTTTTCATGTGAAGGACTTGAGCACGGGGGCAATTCTTTTAACGGGAAAGTCTAAAGATGGTGTCTATGAGTGGCCAACCTCCTCTCCCCAATTATCGTCTCCGCTCATTGCTTTTTCCAGTGTCAAGACCACTTCCTCCGAGTGGCACTCTAGATTAGGTCATCAATCATCACATATTCTGCAGTATGTTATGTCAACATTTTCTTTACCTTACTCTATCTCACACAAGTCTCATTGTAATGCATGTTTAAGCAATAAAAGTCACAAGCTTCCATTTTCTACATCAACAATTGTTTCCTTTCATCCCTTACAAGTCATATTCTCTGATGTTTGGACTTCTCCCGTTTATTCTGTTGATGATTTCAAGTATTATGTTATTTTCGTTGATCACTTTACTCATTATGTATGGTATTACCCCTTAAAGAAGAAATCTCATGTCTGTGATGTTTTTATCCGCTTTAAAGCACTAGCAGAAAATTACTTCAAACATTCCATTGTCACTCTTTACTCCGATAATGGTGGAGAGTATTGAGCATTAGATCAATTTTTATCCCTTCATGGAATTTCTCATCTTACCTCTCCCCCACATACACCTGAACACAATGGTTTCTCCGCCTTGACATCGACATATTGTTGAAACTGGTCTTTCTTTACTTACTCATGCCTCACTCCCGCTCACATATTGGAACTATGCATTTGCCACTACAGTGTATCTCATTAATCGTATGCCCACACCCACACTTTCCCTTTCCTCTCTTTATGAGTCATTATTCTGCTCTCCACCAAACTGCACCAAGCTCCGCATTTTTGGTTGTTTATGCTATCCATGGCTTTCCCCTACTCAAGTCACAAACTTGAGTCTCGCTCCATCCTCAGTGTGTTTGTTGGGTACTCCTCACCCAAAGTGCCTATCTCTGTCTTGATCCTTCTACTTCTACACTCTATACATCCCGTCATGTATTGATTAAGTGGAATCTGTTTTTCCATTCAACTCCATTAAAAGTCATCAAAGTCGTCCAAGTTCCGACACACTCCCAAATTGGTTTCCATCAGCGTCATTTCTTCCCGCTACGGTTGGACCACTCAACACACCCTCCACAGCCTCGCCCCCGGACTCGAATTCCTCTCACAGCCAATCTCCGGTCGACCACTCCTCATCCTCTCTACCAGCACATTCCCCCACCACCAATAATAACCCACACAACCAACCCTCTTCTTCTTTACCACTCTCTCCAGACCCTCCTTCTCTAATACCACCCACCAACACCCACACCATGACCACTCGTGCTAAAAACAAAATCCATAAACCAATTCAGAAACTCAATCTTACTGCTACATTGAACCCTCAACTTGAGCCGCAAAAATTGAACCAAGCACTTAAGGATACTAAATGGCGTCAGGCTATGTCTGAGGAGTTTGATGCTCTTGTGCGGAATGGCACATGGGACCTTGTCCCACCTAATTCCACGCAAAACCTTGTTGGTTGTAAATGGATTTTTCGAATTAAACGTTTACCTGATGGCTTCATTGACAGGTACAAAGCGCGACTAGTTGCTAAAGGGTTCCATCAACGTCCTGGTGTTGATTATCATGACACATTTAGTCCAGTTGTTAAACCTACCACTATTCACTTGGTACTCAGCCTTGCTATTAGTCGTGGGTGGTCTCTTCGCCAACTTGATGTCAACAATGCCTTTTTACAAGGTCATCTCTCTGAAGATGTTTTTATGGCACAACCGCCGGGTTTTCTTGATCGTGATACTCCCACATATGTGTGCAAGTTACACAAGGCTATATATGGTCTCAAACAAGCACCACGAGCAAAGTACCATGAGCTCCTACAATTTCTTGTAGCATCTGGATTTACAAACTCTCATGCAGACATATCCCTCTTTGTCTTCAACACCTGCGGTAATCTAGTCTATCTTCTTGTGTATGTTGATGACATAATTATTACGGGAAGCAATACCACATCAGTTCAACATTTTATTGATCTTCTTGGCAAAAGATTTTCCATTAAAGATCTTGGGAATTTGACTTATTTTCTTGGTGTTGAAGTTGCAACTACTTCTACTGGTTTATTTCTCTCTCAACGGAAGTATATCACAGATCTTCTCGTCAAGCTTGCAAATATGACCGGCGCCAAATCATCACCACTCCTCTTCTTACTACCGAGCCCATACTTACAGCTTCTTTTCTCTCAGCAATCGCTTTAACCGATCCTTCTGAATACAGATCAGTTGTTGGGAGTCTCCAATATTTGTGTCTCACTCGCCTTGATATTGCATATGTTGTTAATAAGTTGTCCCAATTCATGCATCGACCTACTACTGATCATTGGAATGCTGTTAAGCGCCTACTTCGCTATCTTTCTGGTACAGCTGATCATGGTCTTGCATTACACCACAACACACCTTTATCTTTTCATACCTTCTCAGATGCTGACTGGGCCGGTAATAAAGACGACTACACCTCCACCAGTGCTTATATTGTTTACCTCGGTCGCAATCCGATATCCTGGTCCTCCAAGAAACAATGCACGATTACAGACACCTCCACTTTGAAGCCGAATATCGCTCGTTGTCGCCATAACGCCGAAGTTACGTTGGATTTGTTCTCTTTTATCTGAGCTTGGTGTTTCTATTTTGGCTACTCCGATTATATATTGTGACAATGTTGGGGCAACTCATCTCTGTTCCAATCCTGTCTTCTATTCACGAATGAAGCATGTTGCGATTGATTATCATTTTATTCGGGATCATGTACAAACTGGAGCTTTACGTGTCACCCATGTTTCCTCTGAAGATCAATTAGCTGATATCTTGACCAAACCTCTACCTCGCACTCGCTTTCAGTTCTTGAAGTCCAAGATTGGACTCTCTACAGGAGCTCCATCTTGAGGGGGCATATTAGATAATTAAATACAACATATTGTAATATCTTTGTAATTAAGTGTAATCCCATAATTCTAGCAATTAGTATCCTTGTAATTAATTGTAATCCCATAATTCTAGAATAGGTACTTGGACAATACTCAATCTTGTATATATATATATATATATATATATATATATATATATATATATATATTCATTCTTAATCAATGGAAAATCATCAAGCCATTGTTTCTCAATACTTCTCTCTCTATTTTTCTATAAATTATGTCATACTTTGAATGTATACACATATTCCATTAATGTATATATTTAGATACTTATACTTCGAATGTGCCAACAATATTAAAGTTGGACAACATGCATGCTAATGGAATTCTTTTAACATGGAGATTTGCTTAATTCTTTTATTTAATTTACCCAAGTGTGAGGAGTGCTTGGTTGTTAGTTTCTTGCGGTTAGAAAGTTTTAACTGGATGGTGAATGCTGGCCAGTTGGGATAAATCACTTTTTGGTCATTGTCTTCTTTGGGTCCGGCATTTTTAGTTACTGAATTTTTTTTTTTGTTACAATCGAATAATTGTACTCTCATATATTATAAAATGGTCATTATTTTCAATTTCTGTCCGAAAAACGGACGAAAAAGCTGACTGTGCATAAATGGACGGGTTTTGCTGATGTGGACGGGTTTTATTTTATATAAACTAAATAAATAAACTAACTAATTATCTCAAATAAATAAACTAAACCCAAATAATAAAATAAAAATACTACTTAATTAAACCCAATTGCATTTTCTCTCTCCAGTCATTATCTTACTTTCTCTATCCCTCATCTTCCTTTTCATTTCACATCCAGTAAAAGGTTGAGATAAGCAGAGAAAAGGTAGCTCTAGTGTCGGCCTGCACATCCACCAAGAATCGACGAAGCTGCTCCACCTCTGTTATTCAGAACTTCCTTGTAATGCATACACAAACTAGATCTGTAACTCCCCCATTAATTTCTGATCATCTATATGTATACTAGTGTCTAGTCTCTATGGGAGCTTCCACCATAGCTGTTGTTGCTGAGTTTTGTTTGGTAATATTGGTGTGGGTGATCATTTTTATGGATTAGTCTTCTTCCTCCACTCGTTTTTTTATGGGGAAAAAATAAAGTAGGTTTGAGATTTGTGTTTTAAAAAGAGAGAGTAAAGTGGGTTTGAGGTTTGTTTTAGAGAGAGAAAATGAGTGGGTTTCATATTTGGATTTGAGAATTCTTCCTTGAAATCTTCTTATCTTCTCACTTTCTTTTTGTGCTCTTATTATTTTCTAGATATGGTTTACTACCATTAACAGAAATAAAGATTTTTGGAATTATGTTTATGTTTAATAAATTTTAGATTAACACTTGATAATGGATTTGCAAATTTGAAAATTTGAATTTACTCTACGAGTTATAGTAATGGATTAATTCATTGTTGGTGTTGGTCTTGGCGGTGATTATGATGGTGGAAGTTAGTGGAGATGGTATAAGAACATTGATTAATAAAATTGGTTTCTAGGTATAAAAGAATGAAGAAGAAAAGGTTAGATCATATGTTTTAAATTTATTCTATAATTTATTTATTTAAATATTTTTATACCGTCAAACTTGGTTAAATGTATTTATAATAATAAAGTATTATAAAACTCATCCACATCAAAGAAAATCATCCATTTATGCACGATCGATTTTTTTCTTGATTTTAAATTAAAAATAATGACCATTTTATAATATGTGACAGTACAGTTATTCGATTATAATAAAAAAAGTTTCGGTAACCAAAATAAAAATCGGACCCCAATACAGTAACCAAAAAGTGATTTATCCCGTGGCCAGTTTATATAATGAGTACCATATATGATGCCAATGTGATTTTGATGGACCATGACAAAAGATGTATTTTTAAATATTATTTTCATAAAAAAGTACAAGATGTATTTAAAATATAAAATATATTTAAAATATAATAATTCGACTACAATAAAATATATAAAAATTTCGATTATAAAAAATATATGGGAATATATTCATTGAAAGATACTCTTTTTTTAGTATTTCTAAAGACAAAATTTTCAATCAAATGTTCAAAATTATTATATATTTATATTTTTAATTTATATATATATATATATATAATTAGAGCTCACTTAATTTAAAAATTTATTCAATTTTAGGGGTGGAGAATACTAATAGTATTACCTAACATGCTGAAACCAAGTATTTTTTGAAGGATTGTTTTTTTATTTATTATTATTAATAATATATATATATATATATATATATATATATATATATATATATATATATACACACACTATGATAACTTGCGTGCACAAGGCACTACGAAACAAAAAAATTAGATTAAAATTCGAAAAGTACTACATTACATAAAGACTCTTTGCAACCTAAAATAACTTACAATCAGACATAACTATTATCATAATTCACCACAAAACCACAATAATTAATACATAATCAATCATCAACACATATCCAACCACCAAAACATCAATCTAGTCGCTACTAATTTCAAGAAATTTCGGCAGAATTTCCTTTAAAAATAGACATCTAGAAAAATCTAAACCTGTCTACAAAAATTATAATCATTAATAAATATCCAAACCACCAAAATAACCATCATTCCATACCCAAAATCATCATAACAATGTATAATTAGTTAACTTTACAAAAGACGGAACACAAAAAATAAACACATGCAAAAAATAGAGAAACAACTTCGTATTCTTTACAGCTTACACCAAGTATATTTCGATGTGGAGGCAATATGTGAGGCAAAATAAAACAATTGTAAATCTGAAACTTAAGACCCCTTACTTTACCTTGAATTATCTAAAAAACAAATGAGAACACACATGTGTATGTAGTGGGGGGGAATGATTTAGATTGATATAAGTAAACTGAAAATTATTATGATTCACTAATACGAAATAGTAAATCTTATAATTAGAAGTACTTTTAGTCTTTTAGATAGTTTAAAATATTTCATCATTGCAATGATTAAAACTAAATGAATCTATGTCAAGTTTAAATTTGAAAACGTCTCAAACGGGTGAAGTATTAAACAGGAAGGTATAAAAACATATAGACTCAAAGACACAAACAATGTACCAATAGTTAACCATTTTAGAAAGATAAAGATTCACTTTAGATTGAACCAAACTTCTAAAACTAAATAGTTGGAAGAGCAAATGAGGACATTCATACAACATTACATGGTCACTGCACTATTTCAGAATTAAGTACCTTTTGAAGTTTCACAATATTTTAACAAAAAAAACAGTCTTAAAACAAAAACATAGTCCCCTAATTAACAACAAAAGAAGAAATAACGACAAATTTATAAATCAAATTAAAAAGCAAAGATTGATTATGGGTACTGCTTAATAAGAAACATCTTTGTCAAAAGAATGTTAGAAATACACTTTCTTATATGCCTTTATATAATTGAACTACATTTTTGTATTTAATTTCACGCTATTGTCCAAATTCCCAAACAACATAAATCCCTAATGAATTACTTACTCATCTTCGACTCAATCCCCATTTTACATACCCATCAAATTAAAATAATATAAAGGCATAAATTACTTACTCATCTTCGACTCAATCCCCATTTTACTCCTCAGAAATTGCAGCACAGAAAAATAGAGAATGGGTCATCATATGATTGTTTCTTTCGCTGTGGAGATGATACGAAGGTTAACTCGATGCATACTAACCAAAACACAATTTTAGAATTGTACCAAGCTTAGTGATTGTTTGTTGTGATTCATTTTTGGCGTAATCTTCGTCTCTCTAATTTAATTTAGCTGATGCTTTGTTATCCCAAACCTATAATCTCCTTCGCTATTCAAAAAACTTCACAGAGTCTAGACAAATCTGTATTACATAGTTGAACGAAGAACAAAATCTTAGGGGATGGTCGTAAAATTGAGCGCATGGAAGATATAAGGTTGGGGTTTCAGTAAAGAGAAAAATTGGAGTTTAGGATTATAAAAATGTCGTGAATATAGAGAGGAAGAGGAGAGAAACGGGGAGTGAGAAGACGAAAAACAAAAAGGTATTTTTATTTTATTAGAATTGACTCGGTATTGAGACGCAAGCGTCAATTGAAGAACTAAGTTAACTAACATATGAATAAAAAAAAACAATTCAAGCAATATATTTAATTAACCCATACAACACAATATAAGAATACTTAATCCAATTTCACATGAATTTCAGCATGTGGCATATTAATTTCAAAATGACATTAAATACTCCAAATTCATGTTTAATCCAATATATTTAATTCATGTTTCAGATGAACTACAAAGCAAATGACATTAAATACTCCAAATTCTATATTAATTGCAATACTAATAAGGACAATACTCCAAATTCTATAATAATAGCAATACTAATAAGAAAAACAATGACATATACTATACATGTTTTCAAAGGAATGCCATTGTGCATATATTAACCATTTGTATATGAAACAAAGCATAAATTCTTCCAGAAATCTACCCAAATGAAGTATTGCCTTATAACTTAAAAGGAGTATAGATTATTGAACTCACGAACTTATGTGCATAGTACATGATATGATAAATTGCCTAATCCCCAAAATTTAAATACTAAAAATACTTCACCTCAATAATCCTTCAATATTCACAGTGATAGTTATTACCGAAACCATGTACAGCAATCAAAATATACACCAATCAATTTAAAATACTTCCTTTGTTCCATATTTAAGGATGTAGTTTGGTTCAACATTTATCATTAAAATAGTTATTAGTTTAATAGTAGTCGAGAAATAATTATGATACATTTGAGAGCTGTCGTCATTTTATAGTACGATGACTTTTATTGTGCAACACTATATTTCTTGAAGGAACATATGGATTATAAGTAAACAGAGAAAAGTTGAACAAAATATGAATCGCGGATCGAAAATTAGTACTTCCTACACCAGTCAGAAGTGTTAAATTGGACGTCGAAAAGCGATTGAACTCGTTATTGCTTGGACCAATTTTGGTATAGAATGCGTTAGTTTGGCAGAATCACAGTGTTAATTCACACACCCAAAATATCCATTCAATGATCAATTTAAATAGATATAAAATTACGTACAGATTTAGAGGGAGAAATTGAGTAATTCTAGAAGTTGAATTTTCGTGTACCCGAAATCTTTATAAACTTGGAATTGAACTGTGCACTTCTTCGATCTTCATTCTTCTTCTTGATTGTGGAGGAAAGAGATGATTGATTGTGGGGAATTGATGGAGAAGTGGAACGATTTAATACTTGGGTGTGGAATTGTAAGGAGAGAGGGATAAGAGGGAGAAAGCAAAGCAATTTGGTTGTCAAACTCGGTAAGGACGGACGAAAATGGACCAAACTCAACGGGTGAAACACAGGACAAAAAACTTGGGCTTCATCAACGTTTTAAATTGAAGAATCAAAAAATAAATGAATGAAACAAATCCACATAAATGTTTATAACTTTGTACTAATGGTAATCAATTCCTTTTTCTGTGAACACAGGAGGATAGTACTACAAATCAAAAAATAAATAGACTTTAATCTCTAAATAAAAGCAATATTAATAAAAAATCCAAATATCTATATACATTCAAAAGAACACTCCATTAGAAATACCAAATTTATCCCACAATTACATCAAAACAAACATACAAAACTCATAAATTACTGTTTGATTGACAAAGAATGTGACACCCCCAAAATAGGTATACATCACCCATTTTGAGTCGCCAAATACATGGTACAAAATACAAATACAAACTTAAATATACAACTGTCGTGTAAAATACGACAAAACATAATCTAAGAGTTTTAATACGTATATTGTCATCTAGACAGTATACAAACTCAAAGGAGTCCTTATTACAACATGAGCTGTGAGTTTTAATACAATCATTGTCTTCTAGACAGTATACAAACTCAAAAATAAGTCCTCAATACATTTATTACCACATTATTTCACAGAATAGTGAGGACTACTAATACTATCATCTAGACCGTCACTCCGTTTCCCGACTCGTCCCATTATATTCTCATTTCACAAGAGAACAAAGGTGAAAGAAAGGGTGAGCTCAACTAGCCCAGTAAGAAATATTATGACTAAGATAATGCAAAATAAATTATCATTAGTCTTCAACAGTGTTAAACTGATAAAATACAATAGACATCAAGTTTAACTACAGCAGAACATGTAATCCATTAAAAGAGTCAAGTAGAGAATAAAATCTCATATCTTTTATGATTTAAAAAGATTTTCATCACTTTTTATCGTTGAGACTCAGCTTAAAAATAATCCACATCATCTCTGCACTACGTCCAAAGATATTCATTAGTATCACAACCACAATTTATCCATGCACTACGGGCCAAGGATATTCATTAGTATCACAACCACAAATTATCCATGCACTACGGGCCAAGGATATTCGTGTATTCATCAATGGTCATGATCATGCCAACAACTGTCCATCAATGCACTACGGGCCAATGAGGACTTTTACCACATCATTTGTAACATTACTTTACATGATTACAATCAAGGAGTCCTTATTACAACATGAGCTGTGAGTTTTAATACAATCATTGTCTTCTAGACAGTATACAAACTCAAAAATAAGTCCTCAATACATTTATTATCACACTATTTCACAGAATAGTGAGGACTACTAATACTATCATCTGGACCGTCACTCCATTCCCCAACTCGTCCCAACTATATTCTCATTTCCTGAAGAGAACAGTGAAAGAAAGGGTGAGCTCAACTAGCCCAGTAAGAAATATTATGACTAAGATAATGCAAAATTAATTATCATTAGTCTTCAACAGTGTTAAACTGATAAAATACAGTAGACATCAAGTTTAACTGCAGGGGAACATACAATCCATTAAAAGAGTCAAGTAGAGAATAAAATCTATTATCTTTTATGATTTAAAAAGGTTTTCATCACTTTTTATCGCTGAGACTCAGCTTAAAAATAATCCACATCATCCCTGCACTACGGCCAAGGATATTCATTAGTATCACAACCACAAATTTTTCATGCACTACGGGCCAAGGATATTTGTGTATTCATCAATGGTCATGATCATGCCAACAACTGTCCATCAATGCACTACGGGCCAATGAGGACTTTTACCACATCATTTGTAACATTACGGTCGTGATTACAATCAATAATCCCTGGTCATAATCATACCAAGTCCATCCATGCACTACAGGCCACAGATGACTTTCAAAAAAATATAAAAACGAGGATGATGACAATGATATAAGAATTCAATAAAATAAGTTCAAGAATTAATTTATCTAGGAACTAATAACGTCCAAATTGTCAACATGATACTTCTTTGTAAAGTAAAATTCAAGAATAATATTTATGCTCCAAAAATAATTTGGACAGAAAAGAATCAATTTTTTATTGTGAATAGTACCCCATGAATAGTACTTCGGGAATAGTATTTCGTGAATAGTAACCCGATATTAAAAGTACTCCAAATACCCGAGTGACTGATATTCGGGTGAATAGTAATTTCTATGAATAGTAACTCGTGAATAGTATTCTGGCATGAAAAGTGCCCCGAATAATCGAGTGAATAATACTAGAGTGAATAGTAACTGGGTGAATAGTAATCCGTGAATAGTAACTCGTAACAGAAAATACCAAATAAAATAATATTTCATGACGAGTATAGAAGTTAAAACTTTAACCAACTGAGTATAATAAAGAAAGGAATAACAATAGAAATCACCATGCATGCGGTACTTACATGATGATAGAGTTATTCTAATAGAATAATAAATACTTTAATTATAAATAATGGAACTGAATCGTGAAAATTCACAAACGAGATATTCCGGCTGAGAATATTAAATGCGGAATAATAAATAATGGAACCAGGTCAGGTGAAATTCATACCGATAGTGTGAGACCCCAGATTTTACGAATAAAGATTTAATTTTTTCAAAATATTTTTTTAAAATGTTGGTGTGGATTTGAGATAACGTTATAGTTGTGGGTAATATTTATAAATTTTATAAAGTACGCAAGTTGTTATATAATATTTGATTGGTCGGAGAATATTCATTTTAACAGGGAATATTCGTACGACGGCGCAATCATTGGTGGAACCCACAACAGAATTAATGTCGGATTGAGAAAGCGATAAAAATATTTTTATGAAAATAACGACGGAAGTTTTACCGTTAATACTATGGAACTGCTCGGTAGTAAAAGTACAGTAATACGTGTGGTTTCTTAGTAGCACACGGTATTAATTATTGATGCTTACGTGAGAAGTCACTCAGTTATACTCAATTATTGCTATAGTAATTGTTGCATCATATCTCTCATATTATTGATTCGATTATTGTCACAGTATCATCTGCATTATATGATATTTTATTAAATCAATAATTGAGACGATAAAGTTATTAATATTATTAAATTGCAATATTTACAATGTCTAGAAGTTCTGCCAAGGAGAGGTTTGGTCACTTAATTACGTGCCAATAGGGAGAAATCCTTATTGGAAAGTCCTCTCTTTCCTGGGAACGACCTGGTTGTTAAATATTGTGAGTTATAATATTAATGATGAATGTTATTGAAATTAAAGTTGTGCTCGGAGTTGAATTTGGAGACGCGGACGTGATAATTGTGCCCGGAACGATGAAATTAGTAGAAATAGACTATAAACACAAAATTTTCCGAGTTTTACCATTTGGTCAAAAAGTCAACAGTTGACTTTTTTGGGAAAAGTCAAACTTCAAAATTTTAAAATTTATATTTTTGATAAAAATAGTTTTATTGTGTTGGAATTATTTGTGTTAGTGAAAATCGGTATCTATTCTAATGATAATTGATGTCTGGGGGTTATATTGATAAATTGGGTAATTTATCGGATAAATGAGCAATTAGTTGATGCTAATTCACATGCTTATATAACTATTTATTCACATGTGTGTACTATTGAGTCACATTCATTTACTATTAGGGGAGTTGGTGCAAGATTGATAATACTTGCACGACTAAGTTAAAAATGGAGGTATAGATGGAGGTACTATACTGTAATTCGTATTTTCACATGTCTAGAACTATTTGTTCACATGATTTACTATTAAATCACATTATTTACTATTAGGGGAGGTGGTGCAAATTTGATAATACTTGTAGGACTAAATTAGAAATTAAAGAAAAGTTGGAGGTATCGTACTGTAATTTTTTGAGCCCCAAAACTTGCAATTATCGAAACTATATTTTTCTATAAATAGAAACTCATTCTTCCTTCATTTCTCACCAATTCACCAAAGTTATAGAGCAATTATTATAGAAAGAAATTATAGAGAGAAACTATAGAGAGAAAATCTATAGAGAGAAAGAAGAAGTGTAAGACCCCAACTTTTACAAATAAAAAAAATGAATTTTCTATAATTATCATTTTTGAATATTACGATATAATGTTATAGTTGTGGGTAGTATTTATAAATTTTGCAAAGTACGCAAGTTGTTATATAATATTCGATTGGTCAGAGAATATTCGTTTTAACAGAAAATATTCGTACGATGGCACAATCATTGGTGGACCCCCACAACGGAATTAATGTCAGATTGAGAAAACGACAAAAGTATTGTATTGAAAATAACGGCGGAAGTTTTACCGTTAATACTGTTGAACTATTCGGTAGTAAAAGTATAGTAATACACGTGGTTGCATAGTGGCACACGGTATTGGTTATTGATGCTTACGTGAGAAGTCACTCAGTTATACTCAATTATTGTTATAGTAATTGTTGCATCTTATCTCTCATATTATTGATTCGATTATTGTCACAGTATCATCTGCATTATATGATATTTTATTAAATCTACGAAAAAGTTATTAATATTATTAAATTGCAATATTTACAATGTCTAGAAGTTCTACCAAGGAGAGGTTTGGTCACCTAATTGTGCGCCAATAGGGAGAAATCCTTATTGGAAAGCCCCCTCTTTCCTGAGAACGACCTGGTTGTTAAATATTATGAGTTATGATATTAATGATGAAAGTTATTGAAATTGAAGTTGTGCTCGGAGTTGAATTTGGAGACGCGGACGTGATATTTGAGTCCGGAACGATGAAATTAGTAAAAATAGACTATAAACACAAAATTTTTCGATTTTTACTATTTGGTCAAAAAGTCAACAGTTGACTTTTTTGAGAAAAGTCAAACTTTGAAATTTCAAAATTTATATTTTTGATAAAAATAGTTTCATTGTGTTGGAATTGTTTGTGTTAGTGAAAATCGATATCCATTCTGATGATAATTGATGTCTAGGGGTTATATTGATAAATCGGGTAAGTTATCGGATAAATGAGCAATTAGTTGATACTAATTCACATGCTTATATAACTATTTATTCACATGTGTGTACTATTGATTCACATTCATTTACTATTGGGGGAGTTGGTGCAAGATTGATAATACTTGCATGACTAAGTTAAAAATAGAGGTATAGATGGAGGTACTATACTATAATTCATATTTTCACATGTCTAGAACTATTTGTTCACATGATTTACTATTAAATCACATTATTTACTATTAGGGGAGGTGGTGCAAGTTTGATAATACTTGTAGGACTAAATTAAAAATAAAAGAAAAGTCGGAGGTATTGTATTGTAATTTTTCGAGCCCCAAAACGTGTAATTATCGAAACTATATTTTTTTATAAATAGAAGCTCATTCTTCCTTCATTTCTCACCAATTCACTAAAGCTATAGAGCACTTATTATAGAGAGAAATTATAGAGAGAAGATATAGAGAGAAAATCTATAGAAGAAGAAAAGTATTCTGCTACTTCCCTGCTCTTATATCCAGTTTCTTCTAAAGGTATGGGATATTATTTGTTGTACCCGTAAGGGGTATTATTTCTTTTGTATTCATGAAGAGAACTTCTGTTATTACATTCTTTATTATTCTGTTGGAATAACCTGTATACGTGGTATACTTGGTGAAATTCTTTTATTATTTCGTCTTTAATATTCTGTCGGAATATCCTGTCGGTGTGAATTTCACCTGACCTGGTCCCATTATTTATTATTCCACATTTAATATTCTGTCGGAATATCCTGTCTGTGCGTTACGCCGGACCTGGTTCCATTATTTATTATTCCGTCTTTATTATTCTGTCTGAATATCCTGTCGGTGTGAATTTCACCTGACCTGGTTCCATTATTTATTATTCCGTCTTTATTATTCTGTCGGAATATCCCGGTGTGAATTTCACCTGACCTGGTTCCATTATTATTATTCTATTGGAATAACCTGTCTATGAGAAGTACCGCAGGCATGGTGATTTCTTTTGTTATTCCGTTCTTTATTATACTCAGTTGGTTAAAGTTTTGACTTCTATACTCCATAAAATTAGTGGAATATTCTTGATATTTGCGCTTCATCTAGTATCTTTTCATGGAAATATTCTTCTAAGCATTCTTGAATGTTACTTTACAAAGAAGTATCATGTTGACAATTTGGACGTTATTAGTTCCTGGATAAAATAATTCTTGAATTTGTTTTATTGAATTCTTATATCATTGTCATCATCCTCATGTTTATATTGTGTTGAAAGTCATCTTTGGCTTACGTGTATAGATGGACTTAGTATGATTATGACCAGGGCTCCTTCGGTATAATCATGACCTGTAATGTTATAAATGATGTGACAAAAGTCCTCAGTGGCCTATATTGCATTGGTGGATAGTTTTGGTATGATTATAACCAGGGGTTATTCGGTATAGTCATGACCATTGATGATTTAATGAATGTCCTTGACTGTGGTACACAGATGATTAGATGTTGTGGTTTATTTATTAAGCTGAGTCTCAGCGATAAAAATTGATGAAAACCTTTTAAAACATAGAAGATAGTAGATATTATTCTCTACTTGACTCTCTTAATGGATTGCTTATTCCGCTGCAGTTAAACTTGATGTCTATTGTATTTTATTAGTTTAACATTGTTGAAGACTAATGATAATTTATTCTGCATTATCTTAGTCATAATATTTCTTACTAGGCTAGTTGAGCTCACCCTTTCCTTCACTGTTCTCTTCAGGAAATGAGAATATAGCTGGGACGAGTCGGGGAATAGAGTGATGGTCTAGACGATAGCATTAGTAGTCCTCAAGATTCTGTAAAAAAATGTGATAATAAATGTAATGAAGACTCTATTTGAGAGTGGATATTGTCTAGAAATATTTTTGTTTAAATTCTCAGTTATGTTTTGTCGTATTGTATACACGACGTTTGTATAATTAAGTTATATTTGTATTTTGTACCATGTATTTGGCGACTCAAGATGGGTGATGTATACCTTTTTTGGGGGCGTCACAGTTCGTATCAAAGCTTAGGGATATGATCCCTGGCTAAGATGTGAGACAAGAACTAGGAGGGGAGAGACGGGGAATTCCTTTGCTAGTATGACCTACCTAAGTTTATTTGGCATTTAATTGGTCGGTCAGAGTATAGGGATAATATTTGATATATCAATTAACCCTTGTTTTGTGACAGTATTTGAAAATGGCATCCGAAAATGTTGAGATAAGCAATGGAGCACAGGAGACCGTTGAGTCTCCACAGATCAATAATCAGGACAATGTGCAACAGGATGAGGATAATCCTCCTGTAAACAACAACACTGATCAAATGACAAACGACAATACGTTTAGGAGCTTCTTAGAATTCATGCAACATCAGGCGAAGGCGGCTCTTGTCCAAAATGCAGATGGAAACACTGACAGCTCTCGAACGGTCTCCGCTAAGCAGTTCAAGGAGCAGGGACCACCGGAGTTCTTTAGAGAGCCAAAACCACTTAAGGTGGAGACGTGGATAAAGCAGATCAATAAGATATTTGATGTCTTGGGATGCTCCGAGGAGCAAAAGGTTCCTTTTGCCACCTTCATATTATTACGTCTTGACGCGGACATCGGTGGGAATCTGTAAAGCGTACTCAACCTGCCGCACTAAAGAAGTCTTGGGAGAAGTTCCAAGAGCTGTTCAACGACAAGTACTTTCCTGAAAGTATTCGTCACATAAAGGAGGTAGAGTTCATCAAGCTTGAGCAAAACAATATGACCGTGGCGCGATCTGAAGCTAAGTTTGCTTAGAGTTGTCTCATATTTCGTCCCCACTTGATTGATAATGAGGAGAGAATGACGCGATGTTTCTAAGAGGTTTGAAACCCGAGATACGTCAATACCTTATCTCTCATAAATTGTGTTTGTATTCAGATGTTGTGAATAGGGCTCAGTTATTGGAGCGCGATAATGAGTCAACTCAACCAAGAGAGAGCAACCGACAAGTCGATAATACTAGTGGTAGCGATCATCGGCGGTGACAACAAACGTGGAGGAATCAACATGCGAAAATGATAACCACTTCGTGGTAATCATGGCCAAGATAATAGGAGTGGAAAGTTCAAGAAGAGAAGGTTCAAAGAAAGATGGAAAGACGTCGGACCAAAGACTCATTTGTTAAGGAAGGAGAACGACCACCGGTCGTATGTTACAAATGTGGAGGGGAAGGACACATAAGTCCAAACTGCACGATGCCATCCAAAGTATGTTAAAATTTTGGAAAAGAAGGCCACCTAGCCCGATTTTGTTGTGCGCCAAAGTCAAGTCCAGCTAGAATGGAAGCATCCAAGGGTGCCCCGGACAAAACAAAACCGGTAGTTCAAGGGAGAGCGTTTGTCGTAACCTCCCAAAAAGCGAGGAATCCGAACGAGGTGATCACGGGTAAGCTAATCATAAACTCTAGCGAAGTTTATACTTTATTTGATACCGGTTCTACCCATTCCTTTATTTCTCCTACTTGCACTCAACGTTTAAATTTGACTCCGGAGAAACTAAACTTTGACTTATTTGTTGAAACTCCATTGGGAGAAACCTTCATTACATCCACGGTTTATAAGTCTTGTTTGATTCAAATCGGTAACCGCATGTTACCTGTCGATCTTATTTCTTTGAAAATACTTGCATTTGATATGATTCTAGGGATTGATTGGCTAACTACTCATCATGCAAAAATTGATTGTTTTCATAAGGTTGTTAGCTTTCATATTCCTAATCAACCTATTATACGAATTTAAGCAACCAAACCATTAAAATCCATCACTGTCATTTCAAGCCATAAAGCTATCCGTTTATTGAAAAATGGATGTCAAACTTTCTTAGCTCATGTCACAGATCTAAACAAAAATACGTCAGTTTTGAATGATATTTCTATTGTTAATGAATTTCCTGACGTATTCCCTGAAGAACTTCCTGGCCTACCCCCAGAACGTGAAATTGAATTTTGTATCGACCTTGAACCCGGTACAAAACCCATTTCCAAAGCCCTATATCGAATGGCTCCTATTGAATTTCAGGAGTTAAAGACCCAACTGCAAGAATTGTTAGACATTGGCTTTATTCGTCCCAGTACTTCTCCTTGGGGTGCTCCTGTTTTATTCGTAAAGAAGAAAGATGGGAGTATGCGACTTTGTATTGATTATCGGGAGTTGAATCATGTCACCATCAAAAATAGGTACCCATTGCCACATATTGATGACCTATTTGACTAGTTGCAAGGCGCCAAATTCTTTTCAAAGATTGATCTTCATTTCGGATATCACCAATTAAAGATTAGAACTGATGACATTCCAAAAACGGCTTTCAGAACTTGGTACGAGCATTATGAATTCCTAGTCATGTTTTTTGGATTGACTAATGCTCCTGCTGCCTTCATGGATATGATGAACTGAGTATTCAAGGAATATTTGGATCACTTTGTGGTCGTCTTTATTGATGACATCCTTATTTATTCCAAAAGCCGTGAAGATCATGAGCGCACTTGAGGCTGATACTCCAAAAGCTTCGTGAATATAAGGTTTATGCCAAGTTGAAGAAATGCGAGTTCTGGCTTGAGGAAGTAGCATTCCTTGGGCACGTGGTATCAATTCATGGAATATCGGTTGACCCGGCAAAGATTGAAGTCATTCAAAGCTGGGAACAACCTAAATCAGTGATCGAAGTACGTAGCTTTCTCAGCTTAGCTGGTTATTATCGGAGATTCGTAGAAGGGTTTTCTCGAATCGCTACTCCATTAACTCAGCTCACTCGGAAAGATACAAAATTCGGTTGGAGTGAAGAATGTGAGAAGATTTTTCAAGAACTCAAGAGGAGACTTATTTCAGCACCTGTTCTGATAATACCATCCGGCTCGGAGGGATTTGTCATCTACAGTGATGCTTCGGGCAAAGGATTAGGTTGTGTTATCATGCAATATGAGAAAGTCATAGCATATGCCTCGCGACAACTCAAAGAATATGAGAGGAATTATCCTACTCATGATCTAGAGTTAGCGGTATTATTGTCTTCTGCTTAAAATTTGGAGGCATTACTTGTATGGGGAGAAAGTGGAGATCTTTACTGGATCATAAAAGCCTCAAATATTTCTTCACTCAAAAGGAACTCAACATGCGACAACGACGTTGGCTTGAACTCATTGAAAGATTATGATCATACCATCCAATACCATCCTCGGAAAAGCAAACGTGGTAGCGAGGCATTAAGTAGAAGATCATATGCGGGTACGAGTGCGATATTGTCAATGTAAAGGCCCATTTTGTATGACTTGCAAAGGATGGAGATAGAGATAAAGACTCCGGGGACCCACGTGATGATGACGAATATACGAGTAGAACCGACTTTAATCGATAAAGTTAAAGCTGCTCAAGCTACAGACCTGGAGCTGATGCGTATGAGGAAGAAAGTACAAGAAGGTGCTATTACGTAAATATGTGAATGACCCAAACCACATTATTGAGTTAGAACCGGACGAAATAGCGGAAGATTTAACGTATGAAGAGGTTCCTGTTCAAATCCTGGATAAGAAGGAACATATTCAACCCTCCAAAGTTATACCTCAAGTCAAAGTTTTGTGGAGAAATCACGATGTTGAGGAAATGGCCTGGGAGTTAGAATCTGAAATGAAATCAAGGTATCCTTACCTCTTCGACATACCAGGTACGTACCCTAATTTCGAGGGTGAAATTTCATAAGAAGGGGAGATTGTAAGACCTCAACTTTTATGAATAAAAAAATGAATTTTTTATAAATTATCATTTTTGAATATTATGATATAATGTTATAGTTGTGGGTAGTATTTATAAATTTTGCAAAGTATGCAAGTTGTTATATAATATTCGATTGGTCGGAGAATATTCGTTTTAACAGGGAATATTTGTACGACGGCACAATCATTGGTGGACCCCCACAACGGAATTATTGTCGGATTGAGAAAATGACAAAAGTATTTTATTGAAAATAACGGCGGAAGTTTTACCGTTAATACTGTTGAACTACTCGGTAGTAAAAGTACAGTAATACGCGTGGTTGCATAGTGGCACACTGTATTGGTTATTGATTCTTACGTGAGAAATCACTCAGTTATACTCAATTATTGTATAGTAATTGCTGCATCATATCTCTCATATTATTGATTCGATTATTGTCACAGTATCATCTGCATTATATGATATTTTATTAAATCAATAATTGAGATGACAAAGTTATTAATATTATTAAATTGTAATATTTACAATGTCTAGAAATTTTGCCAATGAGAGGTTTGGTCACCTAATTGCGCGCCAATAGGGAGAAATCCTTATTGGAAAGCCCCTCTTTCCTGGGAACGACCTGGTTATTAAATATTGTGAGTTATGATATTAATGATGAATTTTATTGAAATTGAAATTGTGCTCGGAGTTAAATTTGGAGACGCGGACGTGATATTTGAGTCCGGAATGATATGAAATTTGTAAAAATAGACTATAAACACAAAATTTTCCGATTTTTACTATTTGGTCAAAAAGTCAACAGTTGACTTTTTTGAGAAAAGTCAAACTTCGAAATTTCAAAATTTATATTTTTGATAAAAATAGTTTCATTGTGTTGGAATTATTTGTGTTAGTGAAAATCGATATCTATTCCGATGATAATTGATGTCTAGGTGTTATATTGATAAATCGGGTAAGTTATCGGATAAATGAGCAATTAGTTGATACTAATTCACATGCTCATATAACTATTTATTCACATGCGTGTACTATTGAGTCACATTCATTTACTATTAGGGGAGTTGGTGCAAAATTGATAATACTTGCATGACTAAGTTAAAAATGGAGGTATAGATGGAGGTACTATACTGTAATTCGTATTTTCACATGTCTAGAACTATTTGTTCAAATGATTTACTATTAAATCACATTATTTACTATTAGGGGAGGTGGTGCAAGTTTGATAATACTTGTAGGACTAAATTAAAAATAAAAAAAAGTTGGAGGTATTATACTGTAATTTTTTGAGCCCCAAAACGTGCAATTATCGAAACTATATTTTTCTATAAATAGAAGCTCATTCTTCCTTCATTTCTCACCAATTCACTAAAGCTATAGAGCAATTATTATAGAGAAAAATTATAGAGAGAAGCTATAGAGAGAAAATCTATAGAAGAAGAAAAGTATTCTGCTACTTCTCTACTTTTATATCCAGTTTCTTCTAAAAGTCAAATCCGGTAGTTTAAAAATGAGAGCGTTTGTCAATAAACCCGAACGAAGTTATTACGGATAAGTTAATTATAAACTCTTGCGAAGTCTATGCCTTATTAGATACCGGGTTTACCCATTATTTTATCTCTCTTGCTTGCGTTCAATGTTTAAATTTGACTTTGAAGAAATTAGACTTTGATTTATCTATTAAAACTCTGTTGGTAGAAACCTTCGTTACCTCCACTGTTTATAAATCTTGTTGCTTTAAATTGACACTTTCATGTTACCTGTCAATCTTATCTCTTTGAAAATACTTGCCTTTGATGTGATTTTAGGAATCAATTGATTAACTACTCATCATATTTATATTTTGTTGAAAGTCATCTTTGGCCGTAGTGCATAGATGGACTTGGTATGATTATGACCAGGGATTATTTGGTATAATCATGATCGTAATGTTACAAATGATGTGGTAAAATTCATATTTGGCCGTAGTGCATAGATGAACCTGGTATGATTATAACTAGAGATTATTCGGTATAATCATGACCGTAATGTTACAAATGATGTGGTAAAAGTCATCTTTGGCCCGTACCCGTAAGAGGTGTTATTTCTTTTGTATTCATGAAGAGAACTTCTGCTTTTCCATCTTTATTATTCTATTGGAATATCCTGTATACGGGGGCTACCCAATACTTGGTGAAATTCTTATGTTATTCCATTCCTTATTATTATGTTGGAATAACCTATAAGTGCAAAGTACTGCATACATGGTGAAATTCTTCTATTATTCCATTCTTTACTATTCTGTCGGAATATCGTGTCTGTGATTTACGCCGGACCTGGTTTCATTATTTGTTATTCCGCATTTAATATTCTGTCAGAATATCTTGTCGGTGTGAATTTCACCTGACCTGGTTCCATTATTTATTATTTCGCATTTATTATTCTATTGGAACATCCTGTCGGTGTGAATTTCACCTGACCTGGTTCCATTATTTTTATTCCGTTGGGAATAACCTGTCTGTGCGGTCTCTATCGCATGCATGGTAAATCCTTCTGTTATTCCTTTCTTTATTATTCTGTTGGAATAACCTGTCTATGTGGGTTACCACATGCATGGTGAATGATCCTTTATATTCATTCCTTATTAAATTGTGAAAATGATCTGTTTACGTTGATTATGATGAGAGTCATAATAAAAGTATTGGACTGATGAAAATTATGGGTATATGAAGTATTAGTAAGTGTTATGATGAGTTATGTTGGTTATTATGTGAAAACATGAAAGTTTCTTAGAAATCACAAAGGGTTGAAAAATCAGATTTTGGTAAAAACGTAACACAAAATTCAATTGACCATATCTCCTATTATATTTTGAATTTTTGAGTGTGGTCAAGTTCTAGAGTTAGATCTATGAGTTTTGTAGCATCTCCAAGTAGAATCACTGGAAAAGGTGTTGTAGATTTTCGTGTGGACTAATTTTAGCAAAGGAGTCAAAAGCTAGAAATTTCGAAAAAGCTACTGATCATATTTTTAAAAGGGTATTTTCAGCCATTTAATTTATGAAAAATATTCTGGCCTTTAGGGACATGAAAGTATATGGTATAAAGAACATCCTGTCCAAAAATAAGCTCATTCCGACTTAAAATGAGCAAGTTATGACCATTTCAATATTTAGGTTTTTCTAACAAAAAACGCTATAACTGGAGTTTTACAACTACGACGACCATGAAATTTAAACTGGAAGCTTATGTTAACATGTGTAAGCTCCTGCCAAGATTTGGAAATTTTTGGAGTTAAACTTGAGGTAGCTAATTTCTTAAGGAATTTATTAATAATTGATTTTTGAAAAATAGTAAACGAATTTTAAAAATTCTGAGAAAAATATATGTTCATTATGGGACTATATTATGCTAAATCCTAGAAAAGAAATATTTTTGGGACTGATTTGGTATTTTTCATGAAAATTGTTTAGTTACGAATATATGAGTTAAATATGTTATGTGAAGTAACAAAGTTGGAAGATAGGATTTTATGGCTTAAAAATCCTATATAGGGTATATGTAGATTGTTGGTAAGGGATTTGATCATTGGTAATAAAATCTTATGAGTATGGCATTTTGAATGATTAATTGCATTATTTGAGAAAGTGTAAACCATTGAAATAAATTATTTATAAGTTTAAGAGGTGATTAAAATATTGTTAATATTAAACAATATTAGATCATGAGTTATTTAAATGATGGATAATAATTGGATAAAATTAAAGTCTTTAATATTTATCCTTGTTTTAGTTTGATTAATGCTTATATCATTGTCATCATCCTCATGCTTATATGGTGATGAAAGTTATCTTTGGCTTACGTGCGAAGGTGGACTGTTGTTTATTGAATTATATATCTTTGGCTTACGTACAAAGATGGATTGTTGATTATTGGTTTTTACAACCTCCCCTTCTTATGAAATTTCATCCTCGAAATTGACGTACGTACCTGGTGTTTCGAAAAGGTGAGGATACCTTGCTTTCATTTTCGTTTCCAACTCCTAGGTCATTTCCTCTATAGCATGGTTCCTCCACAAAACTTTAACTTGTGGTATGACCTTTGTGCGTAGGACATTCTCCTTCCTATCCAAGATCTTGACAGGTACCTCTTCGTACGTTAAGTCTTCGGCAATCTCGTCCGGTTCTAACTCAATAACGTGGTTCGGGTCTTTCACATATTTACAAAGCACAGATATGTGAAATACATTATGAACACGAGACATACTCGGAGGTAACGCGAGTCTATAGGCTACATTTCCTACTCGGTCAAGAATCTAAAATGGACTAATAAACCGTGGGTTGAGCTTTCCCCGTTTCCCAAATCTTGTAACTCCCTTCCATGGAGCAACATGCAACAATACATGATCCCCAATACTAAATTCCACATTCTTTCGATGAAGATCTACATAACTCTTTTGTCGATCTTGTGCCGTTTGTATACGTTGTCAAATCATTTGGATCTTTTCTGTAGTAATACGTACCAATTCTAGTCCCACCAATGTTGCTTCACCAACCTCATCCCAACATACTGGAGAGCGACACTTTCTTCCATACAATGCTTCGAATGGAGCTACCCCTATAATTGCCTGATAACTGTTGTTGTAGGAGAATTCCACCAATGGTAAAAACTTATCCCAACTCCCTTTGAAGTCTAGGACACAGATTCTTAATAGATCTTCAAGAGTTTGAATAGTCCTCTCTGATTATCCATCCATTTGAGGATAATATGACGAACTGAATCGTAAATCTGTGCCTATAGCTTTTTGCAAGCTAACCCAAAATTATGAAGTGAATCTTGGGTCACGATCCAAAACTATGGATACTGGCATGCCATGCAATCTCACAATCTCATTCACGTACATATGAGCAAGACGTTCGAGGGAATAAGTCTCCCGTATCGGCAAGAAATGAGCAGACTTGGTTAATCTATCAACAATAACCCAAATAGCATCGATGCCTTGAGAAACCATAGGAAGACCCGTAACGAAATCCATGGTAATGTGTTCCCACTTCCATTTCAGAATCTCAAGTAGTTGCAATGGACCCTTAGTTACTTGATGCTCTGCCTTTACACGTTGACAAGTTAAACATCTCGAGATAAACTTTGCAATCTCTCTCTTCATGTTGTTCCACCAAAATGTATGTCGAAGATCACGATACATTTTGGTGCTTCCAAGATGGATTGCAAACGGTGTATTGTGTGCCTCTGTCATAATCTTGTTCTTCAAATCAGAATCGTTAGGAACACAAAGTCTGGAGTGGACTCGAAGTATTCCTTCTTCATCGATTCTTGCTTCTGGAATAGCACCTTCTTGAACTTTTTTCTTCATACGCATCAGCTCCTGGTCGATGGCTTGAGCAACTTTAACTTTTTCTATTAAAGTTGGCTCTATGCGTATACTTGACCTCATCGCACTCGTTCCTGCATATGATCTTTTACTCAACGCGTCAGCTACCACGTTCGCTTTTCTAGGATGATATTGAATAGTGTGGTCATAATCTTTTAATAGCTCGAGCCAACGTCGTTGCCGCATGTTGAGTTCCTTTTGAGTGAAGAAATATTTGAGACTTTTATGGTCTGAATATATCTCCACTTTCTCTCCATATAGATAGTGCCTCCAAATCTTTAGCGCGAAAACGTCTGCTGCCAACTTTAGATCATGTGTAGGATAATTCCTCTCATATTCTTTAAGTTGTCGCGAGGCATAGGCTATGACTTTCCTGTGACGCCCCCAAAATAGGTCCAATCCATCCAACCTATTCTGAGCCGCCAAATACATGGTACAGAAACAACTACAACTTTTATTACTACAATTGTCGTGCAAAATACAACAACACATATACTGTGAGTTTTAATACAAATATTGTAACGTATATAATACGACAATATTCATACTCAAATTATTACATGCCATATAAAATACAGCAGGAAATATTTTAAGTCTCCAAAGGGACACGAGAAGAATTCTGTTCTCTTCTTTTTAATGCGGTGCACTTTTGACGCTTCTAAGTTGGGTTCGTCTCACCCTATTGTTGTTCACCAAAATCAATTATTATGTGAAGTATAAAATACGACACACACATCTTAGGTCCTCAATACAATTATATATTGCATGTCATGCCATTTTATAACGTATTGAGAAACTTGGACAGTCTCGGACCATCACACTATTCCCCTGTTACCCCCGCTCGACCCAGCTACACTCTTGTTACCTGAAAGGAATTGTGAAGCAAAAGGGTGAGCACAACTAGCTCAGTAAAGAATATTATGACTAAAGATAATTAAATTATGAATAGACTTCATCAATAATAAATCAGAGATTTAGAACATATGGTAGATGATAAAAACTTTTCAACCATAGTTGCAGCGGAACGAGCAATCCATTAGAAGAGTCAAATAGACCATAAAGTCTATTATCTTCTCCATATTAAAAGTCCACCAATACTGTTTTATTTCTGTAACATCAATCAACAGTTCCTTTCCATAATCATATGAATAACTCATAATCATAATTGTGATTCTAAATCCCTCTTCGCATCCAAGACGAAGATAATTTTCATCACCTGTCTTTACCTGAAACATCAAAGATCATGGTTATACCAAATCATAGTTCCTGTTTATAATCATATTAATAAATTCATCTTTAAATCACGGGCCAAAGATATTCATCAACAGTTCATCTTTGCACTACATGCCAAAGATATTCAACAAGTCATCTTTGCACTACGGGCCAAAGATATTCATCAACAGTTCAGCTTTGCACTACATGCCAAAGATATTCAACAACAAGTCATCTTTGCACTACGGGCCAAAGATATTCAACAACATGTCATCTTTGCACTACGGACCACAGATATTCATCAATAATTGATCTTTGCACTACAGGCCAAAGATATTCATATCTCAAAGAAATACATAATCATTTCAGAATTTATATAAACCATAATTATAACCATATATATTGATCAATTCACCTTTGCACTTAAGCTAAAGATATTCAATTATAAATTCAATGGTCATGATCGTACCAGTCAACAATTCAACTTTGCATTACTGGCCAAAGAGAACCTATAGTCATGATCATACCAATAATCTACCCATCTTTACACTCAAGTCAAAGAGAAATATCATCATTAGGGTTATAAGAATGTTATATATGATAATAAAAATAATATAATCAACATATAAATTTAATCTCAAGAGTAAGATTCATAAATCAATGATTTCATAACACCTTAATCCAAATGTTATAAATCACTTAATAATCTCATAATCTAATATTATTAATATTACCACAATATCTTAATCATTTCTTAAATTTATAAACAATTAATTTTAATTGTTTACACTTTACTAATACATGCATTTAATTATCCTAAAATACCAAACACATAAGATTTCATCACCAATAACCAACAACCTCATCAAAAATCTGCATATACCATATATAGGATTCCCAAGCCATAAAATCATATTTTCCAATTTTGTTACTTCACATAACATATTTAATTCATTTACTCATAACTAGTCCATTTTCATAAAAAATATCAAATCAGTCCCAAAAATATTTCTTTTTTGGATTTAGCATAATATAGTCCCATATTGAACATATATTTTTCTCGGAATTTTTAAAATTCATTTACTATTTTTCATATGGCCAAAACTGCCGAATATTTAGACATTTATCATAAATTGTACTTTTATCCAAAAATTCCAAAATTTACAGGGTATACTGATATTATATAGATGTACTCCCAATAAATGTTTTATCAATTTTGGAGTTAACCACAAGGAGTTATAAGGGTTTACTTTTAAAATAGTCTTTTCTCATAAAATCCATAACTCATAATCTATACATCCAAAAATCGCCATTTTTGGACACAATCAATAAAACTCATCAAATTATCATTTCAAATTTTTTTAGAATTTTTGAAGGTCCGAAAAAATTTCGAAACTGAAAAACATAATAACCCTTACATACTAACGACAATATCCCTTACCTCAAAAGAGCAGTACTTCTGACCGGAATAACGCTGAACGAACTTGCACCGTATAGCAACACTCAATATATCAAAATACTCACAAGAATACACTCGATAATATAGAGAGAAAACTTCAGTTTCTGGTGTGATTTTCAATTCTAACCTAAGCACCTATTTATAGAAAATTGCTTAGAACACCAAAGTAGAAAATTGAATATAATAATATATTTATAACCAAATTTTCCTTAGCCCACCACATCAAAACACATTTATCACACAAAAATGAAAAACATGTTTAAAACAATTTTTGTTACAAAATCAATTCAGACTCAATAATCCGGAATTTCAATAATTCATAATAAATAGCCCTTTTATCAGAAAAATTCGAACCTTATGTCCATTCCATAGAAAATTCCATTCTCTACAACTTTGCAGAAGAAAGTTTTTCCAAATTCCAATCAAAAATTGACCAAAATCCACAAACGGACGATTTTATAGTCTATAATCAAATTTCAGTCAACAATTGTGTCCACCAACACACAAAACATGTGTTAAACATTTAATGCAACAAAAATACTCTTACTCCTCATTTATTCATATATCCCACATTCATTATAAAAATATTATCATTAATATATTATTAAAAATATAATAATATATTTAAATGAATTATTTTATCAGAAAAGATAAAATATCAATTTTCAACAATTGTCACGTTAAAAATTTTCTCCATCTATATCCACATAAAATGGATATTTTCTTTATCATATTAATTAATAATTAATTATCCACAAATAATATTACAGAATCACAATAATGACAACCGGTGCCATTCCTCAGAAAGAGGGCTTTCCAATAAGGATTTCTCCTCATCGAAAGCAATTAGGTGACCAAACCTCTCCTTAGACAGAACTTTCTAGACATTGCCAATAATGTTATCTAATAATATTATTCGAATAATATGAATTATTGATCTGATAATGAAAAATACTGTGTAGTGGCAATTATCGAAACAACAATAATATAAACTATCAACGTAGCAATTATTGAATCAATAAAATAAAATATTGAACAGTAATTACTATAACAATTATTGAGTAATGCCTTCTTACGTAAAAAAAATTATCATGCTAGTTAAATAATACTCGTGAATAGTAACTCATGAATAGTAACTCGTGAATAGTAACTCATGAATAGTAACTCATGAATAATAACTTGTGAATAGTAACTCGTGAATAGTAACTCATGAATAGTAACTCATGAATAGTAACTATAAGAAAAATTGAATACTTTTATTTCATAAAATTCGGGGTCTTACATTTTCCATGTTGCATGAGAACACATCATAACCATTTGCCCGAAGCATCGCTGTAGATAACAAATCCATCCGAACCAGATGGTATTGTCAGAACAGGTGCTGAAATGAGTCTCCTCTTAAGCTCTTGGAAACTCCTCTCAATTCCTCGCTCCATACGAATTTTGTATCTTTTCGAGTCAGCTGAGTTAATGGAGTAGCGATTCGAGAAAACCCTTCCACGAATCTCCGATAATAACCAGCTAGACCCAGAAAGCTACGTACTTCAGTCACCGACTTCGGTTGCTCCCAACTTAGTATTGCTTCAATCTTCGCCGGGTCGACAGATACTCCATGTTTTGACACCACGTGCCCAAGGAATGCTACTTCCTCAAGACAGAACTTTCATTTCTTCAACTTGGCATATAGCTTGTTTTCACGAAGCCTTTGGAGTACCAGCTTCAAATGGTGCTCATGATCTTCACGGCTTTTGGAATATATGAGGATGACATCAATAAAGACAACAACGAACTGATCCAAATAATCTTTGAATACTCGGTTCATCATATCCATGAAAGCCGCAGGAGCATTAGTCAATCCGAAAGACATGACTAAGAATTCATAATGCCCGTACCGAGTTCTAAAGGCATTCTTTGGAATATCCTCAGTTCTAATCTTCAGCTGATGATATCGAGAACGAAGATCGATCTTTGAAAAGAATTGTTCTCCTTCTAATTGGTCAAATAGGTCATCAATACGAGGTAGCAGATACCTATTCTTAATAGTGATATGGTTCAACTCCCAGTAGTCAATACAAAGTCGCATATTCCCGTCTTTTTTCTTTACAAATAAAACAGGAGCACCCCAATGAGATGTACTAGGACGAATGAAACCGATTTCCAACAACTCGTGTAGTTGTACCTTTAACTCCTGAAGTTCAATAGGAGCCATTCGATATGGGGTTTTAGAAATGGGCTTTGTACCAGGCTCAAGATCAATAAAGAATTCAACTTCACGTTCTGGGGGTAGACCGAAAAGTTCTTCGGGAAACACGTTAGGAAATTTACTAACAACAGGAATATTATTTAAATTTGATGTGTCTTTATTCAAATCCATAACATGGGCTAAGAAAGCTTGACATCCGTTTTTCAATAAACGAATAGCTTTATGACTAGATATGACTGCGATTGATTTTAATGGTTTAGTCGCTTGAATTAAATATAACAGTCAAGGTTAGGAATATGAAAACTAACAACCTTACAAAAATAATCAATTTTGGCATGATGAGTAGTTAACCAATCAATCCCCAAAATCACATCAAAAGCAAGTATCTTTAAAGAGATAAGGTCAACAGGTAATGTGATGGTGCCAACTTGGATCAAACAAGATTTATAAACAATGGATGTGATGAAAGTTTCTCCTAATGGAGTCTCCACAGATAAATCAAAGTCTAATTTCTCCGAGTCAAGTTTAAACGCTGAGCACAAGTAGGAGAGATAAATGAATGGGTAACAACACCGGTATCAAGTAAGGTATAAACTTCGCAAGAATTTATAATTAGCTTACCCGTGATCACCTCGTTTGGGTTCCTCGCATTTTGACCAAATACAACAAACGCCTTCCAGAACCGCTTGACTTTGACGCTTCGGGACAAATTTTTGAGTCACCATCCTCACCGGACTTGGTTTCGCTACTGCACAATCGCGAGCGATATGTCCTTCCTTTCCATAATTATAACATACCTTAAACTGTTGTGGATAGTTTGGACTGATATGTCCCTTCTCTCCGCATTTGTAACATCTAACTGGCGATCGTTCACCTCCCCTAGAATTTGTTCTCGTGTCAGGTCTTCTGTCTTTACGACGCCTTCCCGCCATCGTTAAATCTTCTTCTTGAAATTTCCAATGAATTATTTCTTCTATTATTCGCTATGATTACCATCGAAGTGGTTACCATTTCTGGCATGATAATTTCCTCCACGATGGTTATCATTGTCCCGATGGCCGCTAACCACCTGATGACAATTATTATCGTGTTCTTGGTCGCCAGATTGAATGTACTCATTATCTTGCTCTAATAATTAAGCCTTGTTCACAACATCTGAATATAGAGAAATTTTTTGAGAAATGAGGTATTGACGTATGTCGAGTTTCAAACCTCTCAGAAACATCCGCGTCATACGTTCCTCATTCTCCACCAAATGAGGTGCAAACCTGGATAACTCCGCCAACTTCGCCTCGTACTAGGACATCGTCATGTTATTCTGTTCTAGTCTAATATGTGACGCCCCCAAAATAGGTCCACACGACCCATTCTGAGTCGCCAGATATCATACTATAAAATCAAATACAAACTTCATTTATACAACTGTTGAACTGTCATATAGAATACGACTACAGTTAACTGTGAGTTTTAATACAATATTGTCTCATAGACTGTATCCAAACTCAAATTATTACAATGCCATATAAAATACAGTAGCAAATATTTCAAGACCCCAAAGAAGAACGAGAAGATTACTATTTTTTTCATTCTAATGAGGTGCACTTTTGACGCTTCCAATGTCGGGTTCTCATCACCCTATTGTTGTTCACCAAAATCAATTATTAAGTGACGTATAAAATATGACACCCACATCTTAGGTCCTCAATACAATTATATATTGTATGTCAAGTCATTTTATAATGTATTGAGAAACTTCGACAATCTCGGACCATCACACTATTCCCCTGAGATCCCCGCTTGACCCAGCTACACTCTTATTACCTGAAAGGAATTGTGAAGCAAAAGTGTGACGCCCCCAAAATAGGTATACATCACCCATATTGAGTCGCCAAATACATGGTACATAAATCAAATACAACTTAATTATACAACTGTCGTGTAAAATACGACAAAACATAAATTGAGAGTTTAATCAAGAATATTGCCTTCTAGATAATATCCACTCTCAATGGAGTCCTCATAGACAGTATACAAACTCAAATTCAGTCCTCATTACATTTATTATCACACTATTTAATGTAATAGTGAGGACTACTAATGCTATCATCCGGATCATCACTCCATTTCCGACTCGTCCCAAATATATTCTCATTTCAAGAGAACAAAGAAAGAAAGGGTGAGCTCAACTAGCCCAAGAAGAAATATTATGACTAAGATAATACTGTAATAAACTATCATTAGCCTTCAACAATGTTAAACTGATAAAATATAATAGACATCAAGTTTTAGATCAACAACTCGCAATGAATAAGTAATCCATTAGAAGAGTCAAGTAGAGCATAAAATCTACTATCTTCTATGATTTAAAAAGTTTTTCATCAACTTTATCATTGAGACTCGACTTTTAATAAATAATCCACATCATCCCCGTATTACTACCAAGGATATTCATTAGTGGTCACGACCACAAATTATCCATGCACTACGAATCAAGGATATTCGTATTCATCAATGGTCATAATCATGCCAACAATCGTCCATCAATGCACTACTAAACGCCAATGAGGACTTTACCACATCATTTGTAATATTACTACCATGATTATACCGAATAATCCCTGGTCATAATCATACCAAGTCCATCTATGCACTACAGGCCACAGATGACTTTCAAAAATATAAACATGAGGATGATAAAATTGATATAAGAATTCAATAAAACAAGTTCACGAATTAATTTATCCAGGAACTAATAACGTCCAAATTGTCAACATGATACTTCTTTGTAGAGTAAAATTCAAGAATGCTCAGAAGAATATTTCCATGAAAAGATACTGGATGAAGAGCAAATATCAAGAATATTCCACTAATTTCATGGATTATAGAAGTCAAAACTTTAACCAACTGAGTATAATAAAGAATGGAATAACAAAAGAAATCACCGGGCATGTGATAGATAAAGACAGCGAGTTATTCCAATGTAATAATAAATATGGAACTGTGTCCCACAGAACGCATGTATGTGATATTCAACGTAGAATAATAAATGCGGAATAATAAATAATGGAACCAGTCCTGTAAAACGCATGCATGTGATATATTCCGATAGAATAATAAAGAACGGAATAATAGAAGAATTTCACCACGTATGCGGTATTGGCAGATAAACAAAGTTATTCCAACATAATAATATATAATGGAATAATAGAAGAATTTCACTATGTATGCAGATTTCATAAAACAAAGTTATTCCAACATAATAATATAGAATGGAATAATAGAAGAATTTCACCATGTATGCGATTTAGATAAAAAGTTATTCCAACATAATAATATAGAATGGAATAACAGAGGATTTCACCAAGTATAGGGTATGTCATGTGATACAAAGTTATGTATAGTGGTATGTCACAGATACAAAGTTATTCCAATGTAATAATAAAGAATGGAATAATAGAAGAATTTCACCACGTATGCAAAGATTTCGCATAAACAAAGTTATTCTAACATAATAATATAGAATGGAATAATGTAAGGATTTCACCAAGTATAGGGTATGTCACAGATATCTGAGGTTATGTATAGGGTATACACAGACAAAAGTTATTCCAATGTAATAATAAAGAATGGAATAATGTAAGATTTCACCAAGTATAGGGTACGCCACAGATACAAAGTTATGTATAGGGTATCACAGACACAGTTATTCCAATGTAATAATAAAGAATGGAATAATGTAAGAATTTCACCAAGTATAGGTACGCCGTATACAAATGTTATGTATAGGTATGTCACAGATATACGAGTTATTCCAATGTAATAATAAAGAATGGAATAATGTGTTCTCTTCATGAATAAGAAAGAATAACACCCCTTACGAGTACAACAAATAATATCCCTTACGAGTACAAAAAATAATATCCCTTACCTTAGAAGAAACTGGATATTGGAAAAGAAAGGTAGCAGACTTCTCTTCTTCTTTCTCTTTATAGATTTTCTCTCTATAGCTTCTCTCTATAATTTCTCTCTCAAGAGTTTCAGTGAATTCGTAAGAAATAATGGAGGAATGAGCTTCTATTTATAGAAGAATGGAATGAATAGTAACTAATTCATGAACGGGCCAGATTGATTTACTTTTAAACGGACGGTCCAGATTAAAACTTAAAGCAACGGTCCATACTGATTCACTATTAAAACTTTAAACCAGCGATCTATATTGATTCACTATTATAACTTTCCACCAGCGGTCTATATTGATTCACTATTAAAACTTTAAACCAGCGATCCATATTGATTTACTATTATAAATTCAACCAACGGTCTGAAAAATTAGCACATCTCCTCATGAATGATATTGTACCCAAATACCCGGATGCACAATACTAGAGTGAATAGTAATTGGGTGAATAGTAACTCGTGAATAGTAACTCATGAATAGTAACTCGTGAATAGTAACTCGTGAATAGTAATTCATATATAGTAACTCATGAATAGTAACTCATGAATAGTAACTTCGACACAAAAAGTGTCCCGAATACCCGATTGAACAATATAACCTCCAGACATCAATTATCATCGGAATAGATGTCGATTTCTACTAACACAAATAATCCCAACACAATGAAACTATCAAATTCATCTTTAATCAACACGAACTTAATCATCACTAATATCATAACTCACAATATTTAACAACCAGGTTGTTCCTAGGAAAGAGGGGGCTTTCCAATAAGGATTTCTCCCTATTGGCGCGCAATTAGATGACCAAACCTCTCCTTGACAGAACTTCTAGACATTGTAAATGTTACAATTTAATAATATGAACAACTTTGTCGTCTCAATTATTGATTTAATAATATAACATATAATGCAGATGATACTGTGACAATAATCGAATCAATAATATGAGAGATATGATGCAGCAATTACTGTAGCAATAATTGAGTAAAACTGAGTGACTTCTCACATAAGCATCAATAATCAATACCGTGTGCTACTATGCAACCACACGACATCGTATTTTTTACTACCGGGTAGTTCAACAGCTTTAATAAAGAATAATTCCTCCGTGGTTATTTTATAAAAATAATTACGCTGCTTTTCTAAATACGACAATACTTCCGTCGTGGGGTCCACCAATGATTGTGTCGTCGTACGAATATTCCCCGACCAATCGAATATTTTATAACAACATGCATACTTTGCAAAATTTATAAATATTACCCACAACTATAACATTATATCAAATCCACACCATAATATTTAAAAAAAAATATTTCGAGAAATTTAAATCTTTATTCATAAAATCTGTGGTCTCACAAAAAGGGTGAGCACAACTAGCCCAGTAAAGAATATCATGACTAAAGATAACTACATTATCAATAGTTTTCATCAATAATAAATCAGAGATTTAGAACATATGGTAGAAAATAAAAGTTTTCAACCATAATTGCAGCGGAATCAACAATCCATTAGAAGAGTCAAGTAGAACATAATGTCTACTATCTCCTCTAAATTAAAAGTTCATCGTTGATATTTTATTCCTGTAATACTCATTAACAGTTCTTTGTTATACTTAAGACAAATAGAACTTTCAACACTTGTCTTCACCTGAACCACCAAAGATGTTAGTTAAATTCACAATTCATATTTATAATAATGTGAATTAACAGCCTTCTTGCCACAAAGGCTTAATAGAACGCTTATTCAATATCCTTACCCCAAAGGTCAAGATATTCAAATGTAATAACAATGATCATACTAATCGCTTGTCTATCTTTTGCACTACGAGCCAAAGATATTCAACTATTAAAAAAAATGGTCATGATCATACTAATCAATTGCCTTTCAAAGGCACTACTACCAAAGACATTCAATCGTTAACTAATGGTCATGGTCCCGCTAATCACATCATTGAATTATCCATGCACTACTACCAAGGATATTCAAGTAGTATCACTAGTGGTCATGATCATGTCATACACCGTCCATCTTCGCACTACGTCAAAGCTATCAAACAATGATCATCTTTGCACTATATGCCAAAGATATTCAACATCATATCATCTTTGCACTACAGGCCAAAGACATACAACTGTAAAACCAATAACCAACAGTATAATAAAGAATGGAATAATAAAAGAATTTCACCATGTATGCAAGATTTCACATGTATAAAGTTATTCCAACATAATAATAAAGAATGGAATAATAAAAGAATTTCACCATGTATGCAAAGATTTCGCATGATTAAAAGTTATTCCAACAAAATAATAAAGAATAAAATATAGAAGAATTTCACCAAGTATAGGGTAGCCCTTGTATATAGGTTATTCCAACAGAATAATAAAGATGAAATAACAAAAGTTCTCTTCATGAATACAAAAGAAATAATACCTCTTACGGGTACAACAAATAATATCCCTTACTATAATAATATCCCTTTACCTTAAAAAGAAGAGTATTTCAACTGGTAGGGTGAAGATACACTCGAAGAAAACTTGTACTACACTCAAAGCTTTCTTAAACTCTAAAGAAATACGCTCAAGATTATAGAAGAAGAACTCTCTCTATAGTTTTCTTTCTAGAGTTTCAGTGAATTCGTAAGAAATAATAAAGGAATGAACTTCTATTTATAAAAGAATGGAATGCATAGTAACTAATTCATGAACGGTCCAAATTGATTTACTTTAATCGGACGGTCCATATTTAAAGCAAAATCTTTTAAATAAAATATAATATATTCTATTTATAATCTAATAAAACGAATAACTTTATAAAAGATTTTACTATGCAAACACTATGCAGGCACTATATAAATACTATGCATAATAAAATATAATATATTCTATTTATAGAATAACTTTAATAAAGTATTCTATTTTATATAAAAAGATTTTACTATGCAAAATACTATGCATAATAGAATATAATATAATCTATTTATAGAATAACTTTATAAAAATATTTTGTTTTATATAAAAGATTTTACTATGCAAAATACTATGCATAATAGAATATAATATATTATATTTATAGAATAACTTTATAAAAGTATTCATTTTATATAAAAAGCTTTTCATTATAATTTCAACCAACTATTCGAAAAATTAGTACATCTCTTCATGGAATAATATTGTACCCAAAAATGATTTGGACCGAAAAAAAATATATTTTGTTCGGGTGAATAGTATCCCGTGAATAGTAACTCGTGAATAGTAACTCATGAATAGTACTCCGATACAAAAAGTATCTCAAATACCCGAGTGAATAATACTAGAGTGAATAGTAACTGGATATTTCATGACAACTTGTCTACTTTGAAAATTTTTCACATATCACCCTTAACTTTAACCTTTTATCAATTTAACCATTTACTAAATAGAATAATTATAAGAAAAATGAATACTTTCATTTCATAAAATTCGGGGTCTCACATAATAAACTCTACCTCCTTCATATGACGAATACTTTCAGGAAAGTAATTGTCATTGAATAATTTTTGAAACGTCTCCCAAGACATGCTGAGTGCAGTTGGATGGGTACGCTTCACAGATTCCCACCAGTAATCTGCCTTATTACGGAACATAAAGGTGGCGAATGGAACCTTCTGTTACTCCGTGCATCCCAAGACATCGAATATCTTGGTAATTTGCTTGACCCGCGTCTCCACCTTAATCGGATCTGGTTTTCCCCAGAATTCTGGTGGTCCCAACTCTTTGAACTACTTGGCTGTGATAAACCGTGGGTTGCTATCATATTTACCTGTATTTTGTACACGAGCCTCCCTTGTCTGATTTTGAATGAACTGCAAAAAGCTTCTAAACATCCCATCGTTCATCGTCTGATCAGTGGTGTTGTTTACAGGAGGAACATTTCCATCCTGTTGCACGTTCTCCTGATTAGTGAGTAAAGGAGTCTCTACGGTCTCGTTTACTCCACTGTTAACATTCTCAGTTGCCATTCTTAAATACTGCAATAAAACAAGGGTTAATTTAACAGTCCATCATCATTGTTTTATCCCTGTAACATCAATCAATATTCATCTTGAATCAAATATTCATCTTTGCACTACAGGCCAAAGATATTCATCAGTCGGTCATGTTCATCTCAACACCTGTACATCTTTGCACTACAGGCCAAAGATATTCATAATAAAATCAACCATCTTTACACTACAAGCCAAAGATACTCAGTAACACCATCATTTAGGACTGAGGATGATGAAAAATATTTTAAAGAAAACGAATCCAGTAAAACAAAAGAACAAATGTTAAGGATTCGTACTTTAAACAATCCGAGTTCAAAAATACTTCATAAATAATCATACTGAAGTAAAATTCAAGAATGACTAAAACATGGATATAATCAAAGCTAGTATCCATAATTGATATTTTTGACAAAAATCGAAAATTTAATTTTTCTGTGAATAGTGCCGTATACGTGAATAGTAACCCCGACACTGAAAGACAAGAATTTCACAAGAAAAATCTTACCAATATTTTGGCATAATGATATTAGAAGAAATAATACCATTTTAAAAAAATAACATCCCTTTCCTCGAAAAGACGGTACTCCCGACTAAAATACTAGATATAGTGCTGAAGGGAACTTGCACCGTATAGCAACACTCAAAGTATCAAAATACTCACAAGAATACGCTCAATATATCGAGAGAGAAAGAGAGAAAAGATTTCAGTTTCTGGTGTGATTTTCAATTCTAACCTAAGCACCCTATTTATAGGAAAATGCTTAGAACACCAAAGCAGAAAATTTAATATAATATTAATATATTTAAATTTTTTTCAAGCCCACCTTTGAAGATATGAATTCAACCATTAACATGTGCAAGTGAGGGCCACCAAAGTGCAAAAAACGTTTTTCTAACAAAAAACACTTAAAACTCCAAAAAATCAATTCAGACCCGATATACCGAAACTTCAATAATTCACAATAAATATCCCTTTTATTAGAAAAATTCAAACCACATGTTCTTTCCATATGAAATTCCATTCTCTACAACTTTTCAGAAGAAAGTTTTTCCAAATTCCAAACAGAAATTTACCGAAATTCACAAACGGGCGATTTTACAGGCTATAATCAAATTTCGGTCAATAATTGGGGTCCACCGACACACAAAACATGTGTTAATCATTTAATGCCACAAAAATACTCTTCCTCCTCATATACTCATATATCCCACATTCATTGTAAAAATATCACCGTTAATATATTATTAAAATAATATATTTAAATGAATTATTTTATCAGAAAAAGATAAAATATTAATTTTCAACAATTGTCACATTTAAAATTTTTCTCCATCTATATCCACATAAAATCAATATTTTCCTCATCATATAAATCAATAATTAATCATTCACAAATAATATTACAGAATCACAATCACGGCAACCAGTGCGCTCCTCGGGAAAGAGGGGCTTTCCAATAAAGATCTCTCCTCATCAAGGCGTTGGAGACCCCGATTTTTATCAATAAAGATTTAAATTTTTGTCGAAATAATTTTTAATATTATGGTGTGAATTTGAGATAATATTATAGTTGTGGGTAGTATTTATAAATTTTGCAAAGTATGCAAGTGGTTATATTATATTCGATTGGTTCAGGGAATATTCGGTTTAACAAGGAATATTCGTATAACTACTCAATCATTGGTGGACCCCATTAATGTAATTATTGTTTGATTGAGAAAACGACAAAAATATTTTATTGAAATAACGGCGGAAGTTTTACTGGTTGATCTTTGTTGAACTACTTCGGTAGTAAAAAGTATGCGATGTCGTGTGGTTGCATAAGTAGCACCGATATTGATTATTGATGCTTATGTGAGAAGTCACTCGGTTTGATTCCATTATTATTAGATTAATAATATGAATTATTATAATGATAATGACGCTTTTGTTTTATTCAGTATTATTAACGTAATAAAATAGAAACATCTTTTATATAAAATGTAATACTTTATTAAAGTTATTCTATAAATAGAATATATTATATTTTATTATGCATAGTGTTGCATAGTGTTTTGCATAGTGTTGCATAGTGTTTGCATAGTAAAATGTTTTTATATAAATAGAATATATTATATTTTATTTAAAAGATTTTGCTTTAAATATGGACCGTCGATTAAAGTAAATCAATACGGACCGCTTCATAGATTAATTACTATGCATTCTATTTTCCTATAAATAGAAGCTCATTCCTTCATTATTTTCTTACGAATTCACCGAAACTCTAGAGAGAGAAATTATGAGAGAGAAGCTATAGAGAAAAATCTATAGAGAGAAAGAAGAAGAGTATTCGCATACTTCACTACTTTGATATCCAAAGTCTTTTTTACGGTAAGGGGTATTATTTGTTGTACGTAAGGGATATTATTCTTTTTATTCATGAAGAGAACCTCTCATTTATTCCATTCATTACTATTACATTTGGAATAACTCAGTAAAAGTGGTATACCCTATACATAACTTTGTATATGCGGCATACCCTATACTTGTGGTGAAATCCTTATGTTATTCCATCCTTATTTATTACATTGGAATAACTCATGATACTGAATCCCCTATACTTGGTGATCTTCTTCATTTATTCCATTCTTTATTATTCTCGTTGGAATATCCATCTTTGTGTTTTACACCTGGACACGGTTCCATTGTTTATTATTCCGCATTTATTATTACATTTGGAATATCCGTGCATCATGTGTTTTTACACCGACCGGTTCCATTGTTTATTATTCAAATTTATTATTACATTGGATCATCCTGCTTGCAGAATTTCACCCGACCGGTTCCGATTATTATTATTCTGCTGGAATAACTTTTTCTATGCGAAGTACTGCATGCATGGTGATTTCTTTTGTTATTCCATTCTTTATTATACCCAGTTAAGTTAAAACTTTGACTTCTATACTCCATGAAATTAGTAGAATATCCTTGATATTTGCGTTTCATCCAAAGATCTCTTTCATAAAAATATTCTTCCGATCATTCTTGAATTTTACTCTACAAAAAACAAAGATCTTGTTGACAATTTGGGCGTTACTAATTCCTGATAAAATAATTCTTGAACTTGTTTTATTGAATTATTATGTCATTGTCATCATCCTCATGATATATTATGTTATCTTTGGCTTACGTGCATAGATGAACTTAGTATGATTATGACCGAGGATCATTCTAAGATAATCATGGCTTGTTATAAATGATGTGATAAAAGTCCTCGGTGGCTTTAATGCAATGATGGATAGTTTTTGGTATGATTATGACCGGGGTGATTCGGTATAGTCATGACCATTTATAATTTGATGAAAATCCTTGACCGCGTAGTACGGGGATGATTAGATATTGTGGTTTGTTCATTGTCGAGTCTCTCGGTGATAAAATTGATGAAAACCTTTTAAAACCTAAAAGATAGTAGATTTTATTCTCTACTTGACTCTTTTAATGGATTGCATATTCACCTGCAGATTAAACCGGTTGTCTATTGTTGTATTTATCGGTTTAACATCATTGAAGGCTAATGATAATTTATTCTGCATTATCTTAGTCATAATATTTCTTCTTGGGCTAGTTGAGCTCACCCTTTCTTTCACCGTTCTCTTCGTGAAATGAGAACATACCGGACGAGTCGAGGAACTGAGTAATGGTCCGAGAGGATAGCATTAGTAGTCCTCACTATTACGTGAAATAGTGTGATAATAGTTGTAATGAGGACTCCTTTTGAGTTTGTATAATATCTAGTAGACAATATTTGTATTCAAACTCACGCTTTATGTCGATTTGTACCTGACGCTTAGGTTAATAAGTTGTATTTGAATTTATGTACCATGTAAGTGGCGACCCAAGATGGGTGACGATACCTAATTTTAGGGGCGTCACGGTTGGTATCGAGCTTAGGATATGATCCCCGGCCGAGATGTGAGATAAGAACTAGGAGGGAGAGACGGGGAATTCCTTCGCTAGTATGACCTACCTAAATTTATTTGGTATTTAATTGGTCGGTCGAGTATATAGGATAATATGTGATATGTTAATTAACCCTTGTTTTGTGACGGTGTTTGAGAATGATATCCGAAAATCTTTGAGATAAGCAATGAAGCAAATGAGAGTGTTGATTCAAATTTCAAACAAAAGGTAACGACCAACAACACGATAATAATCATCTTTGGTGTGGCAACTGCTATCGAAACAATGATAACCATCGTGGGGAAATTATCATGCTAAGAATGGTAACCACTTGGTGGTAATCATGGCAAAGATAATAGAAGTGGAAATTGCAAGAAGAGAAGGTCATTTAGCTCAATTTTGTTGTGCACCAAAGTCAAGTCTAGTTTGGGACGGTGGCACCAAAGGTGGATATGGACAAAACAAAGTCGTTTGTTTTAGGAAGTGCATTTTTCATGACTTCTCAAAAAAAGTAGTAACCGAACGAAGTTAGCACGGGTTAGTTAATTATAAATTGTGAAGTCTATACCTTATAAGATACCGGTTCTACCCATTATTTTATCTCTCTTGCTTGCGTTCAACGTTTAAATTTGACTCCGGAGAAGTTAGACTTTGACTTATTGGTTGAAACTTTGTTAGTAGGGAGCCTTCAATTACCTTACTATTTTTAAATCTTGTTTGATTCAAATAAACACTTTCACGTTACTGTCGATCTTATCTTTTGAAAATACTTGCCTTTGATGTGATTTTAGGAATCAATTGGTTAACTACTCATCATGCTTTTCGTAAGGTTGTTAGCTTTTATATTCATAACCAACTTGTTGTGCGAATTCAAGTAACCAAACTACTAAAGTCAATTATTGTCATATCAAGCCATAAGTAAAGAGCCCCGAACCTTTCGTTGTTGACTTCCTTGTGTGGAATGCAATCAAGCCCGGACTTTCTCAGAGGCGACATCGTGAATGAAGATGGCAAGTTTATAGGTATCATTGTGAGGTGCTATCTAGGTTAAGGGATAGAAGTCACAGTTGGTATCAATGTGACGTACTATCCAAGTCTTGGATGAGAGTCACAGTTTTGAATGATATTTCTATTATTAATAAATTTTCTGGCGTATTCTTGAAGACTTCTTAGCCTACTTAGAGCGTGAAATCGAATTTTGTATTGACCCCAGTACAAAACCCATTTCTTAAACCCTCAAATATTTCTTCAACTAAAATGAACAGTTTACGTGGTTTATGATGAAAGTCATAATAAAAGCATTGGACTAATGAAAATCATGGGTATATGAAGTATTAGTAAGTGCTATGATGAGTTATGTGGTTATTATGTGAAAACATGAAAGTTTCTTAGAAATCACAAAGGGTTGAAAAATCAGATTTTGGTGAAAAATGTAACATGAAATTCAATTGACCATATCTCCTATTATATTTTGAATTTTTGAGTGTGGTCAAGTCCTAGAGTTAGATCTATGAGTTACCTAACTAATCTAAGTGGAATTACTGGAAAAGGTGTTGTAGATTTTTGTGTGGACTGATTTTAGCAAAGGAGTGCAAAGCTGCAAAAATCAAAAAAGCTGCTGCCATGATTTTAGAGGGCTGTTTCGGCCACTTAAATTATGAGAAAAAATTCTGGCCTTTTGGGACATGAAAGTATATGGTATAAAGTACCTCCTGTCCAAAAATGAGCTCATTCTGACTTAAAATGAGCAAGTTATGACTATTTCAATATTTAGATTTTTCCGACGAAAAACGCTATAACCAGAGTTCTATAACTCCGATGACCATGAAATTTAAACTAGAAGCTCACATTAACATGTGTAAGGTATTGCCAAGATTTGGGAATTTTTGGAGTTAAACTTGAGGTAGCTAATTTCTTAAGGAATTAATTAGAAATTGATTTTTAAAAAATAGTAAATGAATTTTAAAAATTCCGAGAAAAATATATTTTCATTATGGGACTATATTATGCTAAATCCCAGAAAAGAAATATTTTTGGGACTGATTTGGTATTTTTCATGAAAAATAGTTTAATTCTGAACATATGAGTTAAATATGTTATGTGAAGTAATGAAAGTTGAAAATAGGATTTTATGGCTAGAGAATCCTATATAGAGTATATGCATATTTTTTTTTGAGGGATTTGATAATTGGTGATGATATCTTATGAGTATGACATTTTTGAATGATTAAATGCATTATATGGTAAAGCGTAAACAATTGAGATAAATTGTTTATAAATTTAAGAAGTGATTAAAATATTGTTATAATATTAATGATATTAGATTATGAGATTATTAAGTGATTGATAACATGGGGATATTCTTGAATCCTGGATAAATTATATTATAAATGTTTAATATTTATCCTTTATCTCATTTAATTGATTCTTTATATCATTATCCTCATGTTTATATTATGTTGAAAGTCATCTGTGGCCGTAGTGCATGGATAATTTGTGGTCGTGATACTAATGAATACACAATTATCTTTGGTAGTAGTCATGGATAATTTATAATCGTGATACTAATGAATACACGATTATCTTTGGTAGTAGTGCATGGATAATTTGTGGTCGTGATACTAATGAATACACGATTATCTTTGGTAGTAGTGCATGGATAATTTGTGGTCGTGATACTAATGAATACACAATTATCTTTGGTCAGTAGTGCATGGATAATTTGTGGTCGTGATACTTAATGAATACACAATTATCTTTGGTAGTAGTGCATGGATAATTTGTGGTCGTGATACTAATGAATACCACGATTATCTTTGGTAGTGAATGCATGGATAATTTGTGGTCGTGATACTAATGAAAACACGATTATCTTTGGTAGTAGTGCATGGATAATTTGTGGTCGTGATACTAATGAATACACGATTATCTTTGGTAGTAGTGCATTGATAATTTGTGGTCGTGATACTAATGAATACACGATTATCTTTGGTAGTAGCATGCGTGGATAATTTGTGGTCGTGATACTAATGAATACACGATTATCTTTGGTAGTAGTGCATGGATAATTTGTGGTCGTGATACTAATGAATACACGATTATCTTTGGTAGTAGTGCATGGATAATTTGTGGTCGTGATACTAATGAATACACGATTATCTTTGGTAGTAGTGCATGGATAATTCGTGGTCGTGATACTAATGAATATCCTTGGCACAGAGTGCGGGGATGATTCGATGATATGGATTAATTATTGAAATTGAGTCTCAATGAATGAAATATTAATTCATGGATGTGGTAAAAGTCATCTTTAGTCAGTAGTGCATTGATTGACTTGGTATGATTATGACGAAGATTATTCGGTATAATCATGATCAGTAATTGAAAACACGAATATCCTTGGCGATGGTACATAGATAATTATTGGTCGTGATAATATTAAGTGCGTCTCGGCATTATTGGTTTTACAGATTGTATATCTTTGGCACAGTAGTGCAAAGATGAATTGTTAATGAATATCTTTGGTAGGATTACGAAGATGAACTTAATGTTTTCAACGATAAAGGTATTCAAGGTATCCTCACCTCTTTATCATATACAGTCGTACCCTAATTTCGAGGGCTTAAATTCCATAAGGAGGGAGATTGTGAGACCCCAGATTTTATCAATAAAGATTTAAATTTTGTCGAAATAATTTTTAATATTATGGTGTGAATTTGAGATAATATTATAGTTGTGGGTAGTATTTATAAATTTTGCAAAGTATGCAAGTGGTTATATTATATTCGATTGGTGGGGAATATTCTTATTTAGCGGGAATATTAAATGCAACAACTCTCAATCATTGGTGGACCCTATGAATGTAATTATTGTCGGATTGAGAAAACGACAAAAATATTTTATTGAAATAACGGCGGAAGTTTTACCGGTTGATCTTGTTGAACTACTTTCGGTAGTAAAAGTAAAGTAATCGTGTGGTTGCATAGTAGCACACGGTATTGATTATTGATGCTTATGTGAGAAGTCACTCGGTTTGATTCCATTATTATCGATTAATAATATGAATTATTATAGCGATAATGACGTTTTGTTTTATTCAGTATTATTAACGTAATAAAATGAAACATCTTTTATATAAAATGAAATACTTTATTAAAGTTATTCTATAAATAGAATATATTATATTTTATTATGCATAGTGTTGCATAGTGTTTTTGCATAGTGTTGCATAGTGTTTGCATAGTAAAATGTTTTTATATAAATAGAATATATTATATTTTATTTAAAAGATTTTGCTTTAAATATGGACCGTCGATTAAAGTAAATCAATACTGACCGCTCATGGATTAATTACTATGCATTCTATTTTCCTATAAATAGAAGCTCATTCCTTCATTATTTTCTTTACGAATTCACTTTGAAACTCTAGAGAGAAATTATAGAGAGAAGCTATAGAGAAAATATATAGAGAAAATCTATAGAGAGAAAGAAGAAGAGTATTCGGTACTTCACTACTTTGATATCCGATGTCTTTTTACGTTAAGGGGTATTATTTGTTGTACTGTAAGGGATATATTATTCGTTTGTATTCATGAAGAGAACCTCTCATTATTCCATTCATTATTATTACATTTGGAATAACTTTTGTAAAAGTGGTATACCTATACATAACTTTCGTATATGCTGAGATACCCTATACTTGGTGAAATCCTTATGTTATTCCATCCTTATTTATTCTCATTGGAATAACTTTGTATCATGAATCCCCTATACTTGGTGATCTTCTTCATTATTCCATTCTTTATTATTACATTGGAATATCCTATCTTTGTGTTTTACATCGACTGGTTCCATTGTTTATTATTCCGCATTTATTATTACATTGGAATATCACATGCATGTGTTTACAATTCGGACCTTCGGTTCCATTGTTTATTATTCAAAGATTTATTATTCTGTTGGATCATCACAGCCGATTGTGAATTTCACGACTGGTTTCGTTATTATTATTCTGTTGGAATAACCTGTCTATGCGAAGTACCGCATGCATGGTGATTTCTTTTGTTATTCCATTCTTTATTATACCCAGTTGGTTAAAACTTTGACTTCTATACTCCATGAAATTAGTAGAATATCCTTGATATTTGCGTTTCATCCAAAGATCTTTTCATAAAAATATTCTTCTGATCATTCTTGAATTTTACTCTACAAAACAGTATCTTGTTGACAATTTGGACGTTACTAATTCCTGGATAAAATAATTCTTGAACTTGTTTTATTGAATTATTATGTCATTGTCATCATCCTCATGATATATTATGTTATCTTTGGCTTACGTGCATAGATGAACTTAGTATGATTATGACCAGGGATCATTCGGTATAATCATGGCTTGTTATAAATGATGTGATAAAAGTCCTCAGTGGCCTGTAATGCAGTGATGGATAGTTTTTGGTATGATTATGACCAGGGGTGATTCGGTATAGTCATGACCATTTATAATTTGATGAAAATCCTTGACCGTGGTACAGGGATGATTAGATATTGTGGTTTGTTCATTAAAATCGAGTCTCGTGATAAAAATTGATGAAAACCTTTTAAAACCTAAAAGATAGTAGATTTTATTCTCTACTTGACTCTTTTAATGGATTGCATATTCCATTGCAGATTAAACCGGTTGTCTATTGTATTTTATTAGTTTAACATTTGTTGAAGGCTAATGATAATTTATTCGCATTATCTTAATCATAATATTTCTTCTTTGGGCTAATTGAGCTCACCCTTTCTTTCACCGTTTCTCTTGAAATGAGAACATAAATTTGGACGAAGTCGAGGAGCGGAGTAATGGTCCGAGGATAGCATTAGTAGTCCTCACTATTCATGAAATAGTGTGATAATAGTTGTAATGAGGACTCCTTTTGAGTTTGTATAATATCTAGTAGACAATATTTGTATTCAAACTCACAGTTTATGTCGTATTGTACCTGACGCTTAGGTTAGTAAGTTGTATTTGAATTTATGTACCATGTAAGTGGCGACCCAAGATGGGTGACGTATACCTAATTTTGGGGGCGTCACACGCGCAATTAGATGACCAAACCTCTCCTTAGACAGAACTTTCTAGACATTGCCAATAATGTTATCTAATAATATTATTCAGATAATATGAATTATTGCTCCGATAATAGAAAATACTGTGTAGTGACAATTATTGAAATAACAGTAATATCAACGCAGCAATTATTGAAGTAATAAAATAAAATACTGAATAGTAATTACTGTAACAATTATTGAATAATGTCTTCCTTCGTAAGAATCAATAATTGGTGCAATACCGTGTGCTACTGTGTTTTAACCACCGGGTATTCCAACAAGATAATCTTCAGAATAACTACGCTGTGGTATTTATAAACAACTTATATTTGTCGTTTTCCTTCATCCAAAAGTTTTCTGTTATGGGGCCCACACAAGGCTGCGCCGTCGTACGAATATTCCACGACCAAACAAAAATTCTCCGATAAAAAATGAATATTTTAAAACCACTTGCTTGTTTGAAATAATTGCGCTTTTTACCCATAACTCACCACATTAATCAAATCAACCCTTACTATTTCAAGATAATAAAATAGAGAAAATTCAATTTCATTAATAATAAGTTGGGGTCTTACATTGCATACTTTGCAGAATTTGTAAATACTACCCACAACTATAACATTATAACAAATTCATACCATAATATGTAAAAAAAAATATTTCAAGAAATTTAAATCTTTATTCATAAAATCTGGGCTCTCACAATCTCCCCTCCTTATGAAATTTTGCCCTCAAAATTTACGTACGTACATGGTATGCCGAAGAGGTGAGGACACTTCATCCGATTCTAACTCTTGAGGTATAACCTTTGAGTGTTGAATGCATTCCAGGATTTTAACAGGTACATCTTCATACGTTAATTATCCGCTATCTCGTCCGGTTCTAAATCAATAATGTGGTTCGGGTCGTCTACATATTTACGTAACATGGATATATGAAAAATGTTATGAACACGAGACATACTTGGTGGTAAAACGAGTCTATAAGCTACAGTTCCTACTCGATTGAGGATTTCAAATGGGCCAATTAAATCGAGGGTTGATATTTCCTCTCTTCGTCGATTCTTGCTTCTAGAATAAAGCCCTCTTGAACCTTCTTCTTCACATTCATCAGCTTTGAGTATGTAGCTTGAGCGGCTTTAACTTTATCAATTAAAGTCGATTCTAATCGTATATTCGTTATCTTTACGTGGTCCCTAGAGTCTTTAACTCTATCTTCATCATTTATACGAAATGGGTCTTTGTGTTAACAAAATCGCACTTGTAAACGCATACGATCTTCTACTCAACGCGTCAGCTACCACGTTCGCTCTTCCACGATGATATTGAATGGTATGGTCGTAATCTTTAACAACTCGAGCCAACGGCTTTGGCGCATGTTACGTTTGTTTTAGTTGAAGAAATATTTAAGGGTTTTAGAAATGGGTTTTGTACTGGGGTCAATACAAAATTCGCTTTCACGTTCTACGTGTAGGCCAGGAAGTCTTCAAGAATACGTCAGGAAATTTATTAACGATAGAAATATCTTTTAAAACTGTGACTCTCATCCAAGACTTGGATAGCACATCACGTTAATACCTATCAACTTGCCACCGTTATTCACGACATTGCCTACAAAAAGTCTGGCTTCGGTGCATACCACACAAAGAAGTCAACAACGAAAGGATCGGGGCTCTTTACTTATGGCTTGATATGACAATGATTGAATTTAGTGGTTTGGTTGCTTGAATTCGCATAATAGGTTGGTTAGGAATATGAAAGCTAACAACCTTACGAAAAATATGATGAGTAGTTAACCAATCGATTTCTAAAGTCACCTCAAAGGCAAGTATTTTCAAAGAGATAAGATCGACAGGAAACGTGAAAGTGTCGATTTGAATCAAACAAGATTAATAAACAATGGAGGTAACAAAGGTTTCTGCTAACGAAGTTTAAACCAATAAGTCAAAGTCTAACTTCTCCTGAGTTAATTTAAACGTTGAACGTAAGCAAGAGATATAAAAGAATGGGTAGAACCGGTATCTAATAAGGTATAGACTTCGCAAGAATTTATTATTAACTAACTCGTGCTAACTTCGTTCGGTTTACTCGCTTTTTGAGAAGTCACGAAAAACGCTCTTCCTGGAACCACCGACTTTGTTTTGTCCGTATCCGCCTTTGGTGCCTCCATCCAAGCTGAACTTGTCTTTGGTGAACGACAAAATCGGGCTAGATGACCTTCTCTTCCACAATTATAACATGCTTTGGACGGCATCACGCAGTTTGGAGTCATGTGTCCCTCCCCTCCGCATTTGAAGTATATGATAGGTGGTCGTTCTCCTTTCTTAACAACGGGTGTTGGTGCTGACGTCTTTCCATCATTGTTGAATCTCCTCTTCTTGAAATGTCCATTCTTATTGTTTTGGCCGTGATTACCACCAAAGTCGTTACCATTTCTGGCATGCTGATTCCCTCCACGCTTATTGTCACCGCTTTGATGATCGCTATCATCATTATTATCATTTTCTTTGTTCGCTCTCTTTTGGTTGGGTTGACTCATTATCCCGCTCCAATAATCGAGCCCTATTAACAACATCAGAATACAAACACAGTTTATGAGAGATAAGATATTGACGTATCTCGGGTTTCAAACCTCTTCGAAACATTCACGTCATTCTCTCCTCATTATCAACCAAATGGGACGCAAACCGGGATAGCTCGTGTAAGACCCCAAATTTTTTTAAATAAAATAGAATTTCCTTTATTTATTATTTTGAAATAGTAAGGGTTTATTTGATTAATGTGGTTAGTTATGGGTAAAATGCGCAAATATTTTAAATACACAAGTGGTTATAAAATATTCATTGTTGTCGGGGAATATTCGTTTGGTCGTGGAATATTCTTGTTGTCAGGGAATATTCGTACAACGGCGCAGCCTTGGGTGGGCCCCATAACGAAAAGCGATTGGATGAAGAAAACGACAAGTATAAGTTGTTTATAAATAACGGCGTAGTTGTTACCATAATAATCTTTGTTGGAATACCCTTGGTTAAAATCATCGTAATGTCACGCGTTGTTGCACAAAGAAGTACACTCGTATTGCACTAATTATTGATTCTTACGTAAGAAGGCACTACTCAATAATTGTTACGAGAATTACTGTTAAATATTTTATTTTATTGATTCAATAATTGCTACGTTGATATTTTATATTATTTTTGTTTTAATAATTGTCACTACACAGTATTTTTCATTATCAGATCAATAATTCATATTATTCGAATAATATTATTAGATAACATTATTGGCAATGTCTAGAAAGTTCTGTCTAAGGAGAGGTTTGGTCACCTAATTGCGGCTTAGCAAAGAGAAATCCTTATTGAAAGCCCCTCTTTCCGGGGAACTACCGGTTATCGATGATTGTGATTCTGTAATATTATTTGTGGATAATTAATTATTGATTTATATGATAAGAAAAATATTTATTTTATGTGGATATAGATTGTGACGCCCCCAAAATTAGGTATACGTCACCCATCTTGGGTCGCCACTTACATGGTACATAAATTCAAATACAACTTACTAACCTAACTCGTCGTGGTATAATATCGGACATAAATCGTGAGTTTGAATACAAATATTGTCTACTAGATATTATACAAACTCAAAAGGAGTCCTCATTACAACTATTATCACACTATTTCACGTAATAGTGAGGACTACTAATGCTATCCTCTCGGACCATTACTCTGCTCCTCGACTCGTCCCAAATTTATGTTCTCATTTCAAAGAGAACAAAGAAAGAAAGGGTGAGCTCAACTAGCCCAAGAAGAAATATTATGACTAAGATAATGCGTAATAAATTATCATTAGCCTTCAACAAAGCAGTTAAACCGATAAAATACAATAGACAACCAGCTTTAATCTGCGCTGAATATGCAATCCATTAAAAGAGTCAAGTAGAGAATAAAATCTACTATCTTTTAGGTTTTAAAAGGTTTTCATCAATTTTTTATCACGAGACTCAAATTTAATAAATAAACCACCACATCTAATCATCCCCGTACTACTACGGCCAAGGATTTTCATCAAATTATCAATGGTCATGACTATACCGAATCACCCCGGTCATAATCATACCAAAACTATCCATCAACGCATTACAAAGCCAATCGAGGACTTTTATCACATCATTTATAACAAGACATGATTATACCGAATGATCCCGGTCATAATCATACTAAGTTCATCTACGCATCGCGTAAGCCAAAGATAACATAATATATCATGAGGATGATGACAATGACATAATAATTCAATAAAACAAGTTCAAGAATTATTTTATCCGAGAATTAGTAACGTCCAAATTGTCAACAAGATACTTGCTTTTGTAGAGTAAAATTCAAGAATGATCGTAAGAATATTTCCATGAAAAGATATCTTGGATGAAACGCAAATATCAAGGATATTCTACTAATTTCATGGAGTATAGAAGTCAAAGTTTTAACCAACCGGGTATAATAAAGAATGGAATAACAAAAGAAATCACCACGCATGCGGATTGCCGATGAAAGTTATTCCAATGTAATAATAATAACGGAACCAGTCGTGAAATTCACAATCGAGGATGATAATCCAATGTAATAATAAATGCTTTAATAATAAACAATGGAACCAGTCCCGTGTAAAACACATGCATGTGATATTCCAAATGTAATAATAAATACGGAATAATAAACAATGGAACCAGTCCTGTAAAACACACGATGGATATTCCAATGTAATAATAAAGAATGGAATAATGTAAGAAGATCACCAAGTATAGGGGATTCAGCGTATACAAAGTTATTCCAATGTAATAAATAAGGATGGAATAATATAAGGATTTCACCAAGTATAGGGTATGCCGTATACAAAGGTTATGTATAGGGTATACCATTTTTACAAAAGTTATTCCAATGTAATAATAATGAATGGAATAACAGAGGTTCTCTTCATGAATACAAACGAATAATATCCTTTACGAATACAACAAATAATACCCCTTACCGTAAAAGACACCGGATATCAAAGTAGTGAAGTACCGTATACTCTTCTTCTTTCTCTCTATAGATTTTCTCTCTATAGCTTCTCTCTATAATTTCTCTCTCTAGAGTTTCAAAGTGAATTAAGTAAGAAAATAATGAAGGAATGAGCTTCTATTTATAGGAAAATAGAATGCATAGTAATTAATCCATGAACGGTCCGATTGATTTACTTTAATCTGACGGTCCATATTTAAAGCAAAATCTTTTAAATAAAATATCATATATTCTATTTATATAAAAACATTTTACTATATGCAAACACTATGCAACACTATGCAAAACACTATGCAACACTATGCATAATAAAATATAATATATTCTATTTATGTAATAACTTTAATAAAGTATTCTCATTTTATATAAAAGATGTTTCGCTTTTATTACGTTAATAATACTGAATAAAACAAAACGTCATTATCGCTTATAATAATTCATATTATTAATCGATAATAATGGAATCAAACCGAGTGACTTCTCACATAAACATCAATAATCAATACCGCAGTGCTACTACTATGCAACCACACGACATCGTATTTCTTTACTTTTACTCCGAGTAGTTCAACAAGATCAAACGGTGAAAACTTTCGCCGTTATTTCAATAAAATATTTTTGTCATTTTCTCAATCGATAATAATTTCGTAGGGGTCCACCAATGATTGAGCCGTTTTGTGCGAATATTCCCCGCTAAACCGAATAATATTCCCCGACCAATCGAATATAATATAACCACTTGCATACTTTGCAAAATTTATAAATACTACCCACAACTATAATATTATTTCAAATTCACACCATAATATTAAAAATTATTTCGACAAAATTTAAATCTTTATTGATAAAATCTGGGGTCTCACAATCTCCCTCCTTATGGAATTTCGCGCCCTCGAAATTAGGGTAATACACTGTATGATAAGAGGTGAGGATACCTTGAATACCTTTATCGTAAAATAAATATTAAATTCATCTTCTGATCCCATTTAAAGATATCAATTCATCTTTGCACTACAGGCCAAAGATATACAACTGTAAAACCAATAATGCTGAGACGCAGCTTAATAGTATCACGACCACAAATTATCCATGCACCCCTGGTCAAGGATATTCGTGGTTTCAATTACGATCATGATTATACCGAATAATCCTCGGTCATAATCATACCAAGTCTATCAATGCACTACGGCCAAAGATGACTTTTATCACATCCATGAATTAATATTTCATTGCTGAGACTCAGCTCAACAATTAATCCACATCATCGAATCAGTCCTCCACTACAGGCCAAGGATATTCTTTAGTATCACGACCACGAATTATCCATGCACTACGGCCAGAGATAATCGTGTATTCATTAGTATCACGACCACAAATTATCCATACACTATGGCCAAAGATAATCGTGTATTCATTAGTATCACGACCACAAATTATCCATACACTACGGCCAAAGATAATCGTGTATTCATTAGTATCACGACCACAAATTATCCATGCACTACTACCAAAGATAATCGTGTATTCATTAAGATCACGACCACAAATTATCCATGCATTACGGCCAAAGATAATCGTGTATTCATTAGTATCACGACCACAAATTATCCATGCACTGACGGCCAAAGATAATCGTGTATTCATTAAGTATCACGACCACAAATTATCCATGCACTACTACCAAAGATAATCGTGTATTCATTAGTATCACGACCACAAATTATCCATGCACTACTACCAAAGATAATCGTGTATTCATTAGTATCACGATCACAAATTATCCATGCACTACTACCAAAGATAATCGTATTCATTAGTATCACGACCACAAATTATCAATGCACTACTACCAAAGATAATCGTGTATTCATTAGTATCACGACAACAAATTATCCATGCACTACGACCAAAGATAATCGTGTTTCATTAAGATCACGACCACAAATTATCCATGCACTACTACCAAAGATAACGTGTATTCATTAAGATATCACGACCACAAATTATCCATGCACTACTACCAAAGATAATTGTGTATTCATTAGTATCACGACCACAAATTATCCATGCACTACGCCCAAAGATAATTGTGTATTCATTAGTATCACGACCACAAATTATCCATGCACTACTACCAAAGATAACTGTGTATTCATTAGTATCACGACCACAAATTATCCATGCACTACTACCCAAGATAATCGTGTATTCATTAGTATCACGACCACAAATTGTCCATGCTACTACTACCAAAGATAATTGTGTATTCATTAGTATCACGACCACAAATTATCCATGCACTACTGACCACGTATGACTTTCAACATAATATAAACATGAGGATAATGATATAAAGAATCAATCAAATGAGATAAAGGATAAATATTAAACATTTATAATATAATTTATCCAGATTCAAGAATATCCCCATGTTATCAATCACTTAATAATCTCATAATCTAATATCATTAATATTATAACAATATTTTAATCACTTCTTAAATTTATAAACAATTTATCTCAATTGTTTACGCTTTTACCATATAATGCATTTAATCATTCAAAAATGCCATACTCATAAGATATCATCACTAATTCTCAAATCCTCAAAAATATGCATATACTCTATATAGGATTCTCTAGCCATAAAATCCTATTTTCAACTTTGTTACTTCACATAACATATTTAACTCATATATGTTCAGAATTAAACTATTTTCATGAAAAAATACCAACTTAGTCCCAAAAATATTTCTTTTCTGGAATTTAGCATAATATAGTCCCATAATGAAAATATATTTTTCTATGAATTTTAAAATTCATTTACTATTTTTCAAAAATCAATTTCTAATTAATTCCTTAAGAAATTAGCTACCTCAAGTTTAACTCCAAAATTCCCAAATCTTGGAAGGACCTTACACATGTTAACGTGAGCTTCTAGTTTAAATTTCATGGTCATCGGAGTTATAGAACTCCTAAGTTATAGCGTTTTTCAATCGGAAAAACCTAAATATTGAAATAGTCATAACTTGCTCATTTTAAGTCAGAATGAGCTCATTTTTGGACAGGAGGTACTTTATACCATATAATTTCATGTCCCAAATGGCCAGAATTTTTCTCATAATTTAAGTGGCCGAAACAGCCCCTCTAAAATCATGGCAGCAGCTTTTTCGATTTTTGCAGCTTTGCACTCCTTTGCTAAAATCAGCCCACACAAAAATCTACAACACATTTTCCAGTAATTCCACTTGGATTAGTTAGGTAACTCATAGATCTAACTCTAGGACTTGACCACACTCAAAAATTCAAAATATAATAAGAGATATGGTCAATTGAATTTCATATTACGTTTTTCACCAAAATCTGATTTTCAACTCTTTGTGATTTCTAAGAAACTTTCATGTTTTTACATACTAACCAACATAACTCATCATAAAACTTACTAATACCACGAATACCCATGATTTTCATTAGTCCAATGCTTTTATTATGACTTTCATCATAAACCACGTAAACTGTTCATTTTAGTTGAAGAAATATTTGAGGTTTAAGAAATGGGTTTTGTCTTTCGTCAATACAAAATTCGATTTCATGCTCTAAGTAGGCTAAGAAGTCTTCAAGAATACGCCAAGAAATTTATTAATAATAGAAATATCATTCAAAATCTGTTACTCGTCCAAGACTTGGATAGTACGTCACATTGATACCAATCTGTGACTTCTATCCCTTAACCTAGATAAGCACCTCACAATGATACCTATAAACTTGCCATCTTCATTCACGATGTCGCCTACAGAAAAGTCCGGCTTCGTGCATTCCACACAAGGAAGTCAACAACGAAAGGTTCGGGGCTCTTTACTTATGGCTTGATATGACAATAATTGACTTTAGTAGTTTGGTTACTTGAATTCACATAACAAGTTGGTTATGAATATAAAAGCTAACAACCTTACGAAAAGAATAATGAGTAGTTAATCAATCGCTTTCAAAAATTACCTCAAAGGCAAGTATTTTCAAAGAGATAATATCGACAGTAACGTGAAAGTGTTTATTTGAATCAAACAAGATTTAAAAAAACGATTGGAGGTAACGAAGGCTCTTACTAACGAGGTTTCAACCAACAAGTCAAAGTCTAACTTCTCCTGAGTTAAATTTAAACGTTGAACACGACTAGGTGAAATAAAATAGTGGGTAGAACGGTATCTAACACGGTATAGACTTCGCAAAGAGCTTACGATTAACTTACCCGTGATAATTTTATTCGTGTTCCTCGTCACGAGAAAAAAAACGCTCTCTTAAACTATCGGCTTTGGTTTGTCCAGGACACACCTTTGGTGCCTCCATCCTAGTTGAATTTGTCTTCGATAAACGACAAAATCGAGCTAAGTGACCTTCTTCCACAATTATAACATGATTTGGACTCAGATGGCGCAATTCGGATCGATGTGTCCCTCTCCTCCGCATTTGAAACATATGATGGGTGGTCTTTCTCCTTCCTTAACAACGGTCTTTGGTCTTGTCGACGCCTTTTCCATCATTGTTGAATCTCCTTTTCTTGAAATGACCATTCTTATTGTTTTGGCCCCGATTACCACCGAAGTGGTTACCATATCTCGCCCGTTGATTCCTCCACGCTTGTTGTCACCGCTTTGATGACTACTCTCCGGTATTATAATTTTGCTACATTACTCTCTTTTTAGTTATAGTTGACTCGTTATCGCGCTCCACTAATCGAGCCCTATTTACAACATCCTAATAAAAACACAGCTTGATGAGAAATAAGATGTTGACGTATCTCTCCGGCTTCAAACCTCTTAAAAATATTCGCGCCATTCTCTCTTCATTATCCACCAAGTGGGGAATACGAAACCGTGATAACTTCGCAAATTTTGCCTCGTATTGCGACACTTGGTCATATTGTTTTGTTCCAACTTGATAAACTCCACCTCCTTCATGTGGCGAAGACTTTCGTGAAAGTATTTGTCGTTGAACGACTCCTGGAACTTCTCCCAAGATATCTTCATCTGAAAGAGTTGAGTACGCTTTTATCGATTCCCACCAAAGAATCCGCTCTCCTTGCAACATAAAGCGGCAAAAAGGAACCTTATGCTCCTCGAGCATCCCAAGACATCAAATATCTTGGTAATCTGCTTTATCCATGCTTCCGCCGAAGTGGTTTTGGCTCTCCCTTAAACTCCGGTGGTCCCAGCTCCTTGAATTGTTTAGCGGTGACCGCCGAGAGTTTTCCGTGTTTCCACCTACGTTTTGGGTGAGTCGCTTTTTGATTTGATGTTGCATGAATTCTAAAAACCTTTAAACGTATCGTCATTCATCAATCGATCGTTGTTGTTGTTTACAGGAGGATTATCGCCATCCTGTTACAAGCATTGTCCCGATTATTGATCTGTGGAGAATCAACAGCCTCCCGTGCTCCATTGCTATTCTCAACATTCTCGGATGCCATTTTCAAACACTGCCACAAAATAAGGGTTAATTGACATGCAACATATTATCACTATATTCTGATGAGACCAATCAAATACCAAATAAACTTAGGTAGGTCATACTAGCGAAGGTATTCCCCTGCCTCCCCCTCCTAGATCTTATCTCATCTCTCACCAGGATCATATCCCTAAGCTCGATACCAACCGCGACGCCCCAAATTAGGTATACGCCACCCATCTTGGGTCGCCACTTACATGGTACATAAATTCAAATACAACTTACTAACCTAACTGTCCGGTATAATATACGACATAAACCGTGAGTTTGAATACAAATATTGTCTACTAGATATTATACAAACTCAAAAGGAGTCCTCATTACAACTATTATCACACTATTTCACGTAATAGTGAGGACTACTAATGCTATCCTCTCGACCATTACTCCGCTCCTCGACTCGTCCCAAATATGTTCTCATTTCAAGAGAACAAAGGAAAAAGAAAGGGTGAGCTCAACTAGCCCAAGAAGAAATATTATGACTAAGATAATGCGTAATAAATTATCATTAGCCTTCAACAAAGTTAAACCGATAAAATACAATAGACAACCATTAATCTGCAGCCGAATATGCAATCCATTAAAAGAGTCAAGTAGAGAATAAAATCTACTATCTTTTAGGTTTTAAAAGGTTTTCATCAATTTTTTATCATTTGAGACTCGACTTAATAAATAAACCACCACATCTAATCATCCCTCGTACCTTGGCCAAGGATTTTCATCAAATTATCAATGGTCATGACTATACCGAATCACCCCGTCATAATCATACCAAAACTATCCATCATCGCATTACAAAGCCACCGAGGACTTTTATCACATCATTTATAACAAGCCATGATTATACCGAATGATCCTCGGTCATAATCATACTAAGTTCATCTATGCACGTAAGCCAAAGATAACATAATATATCATGAGGATGATGACAATGACATAATAATTCAATAAAACAAGTTCAAGAATTATTTTATCCAAGAATTAAGAACGTCCCAAATTGTCAACAAGATACTTTGTTTTGTAGAGTAAAATTCAAGAATGATCGTAAAATATTTTTTATGAAAAGATATCGGATGAAACGTAAATATCAAGGATATTCTACTAATTTCATGGAGTATAGAAGTCAAAGTTTTAACCAACCGGGTATAATAAAGAATGGAATAACAAAAGAAATCACCATGCATGCGCAGACTTGCATGACGGAGTTATTCCAATAGAATAATAATAACGGAACCAGTCAGTGTGAAATTCACAATCGGCGGGATGATCCAACGTAATAATAAATGCTTTGAATAATAAACAATGGAACCAAGTCCTGTAAAACACATGTATGTGATATTCCAAATGTAATAATAAATGCGGAATAATAAACAATGGAACCAGTCCGATGTAAAACACACGCATGTGATATATTCAAATGTAATAATAAAGAATGGAATAACGTAAGAAGATCACCAAGTATAGGGGATTCCACAGATATGAGTTATTCCAATGTAATAAATAAGGATGGAATAACATAAGGATTTCACCAAGTATAGGGTATGCCACATATACAGGTTATGTATAGGGTAAACCACTTTTACAGGTTATTCCATCAGAATAATAATGAATGGAATAACATAGGTTCTCTTCATGAATACAAACGAATAATATCCCTTACGGGTACAACAAATAATACCCCTTACCGTAAAAGACACTGGATATCAAAGTAGTGAAGTACCAGAATACTCTTCTTCTTTCTCTCTATAGATTTTCTCTCTATAGCTTCTCTCTATAATTTCTCTCTCTAGAGTTTCAAAGAATTAAGTAAGAAAATAATAATGAAGGAATGAGCTTCTATTTATAGGAAAATAGAATGCATAGTAATTAATCCATGAACGGTCCGATTGATTTACTTTAATCTGACGGTCCATATTTAAAGCAAAATCTTTTAAATAAAATATCATATATTCTATTTATATGAAAACATTTTACTATGCAAATACTATGCAAAACACTATGCAAAACACTATGCAAAAACACTATGCAACACTATGCATAATAAAATATAATATATTCTATTTATAGAATAACTTTAATAAAGTATTCTGCTTTTATATAAAAGATGTTTCGCATTTTATTACGTTAATAATACTGAATAAAACAAAACGTCATTATCGCTATAATAATTCATATTATTAATCGATAATAATGGAATCAAACCGAGTGACTTCTCACATAAACATCAATAATCAATACCGTGTAAGCTACTATGCAACCACACGACATCGCATTTTTTTACTACCGAGTAGTTCAACAAGATCAACCCAGTAAAACTTCCGCCGTTATTTCAATAAAATATTTTTGTGCTTTCTCAATCCGACAATAATTACATTGTAGGGTCCACCAATGATTGAGTAGTTGTATGCGAATATTCCCTATAAACCGAATATTCCCCACCAATCGAATATAATATAACCACTTGATACTTTGCAAAATTTATAAATACTACCCACAACTATAATATTATCTCAAATTCACACCATAATATTAAAAATTATTTCACAAAATTTAAATCTTTATTGATAAAATCTGGGGTCTCACGTAGATGGAGAAAATTTTTAATGTGACAATTTTTGAAAATTGATATTTTATCTTTTCTGATAAAGTAATTAATTTAAATATATTATTATATTTTAATATAATAATGGTGATATTTTTACAATGAATGTGGGATATATGAATAAATTAGGAGGAAGAGTATTTTTGTTGCATTAAATGTTTAACACATGTTTTGTGTGTTATAAAAAATGTTTAACACAAGTTTTGTATGTTGGTGGACACAATTTTTGACTAAAATTTGATTATAGCTTGTAAAATCATCCGTAGGAGAATTTTGGTCAATTTCTGTTTGGAATTTGGAAAAACTTTCTTCTGCAAAGTTGTAGAGAATTAAATTTCCTATGAAATGGACATAAGGTTCAAATTTTTCTGATAAAAGGGCTATTTATTATGATTATTGAAGTTCTGGATTATTGAGTCTGAATTGATTTTGTTACAAAAATTGTTTTAAACATGTTTTTCATTTTTGGTGCATTTGTGTGGAAAATGTGTTTTTGATGTGGTGGGCTAAGGAAAATTTGGTTATAAATATATTATTATATTCAATTTTCTATTTTGGTGTTCTAAGCAATTTCCTATAAATAGGGTGCTTAGGTTACAATTGAAAATCACACCAGAAACTGAAGTTTTCTCTCTACTTCTCTCTCTATATTATCGAGCGTATTCTTGTGAGTATTTTTGATACTTTGAGTGTTGCTATACTATGCAAGTTCCTTCAAAGACTATATCCATTATTCCAATCAAGTAATCTTTGTCTTTTCGAGATAAGAGATGTTATTTTTTTTATAAATGATATTATTTCTTTCAATATCATTATGCCAGAATATTGGTAAGATTGTTCTTGTGAAATTCTTATCTTTTCATATCGGGGTTACTATTCACGAGTTACTATTCATGAGTTACTATTCACGAGCTACTATTCATGAGTACTATTCACGAAGCATGATGATTTTTCTTGTGAAATTTTCTATCTTTTAGTGTTAGAGTTACTATTCACGTATACGTTACTATTTACGTATATGGCACTATTCACGAATATGACACTATACACAGAAAAATTAAATTTTCTTTTCTGTGTCCAAGATTGTCTATTATGGTTCTTATCTTTGATTGGATCTATGTTTTGATCTTCATTTTTTGAATTCTGCTCCACAATAGTTTATTATGGAGTATTTTTGAACTTGGATTGTCTAAAGTACGAATCCTTAATATTTGTTCTTTTGTTTCACTGGATTCGTTTTCTTCAAAATATTTTTCATCATCCTCAGTCCTAAATGATGGCAATACTAAATATCTTTGGCCTGTAGTGCAAAGATGGTTAATTTTATTATGAATATCTGTGGCCCGTAGTGCAAAGATGTATAGGTGTTGAAATGAACATGATCGACTGATGAATATCTTTGGCCTGTAGTGCAAAGATGAACAGGTGTTGAGATGAACATGACCAACTGATGAATATCTTTGGCCTGTAGTGCAAAGATGAATGATTTACTGATGAATATATTTGGCCTGTAGTGCAAAGATGAATATTTAATTCAAGATGAATATTGATTTATGTTACAGGGATAAAATAATGATGATGGACTTTTAAATTCATAGATGATAGTAGATTTCATTCTCTACTTAATTCTTCTAATGAATTATTGTTTTCGCTGCAGTTGTTGATCTAAAACTTGTTATCTGTTGTATTCTATCAGATTTTTCCCTGTTGAAGACTAATGATAATTTGTTATACATTATCTTAGTCATAATATTCTTTACTGGGCTATTTGAGCTCACCCTTTTCCTTCTTGTTCCATTTTTCTTCTCAGGAGGCAAGAATATAACGGAAACTAGTCGGGGTGTGGAGTGATGGTTCAAGATAGTTGTTTTAGTAGTCCTCACTATTTTGTAAAATAGTGTATTAATAATGAGGACTTATTTGAGTGTGGATATTGTCTAGAAGACAATATCTGTATTTAAACTCACAGTATATATATTATCGTATTTTGCATAACAAATGTATTAATAAAGTTGTAGTTGTTTCTGTACCATGTATTTGGTGACTCAGAATGGGTTGGATGGAATGGACCTATTTTGGGGGCGACACAGTTGGTATCAAACCTTAGGGATATGATCTCTGGCGGAGATCGGGGAATAGAACTAAGAGGGAATAAAACCTTCACTAGTGTGTCTTACCTAAGCTTAATTGTTGGTTGGTCAGTATATAGGGATTGTGAGACCCCAGATTTTATGAATAAAAATTTAAATTTCTCGAAATATTTTTTTTTAATACTATGGTGTGGATTTGGTATAATGTTATAGTTGTGGGTAATATTTATAAATCTTGCAAAGTATGCAAGTTGTTATATTTTATTCAATTGGTTAGGGAATATTCTTTTTGTCGGGGAATATCCGTACGAAGGCACAATCATTGGTGAACCCACAACGAAATTATTGTCAGATTGAGAAAACGACAAAAGTATTTTATTGAAAATAACGGCGGAAGTTTTACCGATTAATCTTTGTTGAACTACTCGGTAGTAAAAGTACAGAATGATGTCTGGCGTGGTTGCATAAGTAGCACACGGTATTGATTATTGATGCTTACGTGAGAAGTCACTCAGTTATACTCAATTATTGCTATAGTAATTGTTGCATCATATCTCTCATATTATTGATTCAATTATTATCACAGTATCATCTGCATTATATGATATATTATTAAATCAATAATTGAGATGATAAAGTTATTCATATTATTAAATTGCAATATTTACAATGTCTAGAAGTTCTGTCAGGGAGAGGTTTGGTCACCTAATTGCGCGCCAATAGAGAGAAATCCTTATTGGAAAGCCCCCTCTTTCCTGGGAACGATCTGGTTGATAAATATTGTGAGTTATAATATTAATGATGAATCTTATTTATATTGAAGTTGTGCTCGGAGTTGAATTTAGAGATGTGGACGTGATATTTGAGTCCGGAACGATGAAATTAGTAAAAATAGACTATAAACACAAAATTTGCCAGTTTTTACTATTTGGTCAAAAAGTTAACAGTTGACTTTTTTGGGAAAGGTCAAACTTCAAAATTTCAAAATTTATATTTTTGATAAAAATAGTTTCATTATGTTGGAATTATTTGTGTTAGTGAAAATCGACATTTATTTCGATAAAAATTGATGCCTGGAGGTTATTTTGACCAATCGGGTATTTAACCAAATAAATGAGCAATTGATTGCTATTATTTCACATGATTATAACTATTTGTTCACATGTGTGTACTATTGATTCACATTCTTGTTACTATTAGGGGAGTTGGTGCAAGATTGATAATACTTGCATGACTAAGTTAAAAATAGAGGTATGTATGGAGTCTACTATACATAATTCTTATTTTCACATGTCTAGAACTATTGATTCACATGATTTACTATTGAATCACATTATTTACTATTAGGGGAGGTGCTGCAAGTTTGATAATACTTGCATGACTAAATTAAAAATAAAATAAAAGTTGGAGGTATTATTCTGTAATTTTTTTGAGCCCCAAAATGTGCAATTATTGAAACTATATTTTTCTATAAATAGAAGCTCATTCTTCCTTCATTTCTCACCAATTCACAAAAGCTTTAGAGCCATTATTATTGAGAGAAATTATAGAGAGAAAATCTGTAGAAGAAGAAAAGCCTGTTACCTCACTACTCCTATATCCAGTTTCTTTCAAAGGTAAGGGGTGTTATTTCTTTTGTATTCATGAAGAGAACTTTTGTTATTTCATTCTTCATTATTCTGTTGGAATAACCTGTATACGCGGTATACCCTATACTTGGTGAAATTCTTCTGTTATTCCATTCTTTATTATTATGTTGGAATAACCTGTTTATGCGAAGTACCGCATACATGGTGAAATTCTTCTATTATTCCATTCTTTATTATTCTATTTGAATATCCTTTCGGTGCGAATTTCACCAGACCTGGTTCCATTACTTATTATTCCGTATTTAATATTCTGTCAGAATATCCTCATCATGCGTTTTTACGGGACCAGTTCCATTACTTATTATTCGCATTTATTAATCATCGTAATATCCTCGTCGTACATGCGTTTTTACTTAACCAGGTTCCATTACTTATTATTCGCATTTATTATTCTCATTAGAATATCCGATCATCGCTTTTACACCGCACGGTTCCATTATTTATTATTCGCATTTATTATTCGTCACGAATATTCTATCTCTCGCGCTTCGCGCCTGACTGGTTCAATTATTTATTATTCCGCATTTATTATTCTATCTAATATCCCATCTCATCGCGCTCGCCGGGACTGGTTCAATTATTTATTATTACGCTGAATAACTTTGACTATGCAAAGTACCGCATGCATGGTGATTTCTTTTGTTATTCCATTCTTTATTATACTCAGTTGGTTAAAGTTTTGACTTCTATACTCGTCATGAAATATCATTTTATTTATTATTTTCTGTTACGAGTTACTATTCACGAGTTACTATTCACCCGGTTATTATTCACTCTAGTATTATTCACTCGGGTATTCGGGGAACTTTTCATGTCAGAATACTATTCACGAGTTACTATTCACGGGTTACTATTAACAAAAATTACTATACACCCGAATATCAGTCACTCGGGTATTTGGAGTACTTTTCATGTCGAGTTACTATTCACGAAGTACTATTCCCGAAGTACTATTCACGGGGTACTATTCACGATGAAAAATTGATTCTTTTCTGTCCAAATTATGTTTTGTGCATGAATATTATTCTTGAATTTTACTCTACAAAGAAGTATCATGTTGACAATTTGGACGTTATTAGTTCCTGGATAATTTAATTCTTGAACTTGTTTTATTGAATTCTTATATCATTGTCATCATCCTCATGTTTATATTTTTTTGAAAGTCATTTGTGGCCTGTAGTGCATGGATGTACTTGGTATGATTATGACCAGGGATTATTCGGTATAATCATGACCGTAATGTTACAAATGATGTGGTTAAAGTCCTCATTGGCCCGTAGTGCATTGATGGACAGTTGTTGGCATGATCATGACCATTGATGAATACACGAATGTCCCTGGCCCGTAGTGCATGGAATTTGTGGTCGTGATACTAAAGAATATCATTGGCCTTAGTGCAGGGGTGATTCGATGATATGAATTATTTATTAAGCTGTGTCTCAGCGATAAAAGTGATGAAAAACCTTTTAAATCATAAAAGATAGTAAATTTTATTTTCTACTTGACTCTTTTAATGGATTGCATGTTCCGCTACAGTTAAACTTGATGTGTGACGCCCCCAAAATAGGTATACATCACCTATTCTGAGTTGTCAATACATGGTACAGAAACAACTACAACTTTATTATTACAACAGTAAAACTGTGAGTTTGAATACAAATATTATCTTCTAGACAATATCTATACTCAAATAAATCCTCATCACATTATTGATTCATTATTTTACAAAAATGGTGAGGACTACTAAACAACTCTCTCTAGAATCTTCATTCCATACCCCGACTAGTACTCGCTACATTCTCGCCTCCCGAGAAGAAAAATGGAACAACAAGGAAAAGGGTGAGCTCAACTAGCCCAAGAAGAATATTATGACTAAGATAATATACAACAAATTATCGTTAGTCTTCAACAGGAAAAATCGATAGAATACAATAGACAACAAGTTTCGGATCAATATTCGCAGTGAAATAATAATTCATAGAAGAGTTACGTAGAGAATGAAATCTACTATAATCTATGAATTTAATAGTCCATCATCAATATTTTATCCTCAGAACATCAATCAATATACATCTGGAATCAAATATTCATCTTTGCACTACAGCCAAAGATATTCATCGATTGGTCATGTTCATTTAAACACTGCTCATCTTTTGCACTACGTGCCAAAGATATTAATCAATCCACCATGTTCATCTCAACACTGCTCATCTTTGCACTATGAGCCAAAGATATTAATCAATCGGTCCATGTTCATCTCGAACACTGCTTCATCTTTGCACTACGTGCCAAAGATATTCTTCAAATCATTCATCTTTGCACTCTGAGCCAAAGATATTCAATAATATCATCATTTAAGACCGAGGATGATGAAAAATATTTTTAAAGAAACGAATCCAAAGAAACAAAATGACAAGGATTAAGGATTAAGGATTCGTACTTGGTTTTATCCACGCCAAAAATACCTCAAAAATAATCATAGTAGTGTAAAATTCAAGAATGATCAAAACATGGGTACAATCCGAGCTAGTATCCGTAATAGATATTTTGGACAAAAGAAGAAATTTTATTTTTCTTGAAATAGTCGAAGTACGTGAATAGTCTCAGATATCGTGAATAAAGGCTTAGATATCGTGAATAGTAACTCAGACACCAAAAGATAGAAATTCCACAAAAAACATCTTCACGCTTCACGTGAATAGTACTCGTGAATAAGTAACTCGTGAATAAGAACTCATGAATAAGAACTCGTGAATAGTAACTCATGAATAAGTAACCCATGAATAGTAACCCCGACATGAAAAAAATTCCAAATTTGATAAAACTTCAGATCAACATTTCAAAGATAATGATATTGAAGAAATAATATCATTACTGAAAAAAAAATAATATCCCTTACCTCGAAAGATTAGTACTTCATTTGGAATAAGGGTATAGTCTTGTGCGTAAGGAACTTGCAACCGCCTAACAATACTCAAAGTATACTCACAAGAATACGCTCAATATATCGAGAGAGAATAGAGAGAAACTTCATTTTAAATGTGTTTTTCAATTCTAACCTAAGCACCCTATTTATAGGAAAATGCTTAGAACACCAAAAGCGTAAAATTGAATATAATATTAATATATTTTTCACATTTTCTTTAGCCCACCTTAGACAACTGATCTCAGCCCATTTGAATCACATGTGAGGCCAACTTAGTTGCAAAAAACGTTTTTCTCAAAATAATTAACTAAAACTCCCAAAAATTAATTATTTCGGAACATCGGAACTTCAATAATTCATAATAAATATCCCTTTCATCAGAAAATTCGAATCTCGCGAGTTTTTATATGAAATTCAATTCTCTACAACTTTGCAGAAGAAAGTTTTTCCAAATTCCAAATAGAAATTGACCGAAATCCACAAACAGGTGATTTTACAAGCTATAATCAAATTTCGGTTAATAATTGTGTCCACCAACACACAAAACATGTGTTAAACATTTAATGCCACAAAATACTCTTCCTCCTCATATACTCATATATCCCACATTCATTGTAAAAATATCACCGTTAATATATTATTAAAATAATATATTTAAATGAATTATTTTATCGTAAAAGATAAAATATTAATTTTCAACAATTGTCATTTTAAAAATTTTCTCCATCTATATCCACATAAAATCAATATATTCCTCATCATATAAATCAATAATTAATTATTCACAAATAATATTACAGAATCACAGTACTGACAACCAGGTCGCTCCTCAGAAAGAGGGGGGCTTTCCAATAAGAATTTCTTCTATCTTGGCCTTGCAATTAGATGACCAAAACCTCCCTTAGATGTAACTTTCTAGACATTGCCAATAATGTTATCTAATAATATTATTCGGATAATATGAATTATTGCTTCGATAATGAAAGATACTTGTGTAATGACAATTATCAAACAATGAAGATATAAAATATCAACGCAAAGAATTATTAACTCAATAAAATAATGAATAAGAATTATCGTAACCATTATTGAGTAGTGTCTTCTTACGTAAGAATCAATAATTGGTGCAATACCGCAGCTTCTTGCTCAACAACGCGTATTAGTGTTTTTTTTTTTAACCATCGGGTATTCCAACAAGATAATACTTGAATAACTACGCCAGTTATTTAAAAAACAACTTATATTTGTCGTTTCTTCATCCAATCGCTTTCCGTTATGGGGCCCACACATGGTCATACTGCAAATAGTCGAATATTCTCGAAGCGATCGAAATATTCTACGACCAAACGAATATTCTCAACGATAATGAATATTTTATAACCACTTGCTTATTTTGAAATATTTGCATATTTAACCCTTAACTATCCACATTAATCAAATCAACCCTTACTATTTCAAAATAATAAATAAAGGAAATTCCTTTTTATTTAAAAAATTTTGGGGTCTTACATGATGTCTATTGTATATTATCAGTTTAACACTGTTGAGGGCTAATGATAATTTATTCTGCATTATCTTAGTCATAATATTTCTTACTGGGCTAGTTGAGCTCACCCTTTCTTTCACTGTTCTCTTCAGGAAATGAGAATATAGCTGGGACAAGTCGGAAAACGGAGTGTGATGATCTAGATGATAAGATTAGTAGTCCTCACAATTACATTAAATAGTGTGACAATAAATGTAACGAGGATGAATTTGAGTTTGTATACTGTCTATGAGGACTCCATTGAGAATGGATATTGTCTAGAAGGCAGTATTCTTATTTAAACTCTCAGTTTATGTATTGTCGTACATTACACGACGGTTGTATAATTAAAGATTGTATTTGTATTTTGTACCATGTATTTGGCGACTCAGAATAGGTGATGTATACCTATTTTGGGGGCGTCACAGGGATATTATGTGATATGTTGATTTCTTTAATTAACCCTTATTTTATGGCAGTAATTGAGAATGTCGACTGAGAATGAGGAACATATGACGCGGATGTTTTTGAGAGGTTTGAAACCCGACATACATCAATATCTCATTTCTCATAAATTTTCTCTATATTCAGATGTTGTGAACGGGGCTCAATTATTAGAGCGAGATAATGAGTCTGTTCAACCAGGCGACCAGCAACACGATAATAATCGTACCGGTGGAAACGGCCATCAGGACAACGATAACCATCGTGGAGGAAATTATCGTGCCAGAAATGGTAACCAATTCGGTGGTAATCATGGCCAAGATAATAGAAGAAATAACTCAAGTGGAAATTTCAAGAAGAGAAGATTTAACGATGACGGGAAGATGTCGACAGCAGCACCAGCACCAACAACAAATTCTAGGGGAGGAGAACGAACGCCAGTTAGATGCTACAAATGCGGAGATGAGGGACATATAAGTCCAAACTGTTCATAGCCTTCCAAGGTATGTTTTAGTTTTGGAAAACATGGTCACATAGCTTAGATTTTGTCCTGTAGCGAAATCAAGTCCAACTGGGACGGTGGCACCAAAGGCGGATACGGAAAAAACAAAGTCGGCGGTTCCTGGAAGAGCGTTTTTTGTGACTTCTCAAAAAGCGAGTAACCCAAACAAAGTTAGCACGGGTTAGTTAATTATAAATTCTTGCGAAGTTTATACCTTATTAGATACCGATTCTACCCATTCATTTATCACTCCTGCTTGTGCTCAACATTTAAACTTGACTCCGGAGAAATTAGACTTTGATTTATCTGTGGAGACTCTATTAGGAGAAACTTTCGTTACATCCATTTTTTATAAATCTTGCTTGATTCAAATTGGTACCATCACCCTACCTGTTGATTCTATCTCTTTAAAGATACTTGTTTTTGCTGTGATTCTAGAGATTGATTGGTTAACCACTCATCGTGCCAAAATTGATTGCTTTCGTAAGGTTGTTAGTTTTCATATTCCTAAGCAACCTGTTATTCGAATTCAAGCAACCAAACCATTGAAGTCAAACTCTTTTATATCAAGCCATAAAGCCATTCGTTTATTGAAAAACGGATGTCAAGCTTTCTTAGCCCATGTCATGGCCTTGAACAAAAATTCATCAGATTTGAATGATATTTTTGTTGTCAGTAAATTTTCTGACGTATTTCCTGAAGAATTTCCTGGCCTACTCCCAGAGCGTGATATTGAATTTTGTATCGACTTTGAACCCGGTACAAAACCTACTTCTAAAATCTCATATCGAATGGCTCCTATTGAACATCAGGAGTTAAAAACCCAACTATAGAAGTTGGTACCCGAGCCTCTATCTGGTGACTTCCTTTGTGGAATGCACCGAAGCCAGACTCTCCGTAGGGAACGCCATATTCGTGCGGTAGTAAACTGATAGGTGTCATTATGACGTGCTATCCAAGATTGGGATATGAGTCACAGTTGAGAGTAACCTAAGTCAGTAATCGAAATACGTAGCTTTCTAGGCTTAGTTGGTTACTATCAGAGATTCGTGGAAATATTTTCTCGAATCGCTACTCCATTAACTCAGGTGACTCGTAGAGATACAAAATTCGAATGGAGCAAGGAATGTGGGAAGAGCTTCGAAGAACTCAAGATGAGACTTATTTTGGCACCTGTTCTGACCATACCATTCTGGAAAAGCGAACGTGGTAGCTGACGCGTTGAGTAGAAGATCGTATGCGGGTACGAGTGCGATATTTTCAAATACGAAGACCCATTTCGTATAACTTACAAATGATAGAGATAGAGTTAAAAACTCTAGGGACCGACGTGATGATATACGAGTAGAATAGACTTTAATCGATAGTTAAAACCGCTCAAGCTACACACCGGAGCTGATGAATATGAAGAAGAAGGTACAAGAAGTTGTTATTCCAAAAGCGAGAATCGGCGATGTGAAGAAAGCTCAAACCTTCGATTTATTAGTCCATTTAAAATCCTCGATCGAGTAGGAAGTGTGGCCTATAGACTCGCTTTACTACCAAGTATGTCGCGTGTTTATAACGTTTTTCACGTATCGATATTACGTAAATATATGGACGACCCGAACCACGTTATTGAGTTAGAACCCGACGAAATAGGTGAAGACTTAATGTACGAGGAGATACCTGTCAAGATCTTGGATAGGAAGGAGCATGTCTTACGCACAAAGGTTATACCACAAGTTAAGGTTTTGTGGAGGAACCATGCTATTGAAGAAATTACCTGGGAGTTGGAAACGGAAATGAAAGCGAGGTATCCTCAACTTTTCGAAACACAAGGTACGTACGTCAATTTCGAGGACGAAACTTCATAAGGAGTGGAGGTTGTAAGACCCCAAATTTTTGTAAATAAAATAGAATTTCCTTTATTTATTATTTTGAAATAGTAACGGTTTATTTGATTAATGTGATTAGTTATGGGTAAAATGCGCAAATATTTTAAATAAACAAGTGGTTATAAAATATTTATTGTTGTCGGAGAATATTCGTTTAGTCGTGGAATATTCGTTTATTTTTTTTATAAATGATATTATTTCTTTCAATATCATTATGCCAGAATATTGATAAGATTGTTCTTGTGAAATTCTTATCTTTTCATGTCGGGGTTACTATTCACGAGTTACTATTCACGAGTACTATTCACGAAGCATAATGATTTTTCTTGTGAAATTTTCTATCTTTTAGTGTAAGAGTTACTATTCACGATATCGCTACTATTCACGATACTATCTGAGCCTATTCACGAATCGATTTACACTTTCACGTAAAAATTAAATTTTCTTTTCTGTGTCCAAGATTGTCTATTATGGTTCTTTCTTATCTTTAATTGGATCTATGTTTTGATCTTCATTTTTTGAATTCTGCTCCACAATAGTTTATTATGGAGTATTTTTGAACTTGGATTGTCTAAAGTACGAATCCTTAATATTTGTTTTTTTGTTTCACTGGATTCGTTTTCTTTAAAATATTTTTCATCATCCTCAGTCCTAAATGATGGTAATACTGAATATCTTTGGCCTATAGTGCAAAGATGGTTGATTTTATTATGAATATCTTTGGCCCGTAGTGCAAAGATGTATAGGTGTTGAAATGAACATGATCGACTGATGAATATCTTTGGCCTGTAGTGCAAAGATGAACAGGTGTTGAGATGAACATGACCAACTGATGAATATCTTTGGCCTGTAGTGCAAAGATGAATGATTTACTGATGAATATCTTTGGCCTGTAGTGCAAAGATGAATATTTGATTCAAGATGAATATTGATTTATGTTACAGGGATAATGTAACAACCCCAAAATAGGTTCATTCCATCCAACCCATTCTGAGTCGCCAAATATATGGTACGAAAAACAACTACAACTTTATTATAACAATTGTCGTGCAAAATACAACAACACATATGCTGTGAGTTTGGATACAAATATATACCAACTGTAGCACGTCACAATGACACCTTACATAAAGGTATAGTCAAAAACTGTTTTAGAAATTAGAATCTTTGGGAAGTGCTCAAGGAAATCTTCATACATGGGAGGCCATGCTTTTAGGTTATGGTAGATATCATATGGCCACGTAATTATCCTTGGTTGACCCAATAAACCCCAAAGAAAAAACGAGAAGATTACTATCATATTCTTCCCAAAGGGTGAGTCTTTTCTTGACATATCATTATCTCCACTGCCTCTAATTGGGTATTATACTCCAAACAAACACCAAGATTATATAGGTAGTGCTTGTAAATATACACAAAAAGTGGATGAGCACAACCATGTCTTATGATAACACGAGGTTGTATGTCATTAGACATCTTGTATGATAGTGACAAAACACCTTCCAAGTTAAATTCACCTCACCCTCAACATCTATAGACCACCAATCTATTCCTCGCTATCCCCGCTCGACCCGGCTACACACTTTTATTACACCGAAAGGAATTGTGAAACAAAAGGGTGAGCACTGACTAGCTCAAGAAAGAATATTATGACTAAAGATAAATAAATTATCAATAGTCTTCATCGCAATAAATCGTAGATTTAGAAACATATGGTAGATGATAAAACTTTTCAACCATAGTTGCGTGAATGAATGAGCAATCCATTAGAAGAGTCAAATAGACTATAAAGTCTATTGTCTTCTCCACGTTAAAAATCCACCAACAATGTTTTATCCTCGTAACATCAATCAACAATTCCGTCCCACAATCACGCAGTATAACTCATAATCGTAATTGTAGTTCTAAATTCCTTTCCTCATCCAAGACAAAGATAATTTTCATCACTTGTCTTTACTCAACATCAAAGATCATGGTTATACCAAATCACAGCCTCTGCTCATAATCATACTAATAAATTCATCTTCTGCACTTACACGGGCCAAAGATATTCATCAATAATACTACTGAGCTAAAGATATTCAACAACGTGTCATCTTTGCATTACGAGCCAAAGATATTCATCAATAATTCATCTTTGCACTACAAAGCAAAGATATTCAACAACAAAATCATCTTTGCATTTCGAGCAAAAAGATATTCATCAATAATTCATCTTTGCAGACTACCGGCTAAAGATATTCAACAATGTCATCTTTGCATTACGAGCAAAAGATATTCATCAATAATTCATCTTTGCACTCTTGGCTAAAGATATTCAATAACAGTCATCTTTGCATTACGAGCAAAAGATATTCATCAATATTTCATCTTTGTACTCTCAAGCAAAGATATTCAACAACAGTCATCTTTGCATTACGAGTAAAAGATATTCATCAATAATTCATCTTTTGCACTTTCTTGCTAAAGATATTCATCGATTGGTCATGTTCATTTAAACACTGCTCATCTTTGCACTACAGGCCAAAGATATTCTTCGTAAATCATTCATCTTTGCATTGATTTTATCCACGTCCAAAAATACCTCAAAAATAATCATAGTGGTGTAAAATTCAAGAATGATCAAAACATGGATACAATCAAAGCTAGTATCCGTAATAGATATTTTAGACGAAAAGAAAATTTTTCATTTTTCTATGAATAAAGGTCAGATATACATGAATAGTCTTGATATCGTGAATAAGTAACTCAGACACCAAAAGATAGAAATTCCACAAAAAAACATCTTCACACTTCATGAATAGTACTCGTGAATAGTAACTCGTGAATAGTAACTCATGAATAGTAACTCGTGAATAAGAACTCATGAATAGTAACTCGTGAATAAGAACTCATGAATAGTAACCCCGACATGAAAAAGTTCCAATTTTGATAAAAGTTCCAACCAATATTTCAAAGATAATGATATTGAAGAAATAATATCATCCGAGAGAAGAAAATAACATCCCTTACCTCAAAATAACCGTATTTCTAGTTGAAACACCTGATATAGTCTTTGAAGGAACTTGCACCGCCTAACAATACTCAAAGTATACTCAAAATACTCACAAGAATACGCTTTCGATAATATAGAGAGAGAAGAGAGAAAAACTTGTTTACGGTGTGATTTTCAATTCTAACTTAGCCCTCTATTTATAGGAAAATGTTAGCACTGTAGAAGTAGACTTAACTCGCAACCTTTGATGGCTTTACTCGCTACTATTCCACCCACCAAAAATCAGCCATCTTCCCCAACAACCAAGAGTGGGGCCCACTCAATTCTAGAATTTTCCACCAAAACCTAATTTCCTAATCGATTTACCTCTTAAAATTCATAACAAATCATACGTTCATTTTAACGGTTCAAAATTTGTGGACATATACTCAACTTATATATGTATAACATATCCAAAAATTACAACGATCCAACTATTGGATTAAAAATTATAACTCACGCAATATATCGTAAAAATCTTGATTTGATTTTTAATACCTCCATTCCGGCAAAATTATCGATAAAACACCTCAACATTAAATCATTCAATTATAACCACATAAAATAAATAAATCCATCATTTATAAATATTTTCTTATCATATAAATCAATAATTAATTATTCACAAATAATATTACGTAATCACAATTATAATGACCAGTAGTTCCCAGAAAGAGGGGCTTTCCAATAAGAATTTCTCCTCATCGGCAAGCAATTAGGTGACCAAACCTCTCTCGATGTAACTTTCTAGACATTGCCACTAATGCTATCTAATAATATTATTCAAATAATATGAATTATTGATCCGATAATGGAGATATCAGGTCGGTGGACAATTATTGAACAACAATAATATAAAATATCAACGATCAATTATTGAATCAATAAAATAAAATATTGAACGATAATTACTGTAATAATTATTGAGTAGTGCCTTTTCACGTAAGAATCAATAATTCAAAAATACCGTGTAATACCGCGTACTCTCGCAACAACAACGCGTACATTTTATTTTACCAACCGGGTATTCCAACAAAGTTAACGATAACGATTACGTCGTTATTTATAAAAACTTAATTTTGTCATTTTCTTCATCCGACAGCTTATTCATTATGGGGCCCATAAATAGGCTAGCATTAAATGCATTTAATATTCTCCGGCGTAAAGAATATTCCACGACCAAACGAATATTCCCGGCTACAATAATGAATACTTTATACCCCTCTGCGTATTTTGAAAAAAAAATTTCATATATCACCCTTAACTTTAACTTTTATCAATTTAACCATTTACTGAATAGAAAAATTGAATACTTTTATTTCATAAATTCGGGGTCTTACAATCTCCCCTCCTTATGAAATTTCGTCCCCGAAATTTACGTACCTGGTATTTCAAAGAGTTGAGAATACCTTGCTTTCATTTCAGATTCCATCTTCCTTGTCATCATGATTTCTCCATTGCTCATCTCCTGTATTTCAGATATCATTCTAAAATACAGCTTCAAAACAAGGGTTAATTAAATAAATTAACAAATCATATAATACCCCTATATTATGACCAACCAACAAATAAGCTTAGGTAGGACACACTAGCGAAGGATTTACTCTGCCTCCCTCCTAGTTCTATTCCCCGATCTTCGCCAGAGATCATATCCCTAAGCTCTGATACCAAATGTAACAACCCCAAAATAGGTTCATTCCATCCAACCCATTCTGAGTCGCCAAATATATGGTACGAAAAACAACTACAACTTTATTACAACAATTGTCGTGCAAAATACAACAACACATATCTTTGTGAGTTTGGATACAAATATATACCAAGCAGAAGTACGTCACAATGACACCTTACATAAAGGTATAGTCAAAACCTGCTTTTAGAAATTAGAATCTTTGGGAAGTGCTCAAGGAAATCTTCATACATGGGAGGCCATGCTTTTAGGTTATGGTAGATATCATATGGCCACGTAATTATCCTTGGTCAATCCAATAAACCCCAAAGAAAAACGAGAAGATTACTATCATATTCTTCCCAATGGTGAGTCTTTTCTTGACATATCATTATCTCCATCGTCTCTAATTGGGTATTATACTCCAAACAAACTCCAAGATTATATAGGTAGTGCTTGTAAATATACACAAAGAAGTGGATGAGCACAACTATGTCTTATGATAACACGAGGTTGTATGTCATTAGACATCTTGTATGATAGTGACAAAACACCCTTCCAAGTTAAATTCACCTCACCTCAACATCTATAGACCACCAATCTATTCCCTCGCTATCCCCGCCGACCCAAATACACTTTTATTACCCGAAAGGAATTGTGAAACAAAAGGGTGAGCACAACTAGCTCATAGAAGAATATTATGACTAAAGATAAATAAATTATCAATAGTCTTCATCGAGAATAAATCGTAGATTTAGAACATATGGTAGATGATAAAACTTTTCAACCATAGTTGCGTGAATGAGCAATCTATTAGAAGAGTCAAATAGACTATAAAGTCTATTGTCTTCTCACGTTAAAAATCCACCAACAATGTTTTATCCTCGTAACATCAATCAACAATTCTGCTCTACAATCACGTATATAACTCATAATCGTAATTGTAGTTCTAAATTCCTTTCCTCATCCAAGACAAAGATAATTTTCATCACTTGTCTTTACCTCGAAACATCAAAGATCATGGTTATACCAAATCACGCCTCGCTCATAATAATCATACTAATAAATTCATCTTTGCACTACGGCCAAAGATATTCATCAACAATCATTACAAAGTGAAAGATATTCAACAACAAAGTCATCTTTGCATTACGAGCCAAAGATATTCATCAATAATTCATCTTTTGCACTACAAAGCTAAAGATATTCAACAACAGTGTCATCTTTGCATTTCGAGCAAAAGATATTCATCAATAATTCATCTTTTACACTACCGGCCAAAGATATTCAACAACAGTCATCTTTGCATTACGAGCAAAGATATTCATCAATAATTCATCTTTGCACTCTCGGCTAAAGATATTCAACAACAGTCATCTTTGCATTACGAGCAAAAGATATTCATCAATAATTCATCTTTGCACTCATCATTAAAAGATATTCAACAACAGTCATCTTTGCATTACGAGCAAAAGATATTCATCAATAATTCATCTTTGCACTCAAGGCTAAAGATATTCATCAGATTGGTCATGTTCATTTAAACACTGCTCATCTTTTGCACTACGGGCCAAAGATATTCTTCGAAATCATTCATCTTTGCATTGATTTTATCCACGCCCAAAAATACCTCAAAAATAATCATAGTGGTGTAAAATTCAAGAATGATCAAAACATGGATACAATCAAAGCTAGTATCCGAATAGATATTTTAGACGAAAGAAAAATTTTTATTTTTCTATGAATAAAGGTCAGATATACATGAATAGTGCCGTATACGTGAATAGTAACTCCGACACCAAAAGATAGAAATTCCACAAAAAACATCTTCACACTTCATGAATAGTACTCGTGAATAGTAACTCGTGAATAGTAACTCATGAATAGTAACTCGTGAATAGTAACTCATGAATAGTAACTCGTGAATAGTAACTCATGAATAGTAACCCCGACATGAAAAAGTTCCAATTTTGATAAAAAGTTCCAACCAATATTTCAAAGATAATGATATCAAGAAATAATATCATCCGAGAAGAAAATAACATCCCTTACCTCAAAATAACCGTATTTCTAGTTGAAACACCTGATATAGTCTTTGAAGGGAACTTGCAATCATCTAACAATACTCAAAGTATACTCAAAATACTCACAAGAATACGCCGATAATATAGAGAGAGAGAGAAAACTTGTTTCGTGTGATTTTCAATTCTAACTTAGCCTCTATTTATAGGAAAATGTTAGACGCAGCAAGCGGACTTAACTCCGCAACCGATGGCTTTACCTGCTACTATTCCACCCACCAAAAATCAGCCATCTTCCCCAACAACCAAGAGTGGGGCCCACTCAATTCTAGAATTTTCCACCAAAACCTAATTTCCTAATCGCCATTTACCTCTTAAAATTCATAACAAATCATACGTTCATTTTTAATTCGTTCAAAATTTGTGGACATATACTCAACTTATATATGTATAACATATCCAAAATTACAACGATCCAACGGTTTGATTAAAAATTATAACTCACGCAATATATCGTAAAAATAATGATTTGATTTTTAATACCTCCATTCCGACAAAATTACCGATAAAACACCTCAACATTAAATCATTCAATTATAACCACATAAAACAAATAAATCCATCATTTATAAATATTTTCTTATCATATAAATCAATAATTAATTATTCACAAATAATATTACGAATCACAATTATGATAACCAGTAGCCGCCCTCGTGAAAGAGGGGCTTTCCAATAAGAATTTCTCCTTCTTCATGCCGCAATTAGGTGACCAAACCTCTCCTCGACGAACTTTCTAGACATTGCCACTAATGCTATCTAATAATATTATTCAAATAATATGAATTATTGATCCGATAATGGAGATATTTGTGCGGACAATTATTGAACAACAATAATATAAAATATCAACGCATCAATTATTGAATCAATAAAATAAAATATTGAACGAAGAATTACTCGTAACAATTATTGAGTAGTGCCTTCTTCACGTAAGAATCAATAATTCAAAAATACCGTGTAATACCGTAGTGCATCTTCTTAACAACGCCAGACATTACTTTATTTTACCAACCGGGTATTCCAACAGTGTTAACGGTAACGATTACGTCGTTATTTATAAAAACTTAATTTTGTCGTTTTCTTCATCCGAAGCTTATTACATTATGGGGCCCACAAATATCGCTGCTTGGCGTCGCATTTAATATTCTCCGACAAAAAGAATATTCCACGACCAAACGAATATTCCCCGACAATAATGAATACTTTATACCCCCTTGCGTATTTTGAAAAAAAAAATTCATATATCACCCTTAACTTTAACTTTTATCAATTTAACCATTTACTGAATAGAAAAATTGAATACTTTTATTTCATAAAATTCGGGGTCTTACAGATAAAATATTGATGATGGACTTTTAAATTCTTAGATGATAGTAGATTTCATTCTCTACTTAACTCTTCTAATGAATTATTGTTTCCACTGCAGTTGTTGATCTAAAACTTGTTGTCTGTTGTATTCTATCAGATTTTTCCCTGTTGAAGACTAACGATAATTTTTTTTACATTATCTTAGTCATAATATTCTTTACTGGGCTATTTGAGCTCACCCTTTTCCTTCTTGTTCCATTTTTCTTCTCAGGAGGCGAGAATATAGCGGGAACTAGTCGGGGTGTGGAGTGATGGTTCAAGATAGTTGTTTTAGTAGTCCTCACTATTTTGTAAAATAGTGTATCAATAATGAGGACTTATTTGAGTGTGGATATTGTCTAGAAGACAATATTTGTATTTAAACTCACAGTATATATGTTGTCGTATTTTGCACGAAAAATGTATTAATAAAGTTGCAGTTGTTTCTGTACCATGTATTTGGCGACTCAGAATGGGTTGGATGGAATGGACCTATTTTGGGGACGTCACAGCTCGGCAAACTTGGCTTCGTACTGCGACACGGTCATGTTGTTTTGTTCCAGTTTAATGAACTCTACCTCTTTCATGTGACGAATACTTTCGGGAAAGTATTTGTCATTGAACAATTCTTGGAACTTCTCCCAAGTCATCTTTAGTGCGGCAGGTTGAGTACGTTTTATAGATTCCCACCAGTAATCTACCTCTGCACGCAACATGAAGGTGGCAAAGGGAACCTTTTGCTCCTCGGAGCAACCCAAGACATCAAATATCTTGGTGATCTGTTTTATCCACGTCTCCGCCTTAAGTGGCTTTGGCTCTCCAAAAAACTCCTGTGGTCCCAGCTACTTGAACTGTTTGGCGGTGACCATCCGAGAGTTCCCAGTGTTTCCACCTGCATTTTGGACAGGAGCCACTCTCGCCTGATGTTGCATGAATTGCATGAAGCCCCGGAACATTCCATCGTTCATCATTTGGTCAGTATTGTTGTTTGCATGAGGATTGTCACCTTCCTGATGCACATTATCCTGGTTATCAACGGTCTCCTGTGCTCCATTGATGTTCTCAACATTCTCGGATGCCATTTTCAAATACTGCCACAAAACAAGGGTTAATTAACACATCACATATTATCCATATACTCTGACCGACCAATTAAATACCAAATAACTTAGGTTGGTCATACTAGCGAAGGAATTCCCCGTCTCTCCCCTCTTAGTTCTTATCTCACATCTTAGCCAGGGATCATATCCCTAAGCTTTGATACCAACTGTGACGCCCCCAAATTAGGTATACATCACCCATTTTGAGTCGCCAAATACATGGTACAAAATATAAATACAAACTTAAATATACAACTGTTGTGTAAAATACAACAAAACATAATCTAAGAGTTTTAATACGTATATTGTCATCTAGACAGTACACAAACTCAAAGGAGTCCTTATTACAACATGAGCTGTGAGTTTTAATACAATCATTGTCTTCTAGACAGTATACAAACTCAAAAATAAGTCCTCAATACATTTATTATCACACTATTTCACAGAATACTGAGGACTACTAATACTATCATCTGGACCGTCACTCCATTCCCCAACTCGTCCCAACTATATTCTCATTTCCTGAAGAGAACAGTGAAAGAAAGGGTGAGCTCAACTAGCCCAGTAAGAAATATTATGACTAAGATAATGCAAAATTAATTATCATTAGTCTTCAACAGTGTTAAACTGATAAAATACAGTAGACATCAAGTTTAACTGCAGGGGAACATACAATCCATTAAAAGAGTCAAGTAGAGAATAAAATCTATTATCTTTTATGATTTAAAAGGTTTTCATCACTTTTTATCACGAGACTCACTTTTTAATAATCCACATCATCCCCGCACTCTTCTGCCAAGGATATTCATTAGTATCACAACCACAAATTTTTCATGCACTACGGGCCAAGGATATTTGTGGTATTCATCAATGGTCATGATCATGCCAACAACCGTGCTATATCAATGCATTACGGACAATGAGGACTTTTACCACATCATTTGTAACATTACTATTAAATGATTACACCGAATAATCCTCGGTCATAATCATACCAAGTCCATCCATGCACTACAGAGCCCATGAGATGACTTTCAAAAAAATATAAAAAACGAGGATGATGACAATGATATAAGAATTCAATAAAATAAGTTCAAGAATTAATTTATCCAGAACTAATAACGCTCAAATTGTCAACACGATACTTTTTTAAAAAGTAAAATTCAAGAATAATATTTATGCACCAAAAATAATTTGACAGTAAAAGAATCAATTTTTCATCGTGAATAGTACCCATGAATAAGATTTTGAATAGTACTTTGTGAATAGTAACCTGACATGAAAAGTACTCCAAATAATTCGAATGACCGATATTCGGTGAATAGTAATTTCTATGAATAAGAACTCGTGAATAAGTAACTCGTGAATAGTATTCTCGCATGAAAAGTGCCCCAATATCCGAGTGAATAATACTAGAGTGAATAGTAACTGAGTGAATAGTAACTCGTGAATAGTAACTCATAACAGAAAATACCAAATAAAATAATATTTCACGGCATTATATGAAGTTAAAACTTTAACCAACCGAGTATAATAAAGAATGGAATAACAATGTAAATCACCATGAATGTGGTATCAGATGTATAAAAAGTTATTCCAATGTAATAATAAATACTGGAATAATAAATAATGGAACCAAAGAGGTGAAATTCACAATCGACGGTGATACACTACAAGAAAAAAAGCCACAAAATGACCAATACTATCAATGGATCGCATATGCGGTCGCTAATACTACTATCTGCGACCGATATCTGCGACCATGATTTAATTCAGTCGCTAATAAATCGCTATCATAATTTTGCCTCTCAAAATTTGACAGGAAATGTTGGCGCCAAGGTTTTGTGCGACCACTTAGATTCAGCGACCGCATGCGGTCGCTGATATGTCCACATCATTAAAAATCAGCGACCGCATGCGGTCGCAGATGGCGGTCGCTGATTTTATAAACTTAATCAGACTCAGGTTCGCGACATCAGTACACAGAAGAAAAGAAAAGAGGGAGATACAGAGACGAGGGAGAAGAGGGAGTAGGGGGGAATTGCTGCCGACCACTGACGCAACGCTGCACCACGCCGATAACCCCCAACTAATCTCTAAATCCCTAAATCTTTTCATGTACTAATTTTATATGGTTCACCATATACAAATCTTAATAGATTTAAATGTTGTGTTAAATCTTAGTAGTTCAGCATATCATATACCAGACTTGTGTTATTCACTTTATGATTTTATTGTTATAACTGATAAAAGTCTCCCGAAAAGTACCTATAATTTCATACTGCTTATTATTTTTCTTTTATTTATTTTATTTGAAGTAATAAGAAAATTAATTATTGTCACTTTATTATTTTGAATTGTGATGATATTTGAAAAGGTTGCTATTTGTCTGGTGACTTGAGAATGATAGTTCAAAAGGTATCTTTTTCTAAGATACTCGCCCATGTTCTTACATGCATACTGTAAATTAAAAAAAACCTTTAAGAAAATAGTTAAACCTTTGAAGATCAGACATGGCTTTTTGGACTTCAATCCGAGAAGGAACAGGGCCAAAAACACTGTGACGAGGAGCCCTAGTTGGTCTTTTACTTAACTATTGGTATGGTTGGAAACTGTTTTTACTTAACTATTGGTTGATTGAATCTCTTTTTATTCTTATTATAGTCTGATTGATTGAATCTTATATACATGCCGTCGTGCATGTGGCTAGTCCATATTACAGATGAGACTCTGGCGAAATTTTTTTATTGGTCGGGTAGTTGCGAATATTTATACTATTACCGAGCCTATTGGTGATCCACTAGAGCTTATTAAGGGGATGTTAGAACTGATGGGCTGGGCTTGGGACCGCGAGGCCACGCCAAGCTTAGCCAAGCCTCACGAGGCCAAGCCAAGCTTGGTTGTTAACATGGTAAGCTATTAGGGCTATTAAACCAAAATAGGCAGTGCTAGGGAACTGTTAGTACAACAGAGAAGATAACTAGACTAACTTGGTCGCTGATATAAAGCTAGCATGAATGAAATACCTTACGTATTCACTTACGATAAACAATAAAAACAAATTTAAAACAAATTAAAATAAAATAACATGATATAATATAACTATTAAACTAAATAACATTTACTTAATTTCTGTTTTAATTTGCATTCATTCGTTAACATCAAGTATGCTTAAATGTTAATCATATGCTTACAAGTATACTCAAGTCATATGATTACAAGTATGCTCTCAAGTAGGACTGAGCATTCGGTTAATAACCGAACCGAACCAGTATTTCAATTATAACCGGTATCCGAAATAACACTGTTTTAACTACCCGAACAAATAACCGAATTTTGTACTAACCGAATAACCGAATAGGATATTCGGTTATTCGGTTAATAACCAAATTAAAAAGAAATAGCAGCAACACAGTTTAATTCCTACAATCCATAAACATAATTCATATGCAACAACAACACAGTTCCTACAATCCATTAACATAATCCATAAACAACAACATAGTTCCTACAATCCATTAACAGTTCCATAAACAACAGTTACTAGTTAAACAACACAGTTACTAGTTAACAGTTCCATAACAACATAATCCACTTGCTAGTTGCTAGTTGCTGCTGTTGCAGTTGCAGTTGCAGTTGAACATTCAAGGGGTATTGGTGAAGAAACACTCAAAGAACCATACTGGCCTTCCATGCTTGCTTTGAGCCAACAAGAAAACTAAGCATATTGCCTGATAAACAAAAAAGGAATTAATTTGATCACTGATTCACTGCAATTTGTTCACTTCAAACTAAGCATGTTGTTTGATAAACTAAGCAAGTTGTTTGTTCACTGCAAACTAAACAAGAAAACTAAGCATGTACATGTTGCCTGATAAACTAAGCAATTTGTTCACTGCAAAAAAAAAATCACTGCAAAAAAGTCGCTGTAAAAAAGCAAAAGGAAATAATTTTATCACTGTAATTTGAAAATAATTAAACAAAAAATAATAAACAAATGAATTAATGCTTAAGAATCAATCAAAAACTGGTAAGGTTTATATCTGACAACATATGAATTGATTGAAGCTGGTAAGGTTTGAGTTTATAAGACAGCAACACATAAGTCATAACGAATGCAATCTCTAGTAGACTAGTACTGAAAGAATTATATGCAACAAGGGATTTATTTATATTCCACTTAAGAAGATTGAGGAAAGCCACTGTCTGCATCTTCCCTTTATAGCAGGCGTGCCGGATAGCCACCTGAACCGTCACTGGCTGAAGTCCTATCTATTTAGATAACGATTAAAGTATATTATAACTTTACTCAACACTTAAAATAAACCAGGGCATCAGAACAATGAATCCACCATCATTTTATAAAAGAAAATATCAATTTCATGTTCTAGATTTCTTTCAAAAACAGCACAACCATGAAATATTGGAAGATGAACAAATCAAGAGAAAAGAACACTCAGTCAAATCAGCTTGTTTAAAATCTCTATTATTATTTAGAAGGCATGAAAAAATTCAATAGAAATGACAATTTAGGTGTCCACTACACAATTTCTCAGCAACACATCACTTACATACTATTTTCTATACTGATGATTCAATCTAAATCATAGGAAGAAAAATCAGTAGATCTTAGTAATTATTTTACCTGAGAAGAGAAGTAAAGAGAGAGAGACTTGATGCAGAACAGCAGAAACAAAAGAACCCAAAAGAGAGAGACTTGATGCCGTGACCGTGAGCCCGTGACTGCCGGTCTGCCGTCGGTCGAAGGGAGGCGATGGCCGATGGCGATGAGGGACTAAGAGACGAGCTCGACTGCTCGAGAGTCGAGGGTTTGAGATCAGCGATGAGGGTTTGAGATCAGAGTCAGAGATGAGGGTTTGAGATCAGGCGAATAGGCGATGAGATGAGATTGAGTTTGAGGGTTTGCGAAATGCGAAGTATCAAGTAAGTCAATAAGTCATATTATTTTTTTAAGTAGACAAGCTTCTAGTCGGTGTTCGGTTAAACCGAATAAGCTAAAATTAAAACCCGTATAAACTAACCGAAATTCGTAATATAATTCAAATATAACCGAATTGTTATAAATAATCGAATTATGAGAAAATTTTGGTTAAATTATTTCGGTTCGGTTCGGTATTTCGGTTATATCCGTTTTTTGCTCACTCCTATTTAAAAATATAAAATATTTTTAGAAAATAATTTGGTAAATAAAGAACTTGATTTTTGTGATCATTCTTCAACCTCAAGTAGCGACCTAGATTTGATTGTATTTTAAATTCTTTCATTTGAATTTTATTGTAAAATAAAATTTATTCTATTTTTTAGTTTATGGAGCGCATGTAGAAAATTTGGGACTGCTATTATAAACTACTATTATTATACATATATACATGTGTGTGTGTATATATATATATATATATATATATATATATATATATATATATATTGACTATTAATATATGTATTAATATATAGCATGTGCATAAATTTGGTAGTGGGTCATATGACCCCCCTCGCCCCCTGGTTCCGCCCATGAGTGTCTGGATTAGTATATTTTGTTTATGTGAATGTGTTTAGATGCAAAATGAGACTCAAATGATCAAACAACAAGAAATAGCAAACCACATACACAAGAATTTTTATAGGGTTCAACCCTTATCCACGTACACAAGGATTTTTACGTGGTTTAACCTCTATCCTTTATCTAGTGGCCTAATCAATGTCCAATGTCAATTGGTATTGGAGACTCTTTTTATTAGACTTAATACTCAATTGCTTACAAAAGAACTCCACGTTCAAAGTAGCTTTCCACTTAGATGGACACGACCTGCCCCTTGCACCTAAGCAACCTTTCTCACAACTGAGACATTTGTACCTCTGCAACCTTAAAAACTTCTTTTGAGCAGTTCTTATCCACTACTGGATCGATCAAGCCAAACAAGCTTGAACTCATAATTTAATGCAAAGAATTTAGAGTACAATGGGCTCTTAATTTTCAGCCAAAAGAATTAACAATCAATACAATGAATAGCTGAAAATAGAATTGATAAGCTCTTGATAGTCTCTGTAATATGACTTATATAAGCTTTATAAGACCCCGAATTTTATGAAATGAAAGTATTCAATTTTTTTATAATTATTATTCTATTTAGTAAATGGTTAAATTGATAAAAGGTCAAACTTAAGGGTGATATATAAAAAATTTTCAAAGTAAGCAAGTTGTCATAAAATATTCGTTTGGTCGAAAAATATTCTTTTTATCAGGGAATATCCGTACGACGGCACAATCATTGGTGGACACCACAGCGGAATAACTGTCGAATTTAGAAAGCGACAGAAATAAATTTTTTATAAAAATAACGGCAAGACTTTTACGGTTAACTGTTGAAATACCCGGTGATAAAAGTACATTAATACGCGTGGTTACACAGTAGCACATGGTATTGCACAATATCTCTAAATTATTGATGATTACGTGAGAATTCACTCAATTTATTCAATTATTGCAACAGTAGTTGTTGCATAGTATCTCATATTATTGATTCAATTATTGTCACAGTATCATCTGCACAATATTTTATATTATTAAATCAATAATTGAGACGACAAAGTTATTTATATAATTATTTGCATTATTTGCACGTCAATAAGGAGAAGTCCTTATCGGAAAGACCCCTCTTTCCTGAGAATATTCCTATGCAAAATAATTAAATCAAACCCATTAAGTTTCAATTCCCAATTTGTTACATGCAGTGAACAGATATTACTATTCAATTCACGACCCTAATTATTCGTCTCATGCAAATAATCAAGCATACATGTTATCATGTCCAGTTCTAACCCTAACTTTCATCTTCCGAATCCATCTAGAGTAACCTGGTAATTACTGGTCAAATAATTAATCAATACGCACAAGACATGATAAACAATTCACCTTGGCATAAATAATTAGAATAAATTAAATAATTAATTCATAAACATAAAAGGTTCAATTTGTAGTCTTAATAAAAGAAATTTAGTTCATTATCATTGAATTAAAATCAAGAATCCACAACTGAATAAACATTAAAAGATAAAAGTAAGAGAAGATAAGATAATAGAATCTGTTGTCAGTAGTCTTGAGACTCCTCTTCCGCTCCTGCGTTGAATCTTCAATGATCCTCAAGTTGTTTCAATCTCCAACAATCTAATATAAACTAGGGTTTATGTTCTAATCTAATGGAGTATTTTATCTAAACTAATCTATCTAATCTCCTTTTATTTTATGCCTTACATTATGTATTTATAGGTTACAAGTCCAATTTTTAGCTTAGAAACAAACTCAATCCAATTTGGAGTCAAAAAATTATCAAAATTCGCCCCAAAATGCGTCCAAGCATGACCAATCCCTTTCCTAGCGCCTTGGTGCTGGGCACAGCGCTACAACACTGCATTCTAGCGCCTCGGCGCTGGGCATAGGCCTTGTTTGGGCGCCCCGGCGCTGGCCTCATTTTTGGAAATTTTCTACTCCGACGTCCTTTGGGAAAATGGCCATAACTTCTTCGTCCGAACTCTGATTTTGATAATTCAAGATGTTCCGAAAAGAAGAGACGTAGATCTACAACTTTCATTCTTTGAGTTTTTCGAAATAAGGTCCGGAGCAATACTGAAATTTGCTTTGAAGTGGCTGCTATGTAAATGGCAAGCCGAAAACGCGAATCTAGCCACCCCAAACGTCGATCCAAGTAACTTTTGTCCCAATTCCTACAAAACAACGTAAAAACATGCATGAATAGACACAAACACTTAAAAACATCTAAAAGATTAAGCTCAAACGCACTCAATTATGGGTATAAAACTCACTCATCAAATACCCCCAAACTTAAACATTTGCTTGTCCTCAAGCAAAAACACAAAAGAACTAAAAATAAACAACCGAACTCAACTACATGAATGCATATGCATGATCTACTTTGTAATATACCTACGAACCCAGTAATAAATCAATATGATATATAGCAACAGGCCTCAAAGATACCAATGATACTCAAATAATTTATCCGATCAAATCAAAGTCCATAACTCTAACCAGTTAGTCAATCCAAACCTGTCATCACCCATGTTGTGCGTGTGTGCTTGTTAACCATTCTAACCAACCACAGTTCAAGATAATCACATAACAAACTTCTTAGAAGAAAAATTTTAGTTCCAATTCAATTACTTTTGTGAACATGACAACTCCAGTTAAAACTAAGCAATTACCAAGTCTAAAGGTAAATAAATGATTTATTTCTACTTTTATACAATCACGAGGGCATTTTTGCTCTTTCTCGTGTTTTATTCATTTTTTTATTCTCATGGTTGTGCAATGTCCTATTCCCTTAGGCTTTTCAATGCTACCTTAACGAAGCTTTAAAACCAACGACTCCCAAGCCATTAAGACCTTAGAGGCGCTAGGTGTACAGACAATCCCCTCGGGCTTACTTACTCGAGTAACAAAGGCCACAAAACTAGACAAGCATGCCACGGTGTTTATTCATTTTTTTTATTCTTTTTATGGGTTTTCTATTTTTTTTCTTTTCATCATTTCTTTTTTTCATTTTCTTTTTTTTCATGTTGTATATATATACCCCATAGATTCCCCCAAACTCAAGCTTTTACGTCATTCCAACCTTTACCGCCAGTTCACTAATTTCCTTAAATTTTAACTAAGATTTTTCCTCATAAACAAATTATGAAACCCTTGAACCAAGTGGATTAAAACAGTTAAACTTTAAGTGCTAACCGGTTACATAAGTTTAAGACAGGCTCAGATTATCATCATGATTAAAATTAGAACTCATCATCAACTATCAACACTGTTCAAGTTAACAATTATTATCAATCTTATCATAGGCCGAGCTAAATTCAAACCAATCTATTGCCTAAAAAAAATTATACTTCATGAATGCATACTAATGCACCACATATATGCATATGTAATTAACTACCATGTATTATATGCACACTAAATGTAAAAACACAATGCTAACACGTAAAAATAAAGGACTATAATACAAATAACTAACTATATGCAATACAACACTAAAATGCCCCCAAACTTAAACTAGACATTGTCCTCAAAGGCTAAAATAGAAAAAATTAAAGCAGAGGACTTCCCTGAAAATATAGCAATCTTCCTCCTTGTCCGCTAAGTTTGGAGAATAAATTTAGGCACATAGAACAAATTGGGCACCACACTTGAATTTGACTTGAATAAACTGTAAACCATGATAGAAATAATTTTATTAAATTCTAAATAAATGCAAATTCAAAACTACTAATATAAAACCTAATAAAATTAAAATAAAAATTAAACTTGGGTTTGCCTCCCGATAAGCGCTTATTTTATAGTCTCACTGACTTCTTCAATTCTCTATCCAATTCCCTACGAAAATTGAGGAACCTCCATCCATCGATAATGAATGTCTCTTTTGGGAGGTTCCCATTAGTAATGACCCTTGAATGAAAGTCACCTAGCATGCTCTTTGTAGATATGTTCCCCCATTAAGAACGTCCAAAAACTAGGTGTTTTCTCCATTATGTCGATGATCAGATTAGGGCATTGAAGCTTAATAAACCTGAATGGGATCTTCCTCTATCTTCTCCTTTTCACCCCACCACGACTCCACAACTGTATTAGCTCTTATGTCACAAAGAGCTTTCTTGAAGCATATATGATCGCGATTCGGGCATGGTTTTGCAAAACCGCCCAATTCTTGAACTTTGGTGGAGGAGGCACATAGGATACTAATGAAATCGGCTCATTTTCGTTGAATCTTACAGTTAACTCTTCGTAGATCTCCTTTTCTTGGTTCCCAATTGTTTCCTCTCTTTTAACATGTTGTGGCTTATCTAGTTGCAGATTTTGTTTGGGCTCTCCATCAGTCTCAGAATCCATGTCATAGTGTAAGACCCCAACTTTTATGAATAAAGAATAATTTTCTCGAAATATATTTTTGAATATTATGGTGTGGATTTGATATAATGTTATAGTTGTGGGTAATATTTACAAATTTTGCAAAGTAATCAAGTGGTTATATAATATTCGATTGGTGGGAGAATATTCGTTTTAACGAGGGAATATTAAATGCACGGCAAGCACAATCATTAGTGGACCCTACAAATCCAAGTATTGTCGTAGTTTAAAAACGACAAAATTATCTTTTATAAAAATAACGGCGAAAGTGGTACCATTAAAAGCATTGAACTACCCAGTAGTAAAATGCGATGTCTGGCATGGTTGCGTAGTAGCACTTTGTGTATTGATTATTGATGCTTACGTGAGAAGTCACTTAGTTATACTCAATTATTACTACGAATTGTTGCATTATATCTCTCATATTATTGATTCAATTATTGTCACGTTATCATCTGCATAATATGTTATATTATTAAATCAATAATTGAGACGACAAAGTTATTCATATTATTATTTGCAATATTGACAATGTCTAGAAGTTACATCGAGGAGAGGTTTGGTCACCTAATTACGGCATGATAAGGAGAAATCCTTATCGAAAAGCCCCTCTTTCTTGGGAACAACCCGGGTTGTTAAATATTGTGAATTATAATATTAATGATGAATAAGTTCATGTTGATTAAAGATGAAATTGATAGTTCCATTGTGTTGGAATTATTAGTGTTAGTGGAAATCGACATTTATTTCGATAATAATTGATGTCTGGGGGTTATATTGACCAATCGGGTAATTAATCGGATAAATGAGTAATTAATTGCTATTAATTCACATGATTATAACTATTTGTTCACATGTGTGTACTATTGATTCATATTCTTGTACTATTAGGGGAGGTGGTGCAAGATTGATAATACTTGCATGATTAAGTTAAAAATGGAGGTATGGATGGAGTACTATATATTGTAATTATTATTTTCACATATGCAGAACTATTGATTCACATTATTTACTATTAGGGAGGTGGTGCAAGTTTGATAATACTTGCAGGACTAAATTAAAAATAAAGAAAAAGAGGAAGGTATTATTCTGTAATATTTCGAGCCCCAAAACGTTCAATTATCGAAACTATATTTTCCTATAAATAGAAGCTCATTCTTCCTTCATTTCTCACCAATTCACTAAAGCTATAGAGCAATTATTATAGAGAGAAATTATAGAAAGAAAGAAGAAGAGAAGTCTGCTACCTCACTATTCTAGTATCCAGTCTCTTCTAAGGTAAGGGGTATTATTCTTTCGTATTCATGAAGAGAGTTATTTTCTTTCAATACTCGTAAGGGTTGTTATTCCATTCTTTATTATTATGTTGGAATAACTTTGTATACATGCAATCTGCATACGTGGTGAAATTCTTCTATTATTCCATTCTTTATTATTCATTGGAATAACTTTTCATGCATGGATTATCGCATGCACAGTGAATTCTCGTTGTTATTCCATTTTTTATTATTACATTTGAATATCACATGCATCAGCGATTCTGCATGACACAGTTCCATTCTTTATTATTTTTTTTAGAATATCCCATGCAATGCGGATTCGCATGACTGGTTCCATTCTTTATTATTACATTGGAATAAAGCGTACATACTGATTACATGCGCTGGTGAATTCTTACATTATTCCATTCTTTATTATTACATTGGAATAACTTTGTCGATGTGGATTAACGCGTGCGGTGAATGATTAAGTATTCATTCTTTATTAAATTGTGAAAATGATGCATCTACGTGGATTACGCATGGCGAACAAAAAATCCATTTGCGGGTTTCATATATTCTATTATACTCAGTTGGTTAAAGTTTTGGCTTCTATACTCTATGAAATTAGTGGAATATCCTTGATATTTGCGCTTCATCCAGTATCTTTTCATGGAAATATTCTTCTAAGCATTCTTGAATTTTACTCCACAAAGAAGTATCATGTTGACAATTTGGACATTATTGATTTCTAGATAAATTAAAATTATAAATCTTTAAAATTTATCCTAGAACTTTTTTTATTGAATTATTATGTCATTGTCATCATCCGCATGCTTATATTGTGATGAAAGTCATCTTTGGCTTACATGCATAGATGGACTTGGTATGATTATGACCAGGAATTATTCAGTATAATCATGACCGTAATGTGACGAATAATGTGGTAAAAGTCCTCATTGGCTTTATAGTTCATTGATGGGCGAGTTGTTGGTGTGATTATGACCGAGGATTATTCGGTGAAAGTCATGACCATTGATGATTACATGAATATCCTTGGCCGTGATGCGGGATGATTCGATTTTATTTATTAAAAATGAGTCTCAAATGATAAAGTTGATGAATAACTTTTTAAATCATAGAAGATAGTAGATTTTATGCTCTCTACTTGACTCTTCAATGGATTACTTGTTCATTTGTAGTTAAACTTGTTGTCTATTATATTCTATCGGTTTAACATTGTTGAAGGCTAATGATAATTTATTTTGCATTATCTTAGTCATAATATTTCTTCTTTGGGCTAGTTGAGTTCACCTTTCTTTCATTGTTCTCTTTAGGAAATGAGAACGTGGTCGGGACTAGTCGGGGAGCGGTGTGTGACGGTCGGATGATAGCATTAGTAGTCCTCACTATTCTGTTAAATAGTGTGACAATAAATGTAATGAGGACTCCATTGAGTGTGGATATTGTCTAGATGACAATATTCTTATTAAAACTCTTACATTATGTTTTGTCATATTTTACACGACTGTTGTATAATTAAGTTGTATTTGAATTTTGTACCATGTATTTGGCGACTCAAGATGAGTGATGTATACCTGTTTTGGGGGCGTCACAGTTGTTATCAAAGCTTAGGGATATGATCTCTAGCTGAGATGTGAGACAAGAACTAGGAGGGGATAGACGGGGAATTCCTTCGCTAGTATGACCTACCTAAGTTTATTTGGTATTTAATTGGTCGGTCAAAGTATATGGATAATATGTGATATGTTAATTAACCCTTGTTTTGTGACAGTATTTGAAAATGGCATTCGAAAATGTTGAGATAAGCAATGAAGCACATGAGACCGTTGAGTCACCACAGATTAATACCAAGATAATGTGCAACAGGAAGACAATAATCCTCAGGTAAACAACAACGATCAAATGATGAACGATGGGATGTTCAGAGGTTTTATGCAATTTATGCAACATCGGTAGGCGGCTCTATCCAAAATGCAGGTGGAAACACTGACAACTCTCGGACGGTCACCACTAAGCAGTTCAAGGAGCTGGGACCACCGGAGTTTTTTGGAGAGCCAAAACCACTTAAGGCGGAGATGTGGATAACGTAGATCAACAAGATATTTGATGTCTTGGGATGCTCCGAGGAGCAAAAGGTTCCCTTTTCCACCTTCATGTTGCGAGCAGAGGCAGATTACTGGTGGGAATCTATAAAGCGTACTCAACCTGCCGCACTCAAAATGTGACGCCCCCAAAATAAGTATACATCACCCATCTTGGGTCACCAATACATGGTACAGAATACAAATACAATCTTAAATATACAACAAAAGCTGTGAGTTTTAATACAAATATTGTCTTCTAGACAATATCCACTCTCAGAATAAGTCCTCATTACAATTATTATCACACTATTTCATAGAATAGTGAGGACTAATAATGCTATCATCTGGACCATCACTCCGTCCCCCGACTAGTCCTCGCTACGTTCTCATTTCACAAGAGAACAGGTGAAAGAAAGGGTGAGCTCAACTAGCCCAAGAAGAAATATTATGACTAAGATAATGCAGGATAAATTATCATTAGCCTTCAACAATGTTAAACCGATAAAATACAATAGACAACAAGTTTAACTCAGCGGAAATAAGTAATCCATTAAAAAGAGTCAGAGAGAATAAAATCTACTATCTTTTATGATTTAAAAAGTTTTTCATCACTTTTATCACTAAGACTCGAACAATAAATAATCCACATCATCCACCGCACTACTACCAAAAGATATTCATTAGGGTCACGACCATAAATTATCCATGTACTACGGGCGAGGATATTCGTGTATTCATCAATGGTGGTGATAATGCCAACAACATCCATCAATGCACTCACGGGCCAATGAGGACTTTTAACACATCATTTGTAACATTCTTTATCGTGATTATACCGAATAATCCTCAGTCATAATCATACCAAGTCCATCTATGCACTACATGAATACGAGATGACTTTAAAAATATAAACATGAGGATGATGACAATGATATAAGAATTCAATAAAACAAGTTCAAGAATTAGTTTATCCAGGAACTAATAACGTCCAAATTATCAATATGATACTTCTTTGTTAGGGAGAAATTCTTATTGGAAAACCCCCTCTTTCTTGGGAACGACCTGGTCGATTAATATTGTGAATTATAATAGTGATGATAAATGTTGTTAAAAATATTGAGAAAATTTTTATGAAGTATTTGATGTAAATTTTATTTATTTTATGAACCCCCATTTACCCATTTTTCAAATAATCGGAAGGAAGTTATAATGTATATATATATATGTATATATATATATATATATATATATATATATATATTTGACATGTATATATGTGTGCATGTGAAGTTGTGTGTGTGGGTGAAAGTATGTGAATAATTAGTGCCGTGGAAATAAGGGATAAGGAAATGGGAGGGAGAAAATGTGGTGGTAATGATGTTGAATTAATATTATATATATATATATATATATATATATATAATTTTATAGCATCTGAATTTTAAATTTTGTCGATTTGCATGTTATTGTGAGATTTCATACCTTTTATAATTTGTTTTGTGATGAGTTATTTTTGAATTGATTGGTAAATTGAGAATTTTGCTAGGTGAATTGAAAAGAACCTATTAGAGAGAATACTTAGAGGTAAGAGGCTCGATGAGTGAGATTAATTGAGGTAAAAGCCATTAATTGAGTGAATACACGAGTGGCGCGTCATTGATTCGAGCAAAACACATAAGGAATTGGTGAGAAGCTGTTTCTCTACTAACCTATGTTTTGTAAGAGATATGTCTAACTCAAGGGACAAGGGCACTTATGAGGAATCTTCTTGACATTTGATTCAAAGTCGATGGTAGAGGCTATGATGAATTAAGGAGTTCTCCGAGATAGTTGGGAATGGCTATGGAACAAGTGCATGTATGCGCCTCGATCGAGTTAGTGAGATTAAGGAAAAATCATCACAAATGTCTTAAGGAGAGCAGAAAAAGAGAAAAACACAACAACGAGAAGCTAGAATAGAGGAGACTCATTTTGAAAGTGTTTTTAGTGAGGAGGAAGATCGTGAATCTAGTTTCCTACATCAAAGGCAAAGGGGTGCTAGAGAAGGCGGAGGTAGGAATAAGGAAGATGACAATGTGAGTAGCATCAAGATGAAAATTCTAGTTTTTATAGGAAGGAGAGATCCTGAGGAATATTTAGAATGAGAAAATAAGATAGAATGGGTATTTGATTGTCACAACTACTCGGATCTCAAGAAGGTCAGAATTATTGTTACTGAATTTTTTAATTATGATTACTTGGTGGGATCAGTTAACTACTAGTTGTAGGAGGTGTGGTGAACGGCCAATTGAGACATGGGCAGAAATGAAGACAGTGATGGAAAAGAGATTTGTACCGAGTTTGCAAAATCTGAAACAAGGAAGTAGGAGTGTAGATAAATACTTCAAGGAGATGTAAATGTTGATGACAAGGACTGATATGGATGAGGATAGTGAGGTCAAAATGGCACGATTTTCAGCAGGGCTAAATTGGGATATAGCAAATTTGGTAAAACGACAGCATTACGTGGATTTGGGGGATATGGTACACATGGCTATCAAGATAGAGAAACATCTTAAGAGGAGAGGGGGACATCGAGGACCATTTTGAAAGTAGTATGCACACAAAACAATCGTATTTGATGATAAAACATATATCTTATTCATTTATTAATAAAAAATATTAATTTATTAAAGGCTTTTAATTATCTACATGATGCTGCTTTATAATATGTGATAAACCCATAGTTTTAAGCAATACTTTTAGAATAATGATGATGATCATTCTAATGAGATCTAAATTCTTAGAAAGCTTAAAACTAAAATAGTTCCCAATCGTTTGATTACTAAATTGGGGATTAGTGAATCCGGATAGATTGGTACATACATTACTTGCTCATTGGATGAGGATGATTGATCTCATGATCATTTGTGTGGAGACACTAAAGCAAGTATATAAGTGCTTATTGGAGAATAAGTACACCTTTGAGCGTGGTTAAGCTAAGGAATGCCTAATGAAGTTTTACTTGGTACATCGATAGGAATTCTGTAGTGATAGTAATCTAGTGATCCTTGGACTTGAGATCATCATAGTATCTTGTGTATGATGAGTTATACTTTGACTTATTCCTTAAGACCCTTAGGGTATATCAAAGGGTATGCTTGGGTATAATAAGTTATACATGGAGATAATGTATGATCAATAAAGAATCTACCACTTCTAGTAAAAAAGAGAAATGTCTATGTGATTGATAAATGACAACCCAGTGAGTCCTTAGCTTGGGCGTAATGAAATTAGAAAGAAGTTTCTAATTTGAATTATTTAGAGTTGTGCATTTAAGAGTCGAAATACATATAATTAAATAAAATAAAACTTGACAGTAATCCCATGTCTTATATTTAATTAGGACATTGTATGGTGGAAGGATTGAATTGTACGGTAACTATTTACTCAAAGGTTCTTTTATGATTAATGTTGAAATCTATATTATCTGGAAAGTCGTTAATCGCTAGGGAGACTTATCCCTATTGTAGAATAAATATTATTTATTTAAATAAATTATTAGTTTAATTTATTTATTTAAATAAGATTAGAATTGTTCTAATTAATTTATCCACAGCTGGTTTAATATGAAGAACCTAAAGAGTCACACCATAAAAGGAAGAATAATTATTTATGAAGTAAATGACATAATCGTAATAATAAGTTAAGTGTATTTAATTTAATCTATGGTGATAGAATAAATTAAATATCTTAATATTTATTATTTAATATTTTGAAAATATTAAATATAAATTAATAAGAGAGAGTCTTATTATTGTTATTACTATTATTATTATTTAATTCTAAAGAAGTTTGGGAATTAATTAATAAAAGTACTCTCGTATTGTAAGATCCCAACTTTTATGAATAAAATAAATTTTCTATAAATATCATTTTTGAATATTATGGAGTAAATTTAATATAATGTTATAGTTGTGGGTAATATTTATAAATTTTGCAAAATCACGTGAAGTTGTTATATTATATTCGATTGGTTAGGGAATATTCGTTTTAATAGGGAATATTAAATGCAATACACAATCATTAGTGGACCCATAATGAAATTATTGTCGGATTGAGAAAAGGACAAAAATATTTTTATGAAAATAACGGCGGAAGTTTTACCGTTAACTGTTAAAACACCCGGAGTTAAAAGTACAGTAATACGTGTGGTTGCATAGTAGCACACGGTATTGATTATTGATGCTTATGTGAGAAGTCACTCAGTTTTGTTCAATTATTGTTGCAGTAATTTTTGCATAGTATCTCACGTTATTTGATTCAATTATTGTCGATATTTTATATATTATTAAATTAATAATTGAGACGACGAAGTTATTAATATTATTATTTTTAATATTAACGATGTCTAGAAGTTTTGTCAAGGAGAGGTTTGGTCACCTAATTGCGCGCCAATAGGGAGAAATCCTTATTGGAAAACCCCCTCTTTCCTGGGAACGACCTAGTCGATTAATATTGTGAATTATAATAGTGATGATAAATGTTGGTAAAAATATTGAGGAAATTTTTATGAAGTATTTGATGTAAATTTTATTTATTTTATGAACCCCCATTTACCCATTTTTCAAATAATCGGAAGGAAGTTATAATGTGTATATATATATATATATATATATATATATATATATATATATGTGTGTGTGTGTATTATATATATATATATATATATATATATATATATATATATATTTGACATGTATATATGTGTGCATGTGAAGTAGTGTGTGTGGGTGAAAGTATGTGAATAATTAGTGCCGTGGAAATAAGGGATAAGGAAATGGGAGGGAGAAAATGTGGTGGTAGTGATGTTGAATTAATATTATATATATATATATATATATATAATTTTATAGCATCCGAATTTTAAATTTTGTCGATTTGCATGTTATTGTGAGATTTCATACCTTTTATAATTTGTTTTGTGATGAGTTATTTTTGAATTGATTGGTAAATTGAGAATTTTGCTAGGTGAATTCGAAAAGAACCTATTAGAGAGAATACTTAGAGGTAAGAGGCTCAGTAGTGAGATTAATTGAGGGTAAAAGCCATTAATTGAGTGAATACACGAGTGACGTCATTGATTCGAGCAAAACACATAAGGGAGTGGTGAGGAAACTGTTTTCTACTAACCTATGTTTTGTAAGAGATATGTCGAACTCAAAGGACAAGGGCACTTATGAGGAATCTTCTTCGACATTTGATTCAAAGCTGATGGTAGAGGCTATGATGAATTAAGGAGTTCTCCAGATAGTTGGGAATGGCTATGGAACAAGTGCATGTGCGCCTCGATCAGATTAGTGAGATTAAGGAAAAATCATCACAAATGTCTCAAGGAGAGCAGAAAAAGAGAAAAACACAACAACGGGAAGCTAGAATAGAGGAGACTCATTTTGAAGGTGTTTTTAGTGAGGAGGAAGTGTTAGGTTTTCGTGAAAATCAAAGTAGCAATCAAATTGCAAAACGTAGCGGAAGCGAGATAAAATCAGATTTTAAAATTTTTCACAAACCAATTACTCGGATCATCCTTTATGCATATTATTAATTAAAACGAAGAATAAGAAATTATGAAATCATACCCTTGTAGAAACGAGCTTCCTCAGGTACGAGTTCACCTCCTACTTCTCCGCGATCTCCTTGAATCTCCGGGTAGATTCCTTCCTTTGATTAATGTAAGCCACCCAAGTGTATGGCCTCTATAGGTAATCCACCAAGGAAGAGTAATTTTTCAAGAAGAAGGGATTTGGCTCAAACCCTAGTTTTTCCTATCTGAATAAGAAAAGGGGGTGTACTCTCCAACTCTTGGAATTACGTATATCGCATATCTAATATAAGACTCCTCTTATAAAGATATTATATAACCCTATTTTAATTAAAATAAGGTATTATTTATTTAATTAAACCCTTTTAATTAAATGGGCTCCCTAATCCTATTAGGGATAATTAGTTAAACTCCTTTAACTAATTTTCTTTCCTAATCCAATTAGGAATAAATGAGAGTACTAATATTAAATTAATTCCTAAACCTTTTAGAAATTAAAATAATTATAATTATAATAATATTAATAAGACTCCTCTTATTAATTTATATTTAATATTTCTAAAATATTAAATAATAAATATTAAGCTATTTAATTTATTCTATCACCATAGATTAAATTAAATATACTTAACATATTATTACAATTATGCCATTAACTTCTTAAATAAATATTCTTCCTTTTATGGTGTGACCCTTTAGGTTCTCCATATTAAACCTATTGTGAATAAATCAATTAGAACAATTCTAATCTCATTTAAATAAATAAATTAAACAAATAATTTATTTAAATAAATAATATTTATTCTCTGATAGGGATAAGCCTCCCTAGCGATCAACGACTTTCCGGATAATATAGATTTCAACATTAATCATAAAAAGAACCTTTGAGTAAATAGTTACCGCATAAATTCAATCCTTCCACCATACTATGTCCCAATTAAATATAAGACATGGAATTACATCAAGTCTTATTTTATTTAATTATATGTATTTCGATTCCTAAATGAGCGACTCCCAATGAATGCAAATTAGAAACTACTTTCTAATTTCATTCCACCTTAACCAAGGATTCTGGATTGTCATTTATCGAATCACATAGGACATTTCTCCTTTTACTAGAAGTGGTAGATTCTTTATTGATCATTCATTATCTTCATATATAACTTATTACACCCAAGCATACCCTTTGATATACTCTAAGAGTCTTAAGGAATAAGTCAAAGTGTAATTCATTATATATAAGATACTATGATGATCTCAAGTCTAAGGATCATTTGTACTACTATCACTACTGAAATTCCTATTGACGGTAAGTAAAACTCCATTAGGTATTCCTTAGCGAGTCACGTTCGATGAACTTATTCTCTAATAAGCACCTACATACTTTCTTTAGTGTCTCCACACAAATGATCGTGAGATCAATCATCCTCATCCAACGAAAGTAAGCTAACGTATGTACCAATCTATCCGGATTCACTAATCCCTATTTAGTAATCCAATGATTGGGAACTATTTTAGTTTTAAGCTTTCTAAGAATTTAGATCTCATTAGAATGATCATCATCATTATTCTAAAAGCGTTGCTTAAAACTATGGGTTTATCACATATTATTAAAACAAACACCATGTAGATAATAAATGCCTTTAATAAATAATTCTTTTATTAATAAATAAATAAGATTGATTACACAAGATATATGCTTTATCATCATACATGATTGGCTTGTATGCATAATACTTTCAATCTCCCACTTGCACTAAAGCCAATCGCCACGGTATCTCATACCCATCTTCTCTAAGTGACGATCTAACTAGCTTTGTTGTGTTAACGCTTTAGTAAATGGATCTGTAATATTGTCTTGAGAGTCCACACGCTCGGGGGTGACGTCTCTCTTTCAATGATCTCTCGATCAAATGAAATTGCCATGACACGTGTTTGGATTTACGATGAGACACAGGTTCCTTAGCTTGCATAAGTAATGACTCAGGTGTTGTCACGCGAATAAAGGCACCGGTCCTTTAATGCTAGGAACCACACCAAGTTCGGTAATGAACTTCTTCATCCAAACGACTTCCTTTGCGACTTCACGTGCGATGCATATGTACTCTGCCTCATCATTTGAATCGTAATCGCTGTTTCTTTGCTTGGAACTTTTCAACTCATCTGCGCCACCGTTTAAGGTAAACACATATCCGAAAGCGGTTCTTGTCATCTTGGTGCATTTGAAAACTTGAGTCTATGAAGCCCTCTAGTTTTAATTCGGACCCACCGTAGTAAAGAATACATCCTTAGTTCTTCTTAAGTACTTTAAGATATTTTTCAACGCCTTCCAAAGGTGTTCTTCTCCTCGGATTCGATGATATCCGCTTGTTACACTAAGTGCATGGCGACATCTGGTCTAGTACATATCATACTGCGTACATGATAGATCCTATTCTTTGAAGCATAAGGAATCTTACTCATGCGGTTTCTCTCCTCAGTGTCTTTGGGGCTTGTTTCTTGGAGATGTATTCCATGGCTCATCGGCATGAGACCTCTTTTGGAATCTTCCATGCTAAACCTTTTTAGCATCATGTCAATATCGTTCCTTGGGATAAGCCAAGCATCCTATTAGATCTATCTCTATAGATCTTTATCCCCAAAATATAGGATGCTTCTCCCAGTCCTTCGTGGAGAAGTGTTTAGATAACTTGATTTTAATTGTTTCGACATAGGAATATCATTCCCCCTATCGGTAATATATCATCAACATATAATACAAGGAATGAAATAAGCGCTCCCACTAACCTTCTTGTACACACATGGTTCATCCTCATTTTGATAAAATCAAACTTTTGATTGTCTCATCAAAACGATGTTCCACTACGAGAAGCTTGCTTTAATCCATAAATGGATCGTTGTAGCTTACAGACTTGATTTGTTCCACCTTTGAAACAAATCCCTCCGGTTGTGTCATATACACATCCTTCTCAAGTTTCCCATTGAGGAAGGCCGCTTTCACGTCCATCTGCCAGATTTACGTAGTCACGGTAAGGCTGCGATCGCAAAGCAAAATCCGAATGGACTTGAGCATTGCTCTTGGTGAGAAGGTTTCGTCATAGTCGACTCCTTGTCTTTGTTTGAAACCTTTTGCAACCAATCGGGCCTTATAGGTCTCTACCTTGCCGTCTGCTCCATCTTTCTTTTAAAGACCCATTTACACCCAATAGGCTTAATGCCTTGGTGGTGAGACCAAAGTCCATACTTGGTTCTCATACATGGAGTCCATCTCGGTTTCATGGCTTCTTGCCATTTCTCCGAGTCTTTACTACTCATAGCTTTGTTAAGTAATTCGATGGATCATCATCATCTATGATGCGTACCTCATTGTCATCTTCTATGATAAGTCCATACACGTGCGGTATCTTTGGTACTCTTCCAGTTCTGAATAGGGTGTGGTGCTGTGAAGAATCTCTACTTGATTAGGTACCTCACTTTGATCTGTAGCATTTTGTGGTTCTTGAACTTCTTCAAGATATATCTTACTCCCACCGACCCCTTCAAGGATAAACTCCTTTTCGAGAAAGGCATGTTTCATAACAAACACCTTTTGATCAGTTGGATGATAGAAATAATACCCCGATGTTTCTTTAGGGTATCCCACAAATCTACATTTGTCGGATCTAGTCTGCAGACTTATCGTTTTCAAACTTTTTGACATAAAATTTGGACAAACCCAAATCTTAACATGCTTAAGATTTGGTTTCCTCCCCTGCTCATAACTCATATGGGGTCTTGGGGACGGATTTTGTAGGTACCTTGTTAAGTAGGTATCAAATGATTCTAGGGCATATCCCGGAAGGAAACCGGAAGGTCGGTAAAGCTCATCATAGATCGAACCATGTCTAACAATGTTCGATTTCTCCTTTCGAGATACACCATTCATTTGTGGCGTCCCCTGGTGGAGTCCATTGTGAGATTATACCATTTTCTTTGAGACAATTGAGAAACTCACCACTTAAGTATTCTCCTCCTCGATCGATTGAAGAATCTTAATACTCTTTACCGGTTTGCTTCTCAACTTCACTTACGAACTCTTTGAACTTTTCAAATGATTGATTTGTATTTCATTAAATACACATATCCAAATCTTGAGTGGTCGCCGGTGAATGTAATAAAATAAGAATACCCTCCTCGTGCGATTAGTTTATCATAGGTCCACATACATCCGTGTGTGTACAACGCTAACAACTCTGTAACTCTTTCTCCTTTTCCACTAAAAGGAGATTTAGTCATTACCCATGAGACAAGATTCACAAGTTGGATATGATTCATAATCGAGATAACTCTAGAGCCCATCTTTATGCAACTTGGATAATCTTGTTTCATTAATATGACCAAGTCTACGATACCACATGAAGGTATAATTAACATCATCTCTTTTCCTTTTTATTAGTTTGTTCAATTTGAAATATATTTTCATGCAAGTCAAGTATATAAAGTCCATTTCGCAAATTACCAACACCATATAAAACATTATCATTATAAATAGAACAACTATTGTTCTTTATTATAATATTAAAACCATCCATATCCAATACGGAGATAGAAATAATGTTTCTAATGATATTTGGAACAAAATAACAATTATTTAAATTAATGAACTTGCCGTGTAGCGGTCTTTAAACAATAAGTCCCTACACCTAATCACGTGACCTTTGCTCCATTTCCCACTCGTGGGACGACCTCATCCTTCTTTCGACTTTCTACTTACGACCGGTCCTGCATATTATTACATATGTGAGAACCACATCCCATTATCCAATACCCAGTAGAAGATTGACTTTCGAAAAATTAATTTCAATCATAAACAAACCTTGATTAGGATTGAAGCTTCTCAAGCTTCTTACGCTTTTGTTACGCAAGATAATCCTTGCAGTTCCTCTTCCAATGACCCGGCTTATTGCAATGGAAGCAAATTCCTTTCTTAAATGGATCGTGTTTCTTTTGATCCTTCACTTTCGCCTTTCTCTTAGCCTTCTTGGATTTCTTCTTTTGAGGAAGATACCTTGGGCCTCTTCCTTTTCTTGGAAGAATCATCCACCGATGAAGACATGGTTCTTCTTGGATGGGAAGTGACCTTCAAAGATTTCAACATGTTAAGTAATTGAGCGGTGACATCCAACTTATTCATGTGAAAATTCACAACAAATTGTGAGAAGGTGTGCGGGAGTGATTGCAAGACTAAATCTTGACTCAACTCCCCATCCATGATGAACCCAAGTTGTCCAAGACGCGTTCAATCAGATTGATCATCTTTAGGACATGAGTCTCAATGGCAGCGGTGCCCTCGGTCATCCGAGATCGGAAGAGCTCCTTAGATATTTCATATCTAGCGGTCCTACTTTGCTCACCATCTGACTCTCCAAGGTGTAGTAGCATAGTAGGAGCATCCATGTTTTCATCTTGTGTTGAAGCTCGTTACTCATGGATGCGAGCATGATGCATTGAGCCACGGATGCATCATCTTGCCACTGCTTTAAAAGTAGCAATCTCTTCCTCGGAGGTTTGTCTCGCAACTTTTTGCGCGAGTACTGGCGAATTTAGGACATAAGAAATCTTTTCAAAGAAGAGAACAATTTTCAGATTCCTCAACCAAATCCGTGTAGTTCGATCCAAATCCGGTTTGTTAGCATCAAGTATGCTTAGCGATGAAATTAGTGAATGTGACATTTTCAAAATCTCGCATGTAAAAAAGACAATATTTTAGCAAACATTCATTTATTAATTACCAAAATAAATTAGAATCTATTTTATATTGGTATCTCCTATTTTCTTCAAACTATATTACCCTCATTTATATAGTTCGGCAAAATCTAATTAAAGTTTTTGCTAGTGATAATAAGGATCCCATTTCAAATATATATAGCCTTGTGGTGACACAACAAACTATATATAAATAAATAGGTAGACAACTCCTTGTCAATTACATCAACATGTAACTCCTTATGTTTTGCCTCTTGGATTATTTTGATCAAGTGGTGGCATATCCGAATCAAAATTATCTAAGTTAAGTCCAACCTAGCACTTCCATATATTCAAAAAGAAAAATATCGCCCTTGTGGTGACACAATAAAATAATATTGTTCAATTTTCTTTATAAGCATCAAATGTGATAAATTAACATCTTAAATACTTAATACTTGCCTTGTGGTGACACAACAAACTCATATTAAATATTTAATACTCTATTAATTTTATCATGCTTAGAAAGCTGACGTTCGATATTCTAAATATCTTTGAGCGCTTAAGACTTAATAAAAAACTTTGAGGATTTGTTATTATTTGGCTCATCTTGTTTAGCGGCGTGCAAATATATATATAAAATACGCGTCATATTATTAAACATCTGAAGCATGTTTGCATAATATATAATATATATAATACTAGCATGCACATATAGAATACTATATTCTACCCGGATTGATTATGGACTTTTATTCTAGTTTGGTTCACTAGAGCCACCAAGTGAACCAAAAGGTCAAACTCTAGGGGTGCATAGAATAAACATTTAAATATAACTATTACATTTAAACCCGGGCTCCATTACAAACGGGTCTTCAAGCGCCTTGATCTTGGTCTTTAGTTCTTCTAAAAATTCTAACTAATCCTATTACATTAAACTATTTAATTTAAATAGAAACCTTGATCGTGATCGAGGGAAATACATAGGAGAGAGATAGAATTTACATCGAAGAAAAAACCGAAAAGACGAGTGCAGCAGACCCCATTTAATAAAACCCATTCATTCAAACATCCAACTAAAATAAATCTAATCATATTGGTCAATTGTCCAAAATCAATCCCATTTATTATCATACATATCATCATATGTATCAATAAATTAAATCATTCTATATATATATGAGTATCATTTAATGGGCAATTTTATGTTGCATGAAATCCAATTTCAAGATTAAAATAAACTCTTTTATTTTAATTATAAAATTATTAAAATTAATATATATATATAACAATTATATATATATATATAATAAGAGTCTTACTCTTTAACAATGGCCGGACCTGCTTTTTTAAAAAACCTCCAGCACCTTGCAACAAACCTCGGTCAACGTGATGGCCTTAATTAAATTTGACCAAGAGGTGTTAACAATTATTATATATATATATATATATAATAGCCAAACCGGATCCCTTAACAACAACAACAAAAAAAATAACAGCTGCTTGATTCACGCCAAAATAAAAAAAAATAATAACAGCTGCTCCAGTTTTTTCTTTTTGACCGAGGAATGTAGTCTTTTACGCAATAATCGAATCGGTTTTTGTTGAGGTCTTTGTCTTGATTTCTACCCTTTTTTTTTTTTTTTTTAATAATAATTTTATACAACAAATTATGCCCATAAATTATTCAAAATACATACCCATACATATATGAAATCAAAATAGTTAATAATTACGCATAAAGTTTGGCTCATGATACCCTTTGTTTTAGGTTTTCGTGAAAATCAAAGTAGCAATCAAATTGCAAAACGTGGCGAGCGAGATAAAATCGATTTTAAAATTTTCACAAACCAATTACGGATCATCCTTTATGCATATTATTAATTAAAACGAAGAATAAGAAATTATGAAATCATACCCTTGTAGAAACGAGCTTCCTCAGGTACGAGTTCACCTCCTACTTCTCCGCGATCTCCTTGAATCTCCGGGTAGATTCCTTCCTTTGATTAATGTAAGCCACCCAGTATATGGCCTCTATAGGTAATCCACCAAGGAGGAAGGAATTTTTTCAAGAAGAAGGGATTTGGCTCAAACCCTAGTTTTTTCTATCCTAATAAGAAAAGGGGTGTACTTTCTCAACTCTTGGAATTACGTTATATCGCATATCTAATATAAGACTCCTCTTATAAAGATATTATATAACCTATTTTAATTAAAATAAGGTATTATTTATTTAATTAAACCCTTTTAATTAAATGGGCTCCTAATCCTATTAGGGATAATTAGTTAAACTCCTTTAACTAATTTTCTTTCCTAATCCAATTAGGAATAAATGAGAGTACTAATATTAAATTAATTCCTAAACCTTTTAGAAATTAAAATAATTATAATTATAATAATATTAATAAGACTCCTCTTATTAATTTATATTTAATATTTTAAAATATTAAATAATAAATATTAAGCTATTTAATTTATTCTATCACCATAGATTAAATTAAATATACTAACATATTATTACAATTATGCCATTAACTTCTTAAATAAATATTCTTCCTTTTATGGTGTGACCCTTTTTAGGTTCTCCATATTAAACCTATTGTGAATAAATCAATTAGAACAATTCTAATCTCATTTAAATAAATAAATTAAACAAATAATTTATTTAAATAAATAATATTTATTCTACAATAGGGATAAGCCTCCCTAGCGATCAACGACTTTCCAGGATAATATAGATTTCAACATTAATCATAAAAGAACCTTTGAGTAAATAGTTACTGCATAATTCAATTCCTTCCACCATACTATGTCCCAATTAAATATAAGACATGGAATTACTTCACAAGTCTTATTTTATTTAATTATATGTATTTCGATTCCTAAATGAAGCGACTCCCAATGAATGCAAATTAGAAACTACTTTCTAATTTCATTCCACCTCGCCAAGGATTCACAGGGTTGTCATTTATCGAATCACATAGGACATTTCTCCTTTTACTTTACTAAGTGGTAGATTCTTTATTGATCATTCATTATCTTCATATATAACTTATTACACCCAAGCATACCCTTTGATATACTCTAAGAGTCTTAAGGAATAAGTCAAAGTGTAATTCATTATATATAAGATACTATGATGATCTCAAGTCTGAGATCATTTGTCTTACTATCACTACGAAATTCCTATTGACGGTAAGTAAAACTCCATTAGGTATTTCTTAGCGAGTCACGTTCGATGAACTTATTCTCTAATAAGCACCTACATACTTTCTTTAGTGTCTCCACACAAATGATCATGAGATCAATCATCCTCATCCAATGAAGCAAACGAACGTATGTACCCAATCTATCCTGGATTCACTAATCCCACATTTAGTAATCCAATGATTGGGAACTATTTTAGTTTTAAGCTTTCTAAGAATTTAGATCTCATTAGAATGATCATCATCATTATTCTAAAAGCGTTGCTTAAAACTATGGGTTTATCACATATTATTAAAAGCAAACACCATGTAGATAATAAATGCCTTTAATAAATAATTCTTTTATTAATAAATAAATAAGATTGATTACACAGTATATGCTTTATCATCATACATGATTGGCTTGTATGCATAATACTTTCAGGAAGATCGTGAATCTAGTTTCCTACATCAAAGGCAAAGGGGTGCTAGAGAAGGCGGAGGTAAGAATAAGGAAGATGACAATGTGAGTAGCATCAAGATGAAAATTCTAGTTTTCATAGGAAGGAGAGATCCTGAGGAATATCTAGAATGAGAAAATAAAATAGAATCGGTATTTGATTGTCACAACTACTCGGATCTCAAGAAGGTCAGAATTATTGTTACTGAATTTTTTAATTATGATTACTTGGTGGGATCAGTTAACTACTAGTTGTAGGAGGTGTGGTGAACGGCCAATTGAGACATGGGCAGAAATGAAGACAGTGATGGAAAAGAGATTTGTACCGAGTTTGCAAAATCTGAAACAAGGAAGTAGGAGTGTAGATGAATACTTCAAGGAGATGTAAATGTTGATGACTAGGACTGATATGGATGAAAATAGTGAGGTCAAAATGGCACGATTTTCAGCAGGGCTAAATTGGGATATAGCAAATTTGGTAAAACGACAGCATTACGTGGATTTGGGGGATATGGTTCACATGGCTATCAAGATAGAGAAACATCTTAAGAGGAGAGAGGGACATCGAGGACCATTTTGAAAGTAGTATGCACACAAAACAATCGTATTTGATGATAAAACATATATCTTATTCATTTATTAATAAAAAAATATTAATTTATTAAAGACTTTTAATTATCTACATGATGCTGCTTTATAATATGTGATAAACCCATAGTTTTAAGCAATGCTTTTAGAATAATGATGATGATCATTCTAATGAGATCTAAATTCTTAGAAAGCTTAAAACTAAAATAGTTCCCAATCGTTGGATTACTAAATTGGGGATTAGTGAATCCGGATAGACTGGTACATACGTTGCTTGCTCATTGGATGAGGATGATTGATCTCATGATCATTTGTGTGGAGACACTAAAGCAAGTATATAAGTGCTTATTGGAGAATAAGTACACTGAACGTGGTTCGCTAAGGAATACCTAATGAAGTTTTACTTGGCTGTCAATAGGAATTCCTGTAGTGATAGTAGTACAAGTGATCCTTGGACTTGAGATCATCATAGTATCTTGTGTATGATGAGTTATACTTTGACTTATTCCTTAAGACCCTTAGGGTATATCAAAGGGTATGCTTGGGTATAATAAGTTATACATGGAGATAATGTATGATCAATAAAGAATCTACCACTTCTAGTAAAAGAAGAAATATCCCATGTGATTGAATAAATGACAACCCAAAGAGTCTTTAGCCAAAGCGAAATGAAATTAGAAAGAAGTTTCTAATTTGAATTATTTAGAGTTGTGCATTTAAGAGTCGAAATACATATAATTAAATAAAATAAAACTTGACGAAGAATCCCATGTCTTATATTTAATTAGGACATTGTATGGTGGAAGGATTGAATTGTCGGTAACTATTTACTCAAAGGTTCTTTTATGATTAATGTTGAAATCTATATTATCCGGAAAGTCGTTAATCGCTTAGGAGACTTATCCTATTATAGAATAAATATTATTTATTTAAATAAATTATTAGTTTAATTTATTTATTTAAATAAGATTAGAATTGTTCTAATTAATTTATCCACAAATTTGGTTTAATATGAAGAACCTAAAGAGTCACACACCATAAAAGGAAGAATAATTATTTATGAAGCAAAATGACATAATCGTAATAATAAGTTAAGTGTATTTAATTTAATCTATGGTGATAGAATAAATTAAATATCTTAATATTATTATTTAATATTTTGAAAATATTAAATATAAATTAATAAGAGGAGTCTTATTATTGTTATTACTATTATTATTATTTAATTCCTAAAGAAGTTTGGGAATTAATTAATAAAAGTACTTCATATTGTAAGATCCCAACTTTTATGAATAAAAATAAATTTTTATAAATATCATTTATGAATATTATGGAGTAAATTTAATATAATGTTATAATTGTGGGTAATATTTATAAATTTTGCAAAAATACATGAAGTTGTTATATTATATTCGATTGGTCGGGAATATTCGTTTTAATAAGGAATATTAAATGCGGCAAGACAATCATTAGTGGACCCCACAATGAAATTATTGTCGAATTGAGAAAAGGACAAAAATATTTTTATGAAAATAACGGCGGAAGTTTTGATTAACTGTTAAAACACCCAGGTGTTAAAAGTACGATGTCTGGCGTGGTTGCGTAGTAGAGACACGGTATTGATTATTGATGCTTATGTGAGAAGTCACTCAGTTTTGTTCAATTATTGTTGCAGTAATTTTTGCATAGTATCTCACGTTATTTGATTCAATTATTGTCGATATTTTATATATTATTAAATTAATAATTGAGACGACGAAGTTATTAATATTATTATTTGCAATATTAACGATGTCTAGAAGTTTTGTCGAGGAGAGGTTTGGTCACCTAATTGCGGCGTGATAGGAGAAATCCTTATTGGAAAACCCCTCTTCACAGGAACGACACAGTCGATTAATATTGTGAATTATAATAGTGATGATAAATGTTGTTAAAAATATTGAGGAAATTTTATGAAGTATTTGATGTAAATTTTATTTATTTTATGAACCCCCATTTACCCATTTTTCAAATAATCGGAAGGAAGTTATAATGTATATATATATATATATATGTGTATTATATATATATATATATATATATATATTTGACATGTATATATGTGTGCATGTGAAGTAGTGTGTGTGGGTGAAAGTATGTGAATAATTAGTGTCGTGGAAATAAGGGATAAGGAAATGGGAGGGAGAAAATGTGGTGGTAGTGATGTTGAATTAATATTATATATATATATATATATATATATAATTTTATAGCATGTGGGTGGGTGATGGTGGTCCTAGTAGATAAATTTGGCAGGTTATGGATTGATTTTTCAAGCTTGAATATTATTGGCCAACTTTTTCCAATTATGCAGCATGGTTGACAACTTGTAAATTATCGTGCATTCTAATTGGTCAAGGCTTTTAAATTGGCATGTGTTCATTTCTTTTCATTGGCCAACTCCTTGAAAAAGGATTACTGATGCGTTGGGTCAGTGAAGCTGTGATATTCGTCTGTGATTTTTTTTAAAAATAACTGTTGCGTCTGTTTCTTAACAGTACCCTTCCATTCTCCTATAAATAGGATGCTTAATTAGAATTGAAATCACACCAAAAATTCAGAGAATTCTCTCTTATAATCTTGGGCGTATTTCTTTAGAGTTTGCAGACGCTTTGAGCGTAGAAAAACAGTATAAGTTTTCTTCAAGAATATCCTCGCCCTACCAGTCAGAACACTTTTCTTTTAAGGTGAGGGATATTATTTCTTTCATATTCATGAAGAGAACTTCTGTTATTCCATTCTTTATTATTATGTTGGAATAACCTGTCTATGCGAAGTATCGCATACATGGTGAAATTCTTCTGTTATTCCATTCTTTATTATTTCGTTGGAACATCTTGTCTATGCGTTTACGCATGTCCTAGATCCGTTATTTATTATTACATTGGAACATCATCAGCCTTGCAAATTTTGCGACGACTGGTTCCGTTATTTATTATTCTTGGAATATCACATGCGTGCGTTCTGGCGTGACTGAATTCCGTTATTTATTATTCTCGCTGAATAACTTTTCGTGCATGCGATTCATCGCGTGCACGGTGATTTCTTTTGTTATTCTATTCTTTATTATATTCAGTTGGTTAAAGTTTTTAATTCTATACTCCATGAAATTAGTGGAATATCCTTGATATTTGCGCTTCATCCAGTATCTTTTCATGGAAATATTCTTCTGAACATTCTTGAATTTTACTCTACAAAGAAGTATCATGTTGACAATTTGGACGTTATTAGTTCCTGGATAAATTAATTCTTCAACTTGTTTTATTGAATTCTTATATCATTGTCATCATCCTCATGTTTATATTTTGTTGAAAGTCATATATGGCTTGTAATGCATAAATGGACTTGGTATGATTATGACCAGGGATTATTCGGTATAATCATGACCGTAATGTTACAAATGATGTGGTAAAAGTCCTCATTGGCCCGTAGTGCATTGATGGACAGTTGTTGCATGATCATGACCATTGATGAATACACGAATATCCTTGGCCCGTAGTGCGTGGATAATTTGTGGTCGTGATACTAATGAATATCCTTGGCCGTAGTGCAGGGATGATGTTGATTATTTATTAAGCTGAGTCTCAGCGATAAAAGTGATGAAAAACCTTTTTAAATCATAAAAGATAGTAGATTTTATTCTCTACTTGACTCTTTTAATGGATTGCTTATTCCGCTGCAATTAAACTTGATGTATAATATATTTTATCAGTTTAACACTGTTGAAGGCTAACGATAATTTATTCTGCATTATCTTAGTCATAATATTTCTTACTGGGCTAGTTGAGCTCACCCTTTCTTTCACTATTCTCTTCAGGAAATGAGAATATAGCTGGAACAAGTCGGGGAACGGAGTGACGGTCCAGATGATAGCATTAGTAGTCCTCACTATTTTGTTAAATAGTGTGATAATAAATGTAATGAGGACTCCATTAAGTGTGGATATTGTCTAGATGACAATATTTGTATTAAAACTCATAGCATATGTTTTGTCGTATTTTACACGACAGTTGTATAATTAAGTTTTTGTTTGTGTTTTGTACCATGTTTTTGGCGACTCAGAATAGGTGATGTATACCTATTTTGGGGGTGTCACAGTTGGTATCAAAGCTTAGGGATATGATCCCTAGCTAAGATGTGAGACAAGAACTAGGAGAGGAGAGACGGGGAATTCCTTCGCTAGTATGACCTACCTAAGTTTATTTGGTATTTAATTGGTCGGTCAGAGTATAGGGATAATATGTGATATGTTAATTAACCCTTGTTTTGTGGCCGTATTTGAAAATGACATCCGAGAATGTTGAGAACATCAATGGAGCACAGGTGACCGTTGAGTCTCCACAGATCAATAATTAGGATATTGTGCATCAAGAAGGCGACAATCCTCAGGCAAACAACAACACGGACCAGATGATGAACAATGGAATGTTCAGAGGCTTTATGCAATTCATGCAACATCAGGCAAGAGCGGCTCCTGTCCAAAATGTAGGTGGAAACATTGGCAACTCTCGAATGGTCACCACTAAGAAGTTCAAGGAACTGGGACCACCGGAGTTTTTTGGAGAGCCAAAACCACTTAAGGCGGAGACGTGGATAAAGTAGATCAACAAGATATTTGATGTCATGAGATGCTCCGAGGAGCAAAAGGTTCCCTTTGCCACCTTCATGTTGCGAGCAGAGGCAGATTACTAGTGGGAATCTGTAAAGCGTACTCAACCTGCCACACTGAAGATGTCTTGGGAGAAGTTCCAAGAACTGTTCAACGACAAGTACTTTCCCAAAAGTATTCATCACATGAAAGAGGTAGAGTTCATCAAGCAAGAGCAAAACAACATGACCGTGTCGCAGTACGAAGCTAAGTTTGTCGAGTTGTCCCGGTTTGCATCTCATTTGGTTGATAATAAGGAGAGAATGTCGTGAATGTTTCTAAGAGGTTTGAAACCCGAGATAAGTCAATATCTTATCTCTTATAAACTGTGTTTGTATTCAGATGTTGTTAATAGGGCTCGATTATTAGAAGCGCGATAATGAGTCAACCCAACCAAAAAAGAAACGGTAAAAAATGATAATACCGGTGATAATTGATCCATCGAGCGGTGACAATAAGCGTGGAGGAATCAACATGCGAAAATGGTAATCACTTCGGTGGTAATCATGGCCAAAACAATAAGAATGAACATTTTAAGAAGAGAAGATTCCACAATGATGGAAAGACGTCAGCATCAGCACCTATCGTTAAGGAAGGAGAACGACCACCTATCATATACTTCAAATATGGAGGAGAGGGATACATCAGTCCAAACTGCGTGATGCCATCCAAAGCATGTTACAATTGTGGAAGAGAAGGTCACCTGGCCCAATTTTGTCGTGCACCGAAGTCAAGTCCAGCTAGGATGGAGGCATCAAAGGCCGTCCCAGACAAGACAAAATCGGTAGTTCAAGGGAGAGCGTTTGTCGTGACCTCCCAGAAATCAAGGAACCCGAACGAGGTCATCACGGGTAAGCTTATCATAAACTCTAGTGAAGTATATACCTTATTTGATACCGGTTCTACCCATTCTTTTATTTCTCCTACTTACGCTCAATGTTTAAATTTGACTCCGGAGAAATTGAACTTTGACTTATCTGTTGAAACTCCATTGGGAGAAACCTTCATTACATCAACTATTTATAAGTCTTGTTTGGTTCAAATCGGTACCCTCACATTACCTGTCGATCTTATTTCATTGAAAATACTTGCATTTGACGTAATTCTAGGGATTGATTGGTTAACTACTCATCATGCAAAAATTGATTGTTTTAATGTAAGGTTGTTAGCTTTCATATTCCTAACCAACCTATTATGCGAATTCAAACAACCAAACCATTAAAATCAATCACTTTGTCATCTCAAGCCATAAAGCTATTCGTTTATTAAAAAGCGGATGTCGAAGCTTTCTTAGATCATGTCACGGATCTAAACAAAAATACGCCGATTTTGAATGATATCTCTATTGTTAATAAATTTCTGACGTATTCCACGAAGAACTTCCTTTACCCCCCGAGCGTGAAATTGAATTTTGTATCAACCTTGAACCCAGATGAAAACCTATTTCCAAAGGCGATATCGAATGGCTCTATTGAACTTCGAGGAGTTAAAGACCCAACTGCAGGAATTGTTAGACATCGGTTTCATTCGTCCCAATGCGTCTCCTTGGTGTGCTCTGTTCTATTCGTGAAAAAGAAAGATGGGAGTATCGACTTTGTATTGATTATCGGGAGTTGAATCGTGTCACCATCAAAAATAGGTACCCATTGCCACGTATTGATGACTTGTTTGACCCGATTCTGAGGAGCCAAATTCTTTTCAAAGATTGATCTTCGTTTCGGATATCACCAATTGAATATTAGAACCGGATGACATTCTAAAGAAGGCTTTGAAACTTCGATGCGGGCATTATAAATTTCTAGTCATGTCTTTTGGATTGACTAATGCTCATGCTGCCTTCATGGATATGATGAACCGAGTATTCAAGGAATATTTGGATCACTTTGTGGTCGTCTTTATTGATGACATCCTCATATATTCGAAAAGCCGTCAAGATCATGAGCAACACTTGAGGCTGATACTGCAAAAGCTTCGTGAAAACAAGCTTTATGCCAAATTGAAGAAATGCGAGTTCTGGCTTGAGGAAGTAGCATTCCTTGGGCACGTGGTATCAAGTCATGGAATATCTATTGACCCGGCAAAGATTGAAGCTATTCAAAGCTGGGAACAACTTAAATCAGTGACCGAAGTTGTGACACCCCCAAAATAGGTCCAATCCATCCAACCTATTCTGAGTTGCCAAATATATGGTACAGAAAAAAACTACAACTTTATTACTACAATTGTCGTGCAAAATACAACAACACATATACTGTGAGTTTTAATACCAACTGTGACTCATGTCCCAACTATGAACAACACCTCATAATTATACATTACATAAATTGTGACGCCCCCAAAATTGGTCCACACGACCCATTCTGAGTCGCCAGATATCACACTATAAAAATCAAATACAAACTTCATTTATACTAATGTTGAACGTGCGATGCGCAGAGTGCGACATAAAGAGATAAGTCGTGAGTTTCAATACAAAATCTATGAAACTCTCGTGGGTGCCTCGACCACAACACCTTACAAAGGTACTTTACATAAAAATGCAGATCGATAACTGTTTTAGAAATTAAAATCTTTGGAAAATACTCAAGGAAACCTTCGTACATGGGAGGCCACGCGTATAGGTTATAATAGATATCATATGTCCACAGAATTATCCTTGGTTGACCCAATAGTCCCCAAAGAAAAACGAGAAGATTGGTATCATATTTTTCCAATGGTGAGTCTTCTCTTGACATATAATTATCTCCGTTGTCTCCAAGTGAGAATTATATTTCAAATAAACTCCAAGATCATATAGGTAGTGCTCGTAGATATAATTAGCAAGTGGATGTGCACAACCATGTCTTATGATAACACGAGGTTGTATGTCATTAGACATCTTGTATGATAGTGGCAAAACACCCTTCCAAAGTTGGGTTCACCTCACCCTATTCGGTTCACCAAAATTAAATATCAAATGACGTATACAATACGACACACTTATCTAAAGTTCTCAATAAAATTATTTCCATACTATTTAGGGAGAAACTCAACAGCTATAGACCACCGTTCTATTTGTAAGACCCCAACTTTTATGAATAAAAATGAATCTTCTATAAATAACATTTTTGAATATTATGGAATAAATTTGTTATAATGTTATAGTTGTGGGTAATATTTATAAATTTTGCAAAGTACGCAAGTTGTTATATAATATTCGATTGGTCGGGGAATATTCATTTTAACAGGGAATATTTGTACGACGGCACAATCATTGGTGGACCCCACAACAAAATTATTGTCGGATTGAGAAAATGACAAAAATATTTTATGAAAATAACGGCGGAAGTTTTACCGTTAATACTGTTGAACTACTCGGTAGTAAAAGTACAGGAATATGCATGGTTGCATAGTAGCACACGGTATTGATTATTGATGCTTACGTGAGAAGTCACTCAGTTTTGTTCAATTATTGCTACAGTAATTGTTGCATAGTGTCTCACGTTATTTGATTCAATTATTATCAATATTTTATATATTATTAAATCAATAATTGAGACGACAAAGTTATTAATATTATTATTTGCAATATTAACGATGTCTAGAAGTTCTGTCAATGAGAGATTTGGTCACCTAATTACGCGATAATGGGAGAAATCTTTATTGAAATCCTCTCTTTCCTGTGAAACGAGCGACACAGTCGATTAATATTGTGAATTATAATAATGATGATAAATGTTGTTTAAAATGTTGAGGAGTTTTTATGGAGTATTTATTTTAAATATTGGCATATTATTTGGACCCCCATTTATCCATTTTTCAAAATAATCGGTAGAAAGTTATTCTAAGATATATATATATATATATATATATATATATATATATATATATAATAATGGTGGGTAACACAAGTGGGGCAGGTATGTTGGTGGAATAATGGGCTGGTTCACGGATTTCTTATTGCATGTAATGGAAGGATTAATCATATATGTATTATATACATAATATATTGCATGTTTGAAAAGTATGTCTAGGTGGGGATGGAGAAAAAAAGATTCACGTGGTGTATAAATTATATATATATATATATATATATTATATTTAGTTTTTCTATTTTATATGGATTTTAGTTTCATCCGTGACCTTGTGCAAACGTCTGTGAATTTTTAAAATAATAATACTGTGCGTCCGTGATTTTTTAATTCAAATAGTATCTCTTCCTTTTCCCTATAAATAGGATGCTTAGTTAGAATTGAAAATCACACCAGAAATTCAGAAAATTCTTCTTCTATAATCCTTAGCGTATTTCTTTAGAGTTTTAGAAAGCTTTGAGCGTAGAAAGTTTTTCTTCAAGAATATCCTCGCCTATACCAAATTGAATACTCTTCTTTTACGATGAAGTTATTATTTCTTTATTTACGTCTTCGTCACGAGGAACTTACATTATTCCATTTTTTTATTCTCATTTGGAATAACTCGTATACACCTGGCCTACCCTATACTTGGTGAAATTCTTACATTATTCCATTCTTTATTATTCATTGGAATATATCCTATTCATAACGCTCTGTGGACCGATTCCGTCTTTATTATTACTCTCGTTGGAACATCATCGTGCCGGTCTTAATTTACTTTGACACTGTTCCGATTATTTATTATTCTGGAATAACTTTACATCGCTGAGTACCGCATGCATGGTGATTTCATTTGTTATTCCATTCTTTATTATTCGTTTAATATCCCGTTTACGGTGCGTATTACGCTTTGACTGGTTCCGTTATTTATTATTCTATTGGAAAACATGTTTACATCAAGAATCTGGCACACGTGGTGATTTCTTTTTTTATTCTATTCTTTATTATACTCGGTTGGTTAAAGTTTTGACTTATACTCCATGAAATTAGTGGAATATCCTTGATATTTAAGGCTTCATCCAAAGATCTTTTAAATGGAAATATTATTCGAGCATTCTTGAATTTTACTTCTCTGAAAGAAGTATCGTGTTGACAATTTGGACTTATTAGTTCCTAAATAAATTAATTCTTGAACTTGTTTTTATTGAATTCTTATATCATTGTCATCATCTTCATGTTTATATTTTTTTGAAAGTCATCCGCGTGAAATATGCGTGGATGGACTTGGTATGATTATAATGAGGGATTATTCATTGTAATCATGACCGTAATGTTACAAATGATGTGGTAAAATTTCTCGTTGGCCGAAGTGCATTGATGGGACAATTGTTAGCATGATCATGACCATTGATGAATAATACACTAATATCCTCTACCGTAATGCATGGATAATTTGTGGTTGTGATACTTAATGAATATCCTGGCCGTAGTAGATGGGGATGATGTGGATTATTTATTAAAATTTGAGTCACGTGATAAAAGTGATGAAAAAACTTTTAAATCATTAAAGATAGTAGATTTTATTCTCTACTTGACTCTTTTAATGGATTGTTTGTTCCGCTGCAGTTAAACTTGATGTCTATTGTATTTTATCAGTTTAACATTGTTGAAGACTAATAATAATTTATTCTGCATTATCTTAGTCATAATAATTTTTCTTTAAGAAAATTATACGTTTCCATGGAACGCCTAAGACAATTATTTTCGACACTACAAGAAAAAGAGTTATTTGCCACGGAATTATTTCTTACGAAATAAATTCCATCAGAAATAACCTATTCCCGATGAAATAATCCATCGCAATTATCCCCGTCGTAACTAACTAATTAATTTGGTGTTTTTTTGTTTTAGTACTTTCCCGCATGTTATCTCTGCCCAACTCTATCTCTCATTTCACCAGCCGTGTAGAAACAAGAAGAAAAACCTCCCTCTTAACCATTTCTAGATCTGACGATGACTCCCTCTAACTCCTTATAGATCGACGACTCAAGATCTGCAGCTCAAATCTCTCACTCAGATATGCAGCACATCTCATTCTCTTCCCTCTCGACTCCCTCTAACCCTAGAAATAGTGGCAGCGTAGTGGTGGCGGCAGCGGCGACATATTGGTGGCCTCTCCTTTAACTTCTCCTCCATAATTGCCCAATTGAAGGTTTTAATTTCCTCCCTTGTTAATTTTTCCTAAAAATTAGGTTTTAATTAGAAATTTCGTGTTATATAGAACTAATTTGATTTGCAATTGAAATGATTGTATTGTTAATTAGTTCAATTATTATATGTAATTCATTTTAAAATGTTGTAGTTTGTCAATGGGTATAGTAAGGCAGCACAATAACATCAAGTGTTTGTGAAATTGCTTAAGAGAATGAGTTTTTGGGTGACAGAGACTGACTAGCCCAGAATCAACCTTGACCTTGAAATAACATATCATATGATACCTTTGTTTATAACTACCTATCAACTGTACAGTTGTGCCATTTTAGTCAACTGTCACTTGTGACATGCACTTAAGGTTGTTTGATAATTTTTGTAGGTCAAGAAAATGATGTTTATGCTTATATCAAAACTGAAAGAGGCAGCACACAAGAAGTTCCTGGTCATCGTTCTATAAGTTGTATGTGTTTATGGTTTCTCTCTTAATTTTTTGTGCAGGTTTAGTGCTCAGCATAATTGTCTTGTACTTCTTATTTGGCAATATGAGGACTTCTCATTGCCGCCGCGCTGTTTCCATTTCTAGCGTCGGGACTGCTGTTTCAACTTCCAGGAAAGCATAAACCGTTCGAGTTTGTGAACATGAAGACTACTATAGCCTCCTTGTTTTTGCACACTGTCTTTTATGGTTTGCTTCTTATTCTGTTCGTTGTAGTTCTTGACATCCATCTTTACACCTAAGAGCTAGCTACTCCATAAACTTACCAAGTATTAAAGTTTGTTCTCTTGTACTTAAATTTATATTTGTACTCATCATCATGTTTCTCAATTTTAGCCATTACTCCTCTAACTAGTTTGTTTTCTTTCTTGTGTGGTTTTTCTTACTAAAGCAAGCAAGCAGCAGAGTTCTATCTCTCCTAAGCTTCAAATCAGCTTTTAGGTGTTCTTTATGTTCATGTCGAGTTAATGGAAAACTTGAAATTATAGCTTTTAGCATGTCTAGAAAACTAACTCAACTAAGACTGACCTTAAAATAAGCCATCCCAACTACTTATATAAAAGTAAAGTCACATAAGGGGAGGGGAGCAATTGTAGATTTTTTTCACTTACAGATTTGTTAATCATGCTAAGAATAAGACATGTGCAACCAAAAAAGGGTTGATCAATTTGATGTATTACACTTTTGCTATCAGATTGCCTACAGAATCATAACTCTAGTATATTTTGGTTTCAGTAGCTTAATGTTTTTGGGTGTACTGTTATTAGATCTATAGAGATTACTCAGCCTCAAGTTAACAGTACAATTGATGGCTCTCTATTTACATGGGCACATATGTCCCAAAAAAATATATATTATATAGGCCTAATCTGAATATTGGACTTGATAAATACATTAATCTGATATTCAATTAATTTGGATGGCATTTTGTGACGGTTTAAAATGGTGGTTGACCTATTGCACACCCCCAAGAGGTAGTAGCTACAGGTTCCTCGGTTACCAAATAAATGTTGTCAATAAACTATACTTTTGAGACCTCCTTTATTTATATATGTTTTCTATGGACGTATATCAATATATATTAGTATTAAATTTTAAAATATTATTAATTATAATTATCCACGTACCTCGTAACTAAAAAAATGCAATATATATTATTATCCAACTCTTTTTTTTCATCTTCCCAACTCTTCAGCTATCTATCTATTGGTACTACTTCAGTACTTCCTATACTACTAGTCATGTCATAACTACACTAACAAAAACATAGAATAAAAAGACTAGATAAACCAAAGCAGTCTACGATTGTCGGGGGTTTTAGGAATGGAATTTATAGGAAGATTAGCGAGGAACCACTAGGAATCAGTACTAGTATTGTGTCCACTACTATGTGCTAAAGTGTGTGGAATAAGAGCTCTTAGTCCTTTCGGCATAAAGGTTGTTCATTGATTTGATTCATATAATGGATTGATTTGCTCTATAATAAAGGTTGTTCATTGATCTGACAACATGACTATTGTATATAGTCTTCGGATTTTTTGTATCAAGGAATATGTGCAATTGCTTTTGAGAACTAAAACCTATATTTTGCTGCTTTAGGTCGGGGAGTTGGGATGGAGCGGAAAACATCGCCATAGGGCTATATATGCCACAGGTGCAAGGTGGTTGGTATGTTCACATTCTTGATAATTGCTGAAAGAAAAAGAACAAACTTCTTTTCTTTTGTTGTCCTTGTAGTTTTGCTTTGCTTTGTTTTGTGGTTGTACATCACTAATTTTGTGAAATTATCTTATTTAGGGCATTTTATTCACCACTACCCCACTAATGGAGACCCAACTTTTGACATCAAAAGAGTGAAACCTCCAACTGGGATTCCAAAATCTATGTTAATGGCTACCCCAGATGGCTCATATGAATTACCTAGTGGTGCTGTTGCTGTTTTGAAACCAAATGAGTAAGCTCACTTTTTTCTTCTACTAATAGTCTTGCTACTCGTAATTCTAAAGGAAATTCTTTTACAAAATGATTTTTTCCTTGATATTTGGGTTTATAACAGGGTTGCTTTTGAAAAGGAGATTGAAGGGATGCCTTCTACTCGTTCTGTTGGTGATCTTCCGCTGCCAGAACTTCACTGTCCTTTGTGTAGAGAAGTAATGAAAGATGCAGTCCTAACTAGCAAGTGTTGTTTTAAGAGTTTTTGTGACAAGTGTCAATACTATGGGTTGTAACCATGAGTTTTGAGTTACTTTTATTGTGCTTTCAGTTTTTATTTGTTTGTCTTGGATATTTGTTTGTGTTGAATATTGTAGGGCATGAATTGGTTTGAAAACCTAGGAAAAATAGAAAACATATATTTTTTTAATTTTTTTAAAAGGTTATTTCCGACGGAATTTTCTGTGGGAAATAACTTAATTTCGTGAGAAATAACTTATTTTTGACGCAATTTTCATGGGAAATATTCCGTCGGAAATAAGTTATTTCCCACGGAATTCTTGACGGACTTATTTTCGACCAACATATTTTCGGCTGAATTTTCGACGAATATTTCCGTCGAAAATAAGTTAATTCTGACGAAATTTGCTTATTTTCGACAAAAAATTCCGTCGGAAATAACCTTTTTTCTTGTAGTGCGAGATGCTAAGTTCTTAATGTAAGTCTCTAACTTTTTATGAATAAGATTTGATTTTCTTTATATATTTCCTTCTAAACAGTAAGGTGATAATTTAATAAATGCTATAGTTATGGGTGATATGTGCAAATTTTACAAAGTAAGCAAGTTGTCATAAAATATTCGTTTAGTCGGGAAATATTTTTTTTATCGGAAAATATTTGTACGACAGCGCAATTATTGGTGGACTTATAACAAAATAACTGTTGGATATAGAAAGCGACAAAAATAACCTTTTATAAAATAACGACAAGATTTTTACAGATAAGTTGTTGAAATATCTGGTGATAAAAGTACAGTAATACGCATTGTTCCACAGTGGTACGTGGTATTGCACAATATCTCTAATTATTGATTCTTACGAAAGAAGTCACTCAGTATTTCATTCAATAATTGTCATAGTAGTTGTTGCATAGTATCTCATATTATTGATTAAATAATTGTTATAGTAATATTTACATAAATATTTTATATTATTAAATCAATAATTGACACGACATAGTTACTCATAATATTATTAGTATTATTGACAATGTCTAGAAAGTTCTGTCGATGAAAGAAGTTAGGTTATTTAATTGCACGTCAGTAATGAGAAATTCTTATCGGAAAGCCCCCTCTTTCCTGGGAACGATCTGGTTGTCAATATTGTAAGTTATAATATTAATGATGAATAATTATTGAAGGATTAAAATGGTGTTAATAAATTATGTGATGCGTAGCATAACCATTAGCTAGTAAGAAGTTGTCGACACTCGAAGGAAATAATGGTGATATGTGGCATTTTGTAAATTTGGCTTATTCTATGGGACCCATAAATTAAATCATCTAAGAAATCACTTTCGCTAATAATCTTTTGCTTTTATCGTGCACGTCAAACCACTTGTCTTTTCACATTACAGGCGTCAAACCACTTACCTTTTCACATTACAGGCATCAAACCATTTACCTTTTCATATTAAAGGCGTTAAACCACTTGCCTCTTCACATTGCAAGGGCTAAACTAGAATTCTTGTGTAAATAGAAGCTCATTTCTTCCTTCTTTCTCACCAATTCACTAAGACTCACAAGAGAAAACTATAGAGAGGGAATAAAAGAGAAAGAAGAAGAATATTCGAGAAGCAAGCATACACCACCAACACAAAGTTCTGCTACTATACTATTGCAATATCTAGTCTTTTATTAAGGTAAAAGATGTTATTTTATTCATACTCATAAGAGTTGTCATTTTATTCCTTATTAATCTGTGGGAATAATCTGTCTATGCGGATTACCTCATGCCTGGTGAATAACCTTTCGTATTCATTCTTTAATAAGTTGTGGAAATGATCTGTCTATGCGGATTACCGCATGACGGGTGAAAATTCATTCGTAATTTCGTATATTCTTTCATACTCCATATTATGTAAGTGATATTATTTCATTTAATATTCCTAAATCTAAACTTACTATGGTAAGTATTGCTTCTATAATTCCTGAAATTATTAGAAATTCCTTAAGTTTTGTGCTTCATCTAATATCATTTCAATGAAATATTGGTCTGAACTTTCTTATTAAATTTTAATCTATTCATCTGGGGTACTATTAATGTCGGGGTACTATTCATTCGGGGTACTATTTATGTCAGGGTACTATTCACGATAAAAATTAGTTTCTTTTTCTGTCCAAATTATCTTTGATATATAAATCTTATTCTTGAATTTGAATCCACGTTTTGATCATCATGTTAACAATTTGGACATTCTTGAACTCTGGATAAATTAAATTATAAATCTCTAATATTTATCCCTGATCTCACTTGATTCATTCTTTATATCAGTGTCATTATCCTCGTGCTTATATTGTGGTAAAATTCATCTTTGGCCCGTAGTGCAAAGATGGACTGTTGATTGGTATGTTTATGACCAGGAATTTTGTATTGATATAATCATGACCTTTAATGTTACAAATAAAGGTTTATGGTAAAAGTTCTCTTTGTCCTGTAGTGCATAGATGTACAAGTGTTTGGCATGATTGTGAGACCCCAGATTTTATCAATAAAGATTTAAATTTTGTCGAAATAATTTTTAATATTATGGTGTGAATTTGAGATAATATTATAGTTGTGGGTAGTATTTATAAATTTTGCAAAAGTATGCAAGTGGTTATATTATATTCGATTGGTGAGGGAATATTCTTGGTTTAGCGAGGAATATTCGTATGGCTACTCAATCATTGGTGGACCTCACATAATGTAATTATTGTCGATTGAGAAAACGACAAAAATATTTTATTGAAATAACTACGGAAGTTTTACTGGTTGATATTGTTGAACTACTTTCGGTAGTAAAAGTACAAAGAATATGTGCGTGTGGTTGCATAGTAGCATCACCGGTATTGATTATTGATGCTTATGTGAGAAGTCACTCGGTTTGATTCCATTATTGTTTATTAATAATATGAATTATTATAAGCGATAATGACGTTTTGTTTTATTCAGATTATTAACGTAATAAAACGAAACATCTTTTTATATAAAATGAATCTTTATTAAAGTTATTCTATAAATAGAATATATTATATTTTATTATGCATAGTGTTGCATAGTATTTTTGCATAGTGTTGCATAGTGTTTGCATAGTAAAATGTTTTTATATAAATAGAATATATGATATTTTATTTAAAAGATTTTGCTTTAAATATGGACCGTCAGATTAAAGTAAATCAATCTGGACCGCTTCATGAATTAATTACTATGCATTCTATTTTCCTATAAATAGAAGCTCATTCTTTCATTATTTTCTTTTAATTCACTTTGAAACTCTAGAGAGAGAAATTATAGAGAGAAGCTATAGAGAAAAAAATCTATAGAGAGAAAGAAGAAGAGTATTCTCGTACTTCACTACTTTGATATCCAAAGTGTCTTTTTACTAGTAAGGGTATTATTTGTTGTACTTAGTAAGGGTGTTATTCTTTCTTATTCATGAAGAGAACTTCATTATTCCATTCATTATTATTCATTGGAATAACTTTTAAAAGTGGTATACCCTATACATAACTTTGATATCGCCAGACATACCTATACTTGGTGAAATCCTTATATTATTCCATTCTTATTTATTCTGTTGAATAACTCAGATACTGCTGGAATCCCCTATACTTGGTGATCTTCTTCATTATTCCATTCTTTATTATTCTCATTGGAATATCACGTGCGTGTATTTTACACCGACTCGGTTCCATTGTTTATTATTCCGCATTTATTATTCATTGGAATATCCTCATGCGTATGTTTTACACCTAACTCGGTTCCATTGTTTATTATTCAAAGATTTATTATTCTTGTTGGATCATCCCAGCTTGTTGTGAATTTCACGACTGGTTCGTTATTATTATTCTCATTGAATAACCTTTATACATCTGGCATCTGCATGCACGGTGATTTCTTTTGTTATTCCATTCTTTATTATACCCAATTGGTTAAAACTTTGACTTCTATACTCCATGAAATTAGTAGAATATCCTTGATATTTGCGTTTCATCCAAAGATATCTTTTCATGGAAATATTCTTCACGATCATTCTTGAATTTTACTCTACAAAACAATTATCTTGTTGACAATTTGGGCGTTACTTAATTCCTGGATAAAATAATTCTTGAACTTGTTTTATTGAATTATTATGTCATTGTCATCATCCTCATGATATATTATGTTATCTTTGGCTTACGTGCATAGATGAACTTAGTATGATTATGACGAGGATCATTAATAATAATCAATGACTTGTTATAAATGATGTGATAAAAGTCCTCGGTGGCTGTAATGCGTTGATGGATAATTTTTGGTATGATTATGACCAAGGGTGTGATTCGGTATAGTCATGACCATTGATAATTTGATGAAAATCCTTGACCGTAGGTACAGGGATGATTAGATGTGGTGGTTTATTTATTAAGTCGAGTCTCAAATGATAAAATTGATGAAAACCTTTAAAACCTAAAAGATAGTAGATTTTATTCTCTACTTGACTCTTTTAATGGATTGCATATTCCATTTATGCTTAAACAGTTTGTCTATTGTATTTTATCGGTTTAACATGCTTGAAGGCTAATGATAATTTATTCTCGCATTATCTTAGTCATAATATTTCTTCTTGGGCTAGTTGAGCTCACCCTTTCTTTCATCGTATTCTCTTGTGAAATGAGAACATAGGAGACGAGTCGGGAACGGAGTAATGGTCCGGAGGATAGCATTAGTAGTCCTCACTATTCGTGAAATAGTGTGATAATAGTTGTAATGAGGACTCCTTTTGAGTTTGTATAATATCTAGTAGACAATATTTGTATTCAAACTCACGCTTTATGTCGTATTGCATACACGGCGATTATATTAGTAAGTTGTATTTGAATTTATGTACCATGTAAGTGGCGACCCAAGATGGGTGACGTATACCTAATTTTGGGAAGCGTCACAAATGGTATCGAGCTTAGGGATATGATACTGGCTAAGAGGTGAGAATAGTACTAGGGGGAGAGACGGAATACCTTCGCTAGAATGACCTACCTAAGTTTATGTAAGCTATTTTATTGGTCGGTCGAATATAGGGATAATTTGTTACATGTCAATTAACCCTTGTTTTATGGCGTTGTTTGAGAATGACATCCGAAAATGCTTTGAGATAAGCAATGAAGCACATGAGAGTGTTGATTCAATTTCAAACAAAAGGTAACGACCAACAACACGATAATAATCATATTGGTGGCAACGGCTATCGTAACAATGATAACCATCGTGGGGAAATTATCATGCTAAGAATGGTAACCACTTCCGGTGGTAATCACGTGCAAAGATAATAGAAGTGGAAATTTCAAGAAGAGAAGGTCATTTAGCTCGATTTTGTCGATATAGTGAAGTCATGTCCACCGGGATAGTGGCACCAAAAGCGGATACTGGACAAAACAAAATTCCAGTGGTTTCGGGAAGAGAGTTTTCGTGACTTCTCAAAAAGTGGGTAACCCGACGGTTAGCACGGGTTAGTTAATTATAAATTCTTACAAGTCTATACCTTATTAGATATCTGGGTTCTACCCATTCTTTTATCTCTCTTGCTTGCATTCAACGCTTTAAATTTGACTCAGGAGAAATTAGACTTTGATTTATCTATCAAACTTCGTTGGGAGAAACCTTCCTTACCTCCACATTTTATTAATCTTGTTGTTTCAAATAAACACTTTCACGTTACGTCGATCTTATCTCTTTTTGAAAATACTTGCCTTTGAGGTAATTTTTTGAAAACGATTGATTAACTACTCATTATTCTTTTTGTAAGGTTGTTAGCTTTCATATTCCTAACCAACCCGTTATACTTAATTCAAAGTAACCAAATCCTAAAGTTAATCACCGTTATATCAAGCCATAAGTAAAGAGCCCGATCCTTTCGTTGTTGACTTCCTTGTGTAGAATGCACCGCCGGACTTTACTTCGTAGAGGCGACGCCGTGATCAAGATGGCAAGTTGATAGTATCATTGTGAGGTCTTATCCGTGTTAAGGGATAGAAGTCACGATTGGTATTAATGTGACGTACTATCCAAGTCTTGGACGAGAGTAATCAGAAGACCTCAAAATTTTTAAATAAAAGGAATTTCCTTTATTTATTATTTTGAAATAGTAAGGGTTGATTTGATTAATGTGGATAGTTAAGGGTTAAATACGCAAATATTTCAAAATAAGCAAGTGGTTATAAAATATTCATTATCGCTCGGGAATATTCGTTTGGTCGTGGAATATTCGTATCGCTTCGGGGAATATTCGTATGCGACAGCCAATGACCATGTGGGCCCCATAACTGAAAGCGATTGGATGAAGAAAACGATAAATATAAGTTGTTTTTAAATAACTACGTAGTTATTCTGCTATTAATATTGTTGGAATACCCGGTGGTTAAACCACACTAATACGCGTTGTTGAGCGGTAGAACACGGTATTGCACCAATTATTGATTCTTACGTAAAGAAGACACTACTCAATAATGGTTACAGTAATTATTTATTCAAAGATTTTATCGAGTTAATAATTCTTTGCGTTGATATTTTATATTCATTGTTGTTTCAATAATTGTCATTACACGTTATTTTCATTATCGAAGCAATAATTCATATTATCCTAATAATATTATTAGATAACATTATTGGCAATGTCTAAAAGTTCTGCCTAAGGAGAGGTTTGGTCACCTAATTGCAGCGCCAAGAAGAAGAAATTCTTATTGAAAGCCCCTTTTCTGAACCCACAGTTGTCAATATTGTGATTCTCGTAATATTATTTGTGAATAATTAATTATTGATTTATATGATAAGGAAAATATTGATTTTATGTGGATATAGATGGAGAAAATTTTTAAAATGACAATTGTTGAAAATTAATATTTTATCTTTTTCGATAAAATAATTCATTTAAATATATTATTTTAATAATATATTAATTGTGATATTTTTACAACGAATGGGGGATATATGAGTATAAGAGGAGGAAGAGTATTTTTGTTGCAATAAATGTTTAAAACATGTTAAACATGCTCAATTGGACCCCATTTATTGATCAAATTTGATTATACACAGTAAAATCGCTTGGTTTGTGGATTTCTTTAGTCAACTTCTATTTGGAATTTGGAAAAACTTTCTTACGCAAAGTTGTAGAGAATTGAATTTCCTATAAAAATTCAAGAAATTCGAATTTTCTGATGAAAGGGCTATTTATTATGAATTATTGAAGTTCAAGCTCAAAATAATTGATTTTTGGAGTTTAAAATATTTTTTGTAAGAAAAACGTTTTTTTGTTGTAATTGAGTGGCTCACATGTGTTATAAATGATCTGAAATCAGATTTCTAAGGCGGGCTTGAATATTTTTAAGAAATATTATTATTTTATTAAATTTTCGCTTTGGTGTTCTAAAGTTTTCCTATAAATAGGGTGCTTGGGTTAGAATTGAAAATCACACCGAAACTCAAGTTTTCTCTCTATATTATCGAGCGTATTCTTGTGAGTATTTTGAGTATACTTTGAGTATTGCTAGATTTGCAAGTTCCCTTCTAAGACTATAATCCTAGATTCTAGCTGTAAGTCTTGATCTTCGAGGTAAGGGATATTATTTTTTTCAGAATGATATTATTTCTTCAATATCATTATAATTGAAATGTTGATATGAAGTTTTATCAAATTTGGAACTTTTTCATGTCTGGGTTACTATTCATGGGTTACTTATTCATGAGTTACTATTCACGAGTTACTATTCATGAGTTACTTATTCACGATTACTATTCACGAGTACTATTCATGAAGCGTGAAGATATTTTTTGTGGAATTTCTATCTTTTGGTGTCTGAGTTACTATTCACGATACTACGGACTATTCACGATACTTGATCTTATTCAATAGAAAAATAAAATTTCTTCTTTTAAATCTAAAACATCTATTCGGATACTAACTCGATTGTATCCATGTATTGATCATTCTTGAATTTTACACCACTATGATTATTTTTGAGGTATTTTTGGACGTGGATAAAACCAAGTACGAATCCTTAATCCTTAATCTTTGTCATTTTGTTTCAATGGATTCGCTTTCTTTAAAAAATATTTTCATCATCCTCGGTATTAAATGATGATATTATGGAATATCTTTGGCTCGTAGTGCAAGAGATGAATGATTTCTTAAGAATATCTTTGGCTCAGTAGTGCAAAGATGAATGATTTCTGAAGAATATCTTTGGCCAGTAGTGCAAAGATGAGCAAAGTGTTTAAATGAACACGACCAATCGATGAATATCTTTGGCCTATAGTGCAAAGATGAATATTTGATTCCGTATGTATATTGATTGATGTTACAGGGGATAAAAGATAGACGATGAACTTTTAAATTCATACATAGAAGATAGTAGTTTGCATTCTCTACTTAACTCTTCTAATGAATTATTATTTCATCATGAATATTGATTTAAAATTTGTTGTCTATCAGATTCTATTATATTTTTCCTCTGTTGAAGACTAACGATAATTTGTTGTATATTATCTTAGTCATAATATTCTTTATCGAGCTAGTTGAGCTCACCCTTTTCCTTTTTGTTCCATTTTTCTCGTGGAGGCGAGAATATAGCGAAGTACGTAGCCTGGGTATGGAATGAAGGTTTTAGAAAGAATTGTTTAGTAGTCCTCACCATTTTTGTAAAATAATGTATCAATAAATGTGATGAGGATTTATTTGAGTATAGATATTGTCAGAAGATAATATTTGTATTCAAACTCACGCTTTCTTGTTGTAATAATAAAGTTGTAGTTGTTTCGCATCTACGTATTGACAACTCGTAATAGGTGATGTATACCTATTTTGGGGGCGTCACAACAGGTATCGAGCTTAGGATATGATCTCTGGCGGAGATCGGGAATAGAACTAGGAGGGGAGAGACGAGTAAATCCTTCGCTAGTGTGTCCTACCTAAGCTTATTTGTTAGTTGGTCAAGATATAGGGATATTATGTGATATATTGATTTCCTTAATTAACCCTTGTTTTATGACAAGATTTGAGAATGTCGAATGAGAATATTAACAATGGAAATGAGACCGTGGAGATGCTCAGACTCACCAACGAGGAGAACGCGTAACAGTCGTGGCAATGTTCCTCCCGTGAACAACACCATTGAAAGCGAGATGATGAACGAGGGATGTTTAGAAGTTTTTTTGCAGCTTCATGCAAAATCGGATGAGAGACTCGTGTTCAAAATACGGGAGGAAATGATAGCAATTCACGGGTTGTCACAAACCAAGCAGCCTTCAAAGAGTCAGGACCACGAATTTAAGGGAAAGCCGATCCGATCACGGCGGAAAATACGGGTCAAACAAATTACCAAGATATTCGATGTCTTGGGATGCACGGAGGAACGAAGGTTCCATTCGCCACCTTTATGTTCCGTGGCGAAGCGCGATCTCACTCGGGGGGAGTCAGTGAAGCGCACCCATCCACCGCACTCGGCATGTCTTGGGAGACGTTTGAAGCTATTTAATGACAAATACTTTCCGAAAGTGTTCGGCATATGAAGGAAGTGGAGTTCATCGATTGAACAAAACAACACGACGGTGTCTCAAAGACGAGGCAAAGTTTGCGAGTTATCCAGTTTGCACCTCATTTGGTGGAGAATGAGGAACGTATGACGCGATGTTTCTTAGAGGTTCAAACCCAGGCGTACGCCAAGATCTCATTTCTCATAAATTTTCTCTATTCAGATGTTGTTAACGTGGCTCAATTGTTAGAGCGAGATAACGAGTATATTCAACCAAGGACCATAACCAGATCGTACTCGAGAGATAGCGATCAATGTAATAATGATAACCAATGAGAGAGAAAGCAGACGGACAAAAATGGTAACCACTCGTGGTAATCATGGCCATGAAAATAGAAAAGCGAGTCGAGGAGATTATAAAAGAGGAGATTTAACAACGACTATGTAAAGAGACAAAGGTCTTACAAAGAATCGGTTCTAAGGGAGGAGAACGACCACCGATCATATGCTACAAATGTGGAAAAGAGGGACATATCACCCAAACCGCCTGAACACAGCTTCAAGGTATGCTATAATTGTGGAAAGGAAGGACATATCGCCGAGATTGACGGTAATGTAAACCTAGTTCAATGGGGACGGTGACTCAAAAGATCGTCCCAGAAAAAGTCAAAGTCAACGATTCCGGAAGAGCGTTTGTTGTGATCGGTCATAATGCGAGAACCCAAACGAGGTGATCACGGTAAGCTATTTATAAATTCTTGCGAAGTTTATACCTTACTTGATACCGGTGCTACCCATTCATTTATCTCTCCCGCATGTGCTCAACGCTTAAACTTGACTCCCGGAGAAATTAGACTTTGACCTATCTGTGGAAACTCCGTTAGGAGAAACTTTCATCACATCCACCGCTTATAAATCTTGTTTGATTCAAGTTGGCACCATTACCTTACCTCGTTGACCTTATCTCTTTAAAGATACTTGCTTTTGATGTGATTTTAGGGATTGATTGGTTAACTACTCATCATGCCAAAATTGATTGTTTTCGTAAGGTTGTTAGTTTTCATATTCCTAACCAACCCGTGTTTTAATTCAAGCAACTAAACCATTAAAATCAATCATCATTATATCTAATCATAAAGCTATTCGCTTATTAAAAAGCGGATGTCAAGCTTTCTTAGCCCATGTTATGGATTTGAATAAAGACACGCCAAATTTGAATAATATTCTGTTATTATTGACTTTCCGACGATTTCAAGAACTTCCTGCCTACCCCGTAACGTGAAGTTGAATTCTTTATTGATCTTGAACCCGCATAAAAGCCCATTTCTAAAACCCCATATCGAATGGCTCCTATTGAACTTCAGAGTTAAAGGTCCAACTACGAAATTGTTGGACATCGGTTTCATTCGGCCTAGTACATCTCCTTGGGGTGCTCTGCTTTATTTGTAAAGAAGAAAGACGGAGAGTATGCGACTTTGTATTGACTATCGAGAATTGAACCATGTCACCATCAAGAATAGGTATCCTCTACCTCGTATTGATGACTTGTTTGACCAAATTGCAAGGGGCACAATTCTTTTCAAAAAATTGATCTTCGCTCGGATATCATAATGTCAAGATTAGAATCGAGGATATTCCAAAGACCGCCTTTCAGAACTCGGGATGGGCATTATGAATTCTTAGTCATGTCTTTCGGACTAACTAATGCTCCCGCGCTTTCATGGATATGATGAACCGAGTATTCAAGGAATATTTGGATCAATTCGTTGTTGTCTTTATTGATGACATCCTCATATATTCCAAAAGCCGTGAAGATCATGAGCACCATTTGAAGTCGGTACTCCAAAGGCTTCGTGAAAACCAACTATATGCCAAATTGAAGAAATGCGAAGTTCGGCTTGAGGAAGTAGCATTCCTTGGGCACGTGGTGTCGAAACATGGAGTATCTGCTGATCCGGCCAAGATTGAAGCAATACAAAGTTGGAGCAACCAAGTCATGTGATCAAGTACGTAGCTTTTTGGGCTTAGTCAAGTTATTATCGGAGATTCGTGGAAGGGTTTTCTCGAATCGCTACTCCATTAACTCACCTAACTTTCGGAAGGATACAAAATTCGCTTGGAGCGAAGAATGCGAGAAAAGTTTCCAAGAGCTTAAGAGGAGACTTATTTCAAAGACTGTTTCTAACAATACCATCCGGTTCGGATGGATTTGTTATCTCACAATGATGCTTCGTGCAAAGGGTTAGGATGTGTTCTCATGCAATGTGGGAAAGTCATAGCCTATGCCTCGCGATAACTTAAAGAGTATGAGAGGAATTATCCTACTCATGATCTAGAGTCATGGCGCAATGCTTTCGCTAAAAATATGGAGGCACTATCTATATGGGGAGAAAGTGGAGATATATTCGCACCATAAAAAGCCTTAAATATTTCTTCACTCAAAAAGAACTCAACACGCGCGGCAATGACGTTGGCTCGAGCTATTGAAAGACTACGACCACACTTATTCAATACCATCCCGGTAAAGCGAAAGTGGTAGGTGACGATCGAGTAGAAGATCATATGCGGAACGAAAAGTGCGATGATGTCAAGTATACGACAGAGCCAACTTTAATAGAAAAAGTTAAGGTTGCTCAAGCCACCGAATCTTGAGTCGATGCGTGTATGAAGAAGAAAGTACAAGAAGGAGCTATTCCTAAGCGAGAATTGATGAAGAAGGAATACTTGAGTCCACTCTGAGACTTTGTGTTCCAAACGACTCGATTTGAAGTACAAGATTATGATGGAGGCACACAATACGCCATTTGCAATCCATCCCGAAGTACTAAATGTATCGTGATCTTCGACATACATTTGTCGGGAACAATATGAAGAGAGAGATTGCAAAGTTTATCTCAATGTGTTTAACTTGTCAACGTGTAAAGGCGGAACATCTTGTACCTAAGGGTCCGTTGCAACCACTTGAGATTCGGAATGGAAGTGGGAACACATTACCATGGATTTCGTTATGGGTCTTCCTACGGTTTCTCAAGGCATCAATGTTATTTGGGTTATTGTTGATAGATTAACCAAGTCTCCGCTTCATTTCTTGCCGATACGGGAGACTTATTCCTTGAACGCCTCTTGCTAGTATGACGTGAATGAGATTGTGAGGTTGCATGGCATGCTCAGATCCATAGTTTCGATCGTGACCCAAGATTCACTTCAAGATTTTGGGTTAGCTTGCAAAAAAGCTATGGGCACGGATTTGCGATTTAGTTCTTTATACCATCCCCAAACCACGGACAATCGAGAGGACTATTCAAACTCTTGAAGATCTATTAAGACTCGTGGTCTTGAGACTTCAAGGGTAGTTGATATAGTATTTACCATCGGTGGAATTCTCCTACAACAACAACAGTTATCGTGCAAGTATAGGTGTGGCTCCATTTGAAGCATTATATGGACGAAAATGTCGCTTCTCCAATATGTTGGGATGAGGTGGGTGAAGCAACATTGTTGGGACCCGAAGTTAGTACGTATGACTCACCGAAAAGATCCAAATGATTCGACAACGATATACAAACCGGCACAAGATCGACAAAAGAGTTATGCGGATCTTCATCGAAAGGACGTGGAATTTAATGTAGGGATCATGTATTGTCATGAAGTTGCTCCATGGAAGGGAGTTACAAGATTTGGGAAGAGAGGAAAGCTCAATCCACGATTTATCGGTCCATTTCAAATTCTTGACCGAGTAGTAGGAAATGTAGCCTATAGACTTACGTTACCTCAAGGTATGTCTCGTGTTCATAATGTGTTTCACATATCCGTATTTCAGAATATGTGAAAGACCCAACCACGTTATTGAGTTAGAATCGACGAGATAGTCAAGACTTAACGTATGAGGAGGTACCACAAGATCTTGGATAGGAAGGAGCATGTCCCACGCCAAGAAAGGTCATACCACAAGGTAAAGTTTTGTGGAGGAATCATGCTATAGAGGAAATGACCAGGGAATTGGAACGGAAATAAAAGCGAGGTATCCTCACCTTTTCAAACACCAGTATCGTCACGCCAATTTCGAGGACGAAATTTCATAAGGAGGGAGGTTGTAAGACCTCAAATTTTTAAATAAAAGGAATTTCCTTTATTTATTATTTTGAAATAGTAAGGGTTGATTTGATTAATGTGGATAGTTAAGGGTTAAATACGCAAATATTTCAAAATAAGCAAGTGGTTATAAAATATTCATTATCGCTTGAATATTCGTTTGGTCGTGGAATATTCAGACTGCTTGTGGAATATTCGTATTTATGCACAAGTAATGACCATGTGTGGCCCCATAACGGAAAGCGATTGGATGAAGAAACGACAAATATAAGTTGTTTTTAAATAACTACGTAGTTGTTACTGCTAAGTATTATCTTGTTGAATACCCTTGTGGTTAAAACACACTAATACGCTGCGTTGTTGAGAAGATACCAGTATTGCACCAATTATTGATTCTTACGTAAGAAGGCACTACTCAATAATGGTTACGTAATTACTTCGCTCAAAGATTTTATTGAGTTAATAATTGCTGCGTTGATATTTTATATTCACGTTGTTTCAATAATTGTCATTACACAAGATTTTTCATTATCGAAGCAATAATTCATATTATCCTAATAATATTATTAGATAACATTATTGGCAATGTCTAGAAAGTTCTGCTTAAGGAGAGGTTTGGTCACCTAATCAAGGCCAATAAGAAGAAATTCTTATCGAAAAGCCTCCTTCCTGTGAACCGCCTCGTTGTCAATATCAGATTCTCGTAATATTATTTGTGAATAATTAATTATTGATTTATATGATGAGGAAAATATTGATTTTATGTGGATATAGATGGAGAAAATTTTAAAATGACAATTGTTGAAAATTAATATTTTATCTTTTTCGATAAAATAATTCATTTAAATATATTATTTTAATAATATATTAACGGTGATATTTTTACAACGAATGGGGGATATATGAGTATAAGAGGAGGAAGAGTATTTTTGTTGCAATAAATGTTTAAAACATGTTAAACATGTCGGTGGACCCCATTTATCGACCAAATTTGATTATAAATTTGTAAAAATCGCCTCGTTTGTGGATTTCACAAACTTCTATTTGGAATTTGGAAAAACTTTCTTCTGTAAAGTTGTAGAGAATTGAATTTCCTATAAAAACACGCGAGATTCGATTTTTCTGATGAAAGGGCTATTTATTATGAATTATTGAAGTTCAAGTTCAAATAATTGATTTTTGGGAGTTTAAAATATTTTTGTAAGAAAAACGTTTTTGTTGTAATTGAGTGGCTCACATGTGTTATAAATGATCTGAAATCAGATTTCTAAGGTGGGCTTGAATATTTTAAGAAATATTATTATTTTATTAAATTTTCTCTTTTTGGTGTTCTAAGCATTTTCCTATAAATAGGTGCTTTAGGTTAGAATTGAAAATCACACCGTAAATCAAGTTTTCTCTCTATATTATCGAGCGTATTCTTGTGAGTATTTTGAGTATACTTTGAGTATTGCTAGATTTGCAAGTTCCTTCTAAGACTATAAATCCGTAGATTCTAGCTGTAAAAACTTGATCTTCGAGGTAAGGGATATTATTTTTTCAGAATGATATTATTTCTTCAATATCATTATAATCGAAATGTTGATATGAAGTTTTTATCAAATTTGGAACTTTTTCATGCTCTGGATTACTATTCATGGGTTACTATTCACGAGTTACTATTCATGAGTTACTATTCACGAAGTTACTTATTCACGAGTACTATTCATGAAGTAAGCGTGAAGATATTTTTGTGGAATTTCTATCTTTTGGTGTCTGAGTTACTATTCACGATATACGGCACTCTATTCACGATACTTGATTATTCAATTTAAAAATAAAATTTCTTCTTTTCGTCTAAAACATCTATTCCGGATACTAACTCGATTGTATCCATGTTTTGATCATTCTTGAATTTTACACCACTATGATTATTTTTGAGGTATTTTTGACGTGGATAAAACCAAGTACTAATCCTTAATCCTTAATCCTTGTCATTTTGTTTCAATCGGATTCGCTTTCTTTAAAAAATATTTTTCATCATCCTCGGTCTTAAATGATGATATTATGGAATATCTTTGGCCCAGTAGTGCAAAGATGAATGATTTCTTAAGAATATCTTTGGCCCCAGTAGTGCAAAGATGAATGATTTCTGAAGAATATCTTTGGCCCAGTAGTGCAAAGATGAACAGTGTTTAAATGAACACGACCAATCGATGAATATCTTTGGCCTTCAGAGTGCAAAGATGAATATTTGATTCCGTATGTATATTGATTGATGTTACAGGATAAAAGATGACGATGAACTTTTAAATTCATACATAGAAGATAGTAGTTTGCATTCTCTACTTAACTCTTCTAATGAATTATTATTTCACGCGTAAATATTGATTTAAAATTTGTTGTCTATTGTATTCTATTATATTTTTCCTCGTTGAAGACTAACGATAATTTGTTGTATATTATCTTAGTCATAATATTCTTTATCGAGCTAGTTGAGCTCACCCTTTTCCTTTTTGTTCCATTTTTCTCGTGAGGCGAGAATATAGTGAGTACGAAGCCTGGGTATGGAATGAAGGTTTTAGAAAGAATTGTTTAGTAGTCCTCACCATTTTTGTAAAATAATGTATCAATAAATGTGATGAGGATTTATTTGAGTATAGATATTGTCTAGAAGATAATATTTGTATTCAAACTCACGCTTTATTGTTGTAATAATAAAGTTGTAGTTGTTTTACGTACCATGTATTGACAACTCGAATAGGTGATGTATACCTATTTTGGGCGCCATAAGATATGCTTTTGAATGATATTTCTATCATTAATAAATTTCTTGGCGTATTCTTGAAGACTTCCTAGTGTGGAATGCAATCGAAGCCGCACTTTCAGAAGCGACATCGTGAATGAAGATGGCAAGTTTATAGGTATCATTGTGAGAGTGCTATCTAGGTTAAGGGATAGAAGTCACAGTTGGTATCAATGTGACGTCTTATCCAAGTCTTGGATGAGAGTCACAGCTTTTGAATGATATTTCTATTATTAATAAATTTTCCGGCGTATTCTTGAAGACTTCTTAGCTTTAATCTTAGAGCGTGAAATCGAATTTTGTATTGAATTCCCGATGCAAAACCCATTTCTTAAACCCTCAAATATTTCTTCAACTAAAAGGATCTGCATTTTACGAGGATTATGATGAAAGTCATAATAAAAGCATTGGACTAATGAAAATCATGGGTATATGAAGTATTAGTAAGTGTTATGATGAGTTATGTTGGTTATTATGTGAAAACATGAAAGTTTTTAAATCATCACGAGTTGAAAATCGATTTTGGTGAAAAACGTAATATGAAATTCAATTGACCATATCTCCTATTATATTTTGAATTTTTGAATGTGGTTAAGTCCTAGAGTTAGATCTATGAGTTACCTAACTAATACAAGTGGAATTACTGGAAAAGGTGTTGTAAATTTTTGTGTGGACTGATTTTAGCAAAGGAGTGCAAAGTTGCAAAAATCGAAAAAGCTCATTGTCATGATTTTAGAGGGCTGTTTCGGCCACTTAAATTATGAGAAAAATTCTGGCCTTTTGGGACATGAAGGTATATGGTATAAAGTACCTCCTGTCCAAAAATGAGCTCATTCTGACTTAAAATGAGCAAGTTATGACTATTTCAATATTTAGGTTTTTCCGACAAAACGCTATAACCGGAGTTCTATAACTCACGATGACCATGAAATTTAAATCGGAAGCTCACGTTAACGTGTGTAAGGTCCCGTCAAGATTTGGGAATTTTTGGAGTTAAACTTGAGGTAGCTAATTTCTTAAGGAATTAATTAGAAATTGATTTTGAAAATAGTAATTGAATTTTAAAAATTCGAGAAAATATATTTTCATTATGGGACTATATTATGCTAAATCTCGTAAAAGAAATATTTTTGGGTCTAATTTGGTATTTTTCATGAAAATAGTTTAGTTACTAAACATATGAGTTAAATATGTTATTTGAAGTAACAAAGTTGAAAATATGATTTTATGGCTAAAGAATCCTATATAGAGTATATGTATATTTTTTTGATGAGAGATTTGATAATTGGTGATGATATCTTATGAGTATGGCATTTTGAATGATTAAATGCATTATATGGTAAAGCGTAAACAATTGAGATAAATTGTTTATAAATTTAAGAAGTGATTAAAATATTGTTATAATATTAATGATATTAGATTATGAGATTATTAAGTGATTGATAACATGGGGATATTCTTGAATCCTGGATAAATTATATTATAAATGTTTAATATTTATCATTTATCTCATTTGATTGATTCTTTATATCATTATCCTCATGTTTATATTATGTTGAAAGTCATCTGTGGCCTGTAGTGCATAGATGGACTTGGTATGATTATGACCAGGGATTGTTCGGTATAATCATAACCGTAATTGAAAACACGATTATCTTTGGTTGTAGTGCATGGATAATTTGTGGTCGTGATACTAATGAATACACGATTATCTTTGGCCGTAGTGCATGGATAATTTGTGGTCGTGATACTAATGAATACACGATTATCTTTGGTCGTAGTGCATGGATAATTTGTGGTCATGATACTAATGAATACACGATTATCTTTGGTAGTAGTACATGGATAATTTGTGGTCGTGATACTAATGAATACACGATTATCTTTGGCCGTAGTGCATGGATAATTTGTGGTCGTGATACTAATGAATACATGATTATCTTTGGCCGTAGTGCATGGATAATTTGTGGTCGTGATACTAATGAATACACGATTATCTTTGGTAGTAGTGCATGGATAATTGTGGTCGCGATACTAATGAATACACGATTATCTTTGCCGTAGTGCATGGATAATTTGTGGTTGTGATACTAATGAATACACGATTATCTTTGGTAGTAGTGCATGGATAATTTGTGGTCGTGATACTAATGAATACACGATTATCTTTGGTCAGTAATGCATGGATAATTGTGGTCGTGATACTAATGAATACATGATTATCTTTGGTAGTAGTGCATGGATAATTTGTGGTCGTGATATTAATGAATACACGATTATCTTTGCCCGTAGTGCATGGATAATTCGTGGTTGTGATACTAATGAATATCCTCGGCCGTAGTGCGTGGATGATTCGATGATATGGATTAATTATCGAAATTTGAGTCTCAAAGAATGAAATATTAATTCATGAATGTGGTAAAAGTCATCTTTGTCAGTAGTGCATTGATAGACTTGGTATGATTATTACCACGGATTATTCTATATAATCACGATCAGAATTGAAAACACGAATATCCTTAGCCAAGAAGGTGCATGGATAATTCATGGTTGTGATACTATTAAAGTCGAGTCTCGGATTATTGGTTTTACGCTTATATATCTTTGGCCCAGAAAGTGCAAAGATGAATTGTTAATAAATATCTTTGGCCAGTAGTGCAAAGATGAATTGTTAATGAATATCTTTGGTAGGATTGCAAAGATGAACTTAATGTTTTCAACGATAAAAAGGTATTCAAGGTATCTTCATCTCTTTATCATACCGTGTCGTACTCTAATTTCGAGGGCAAAATTCCATAAGGAGGGAGATTGTGAGACCCAGATTTTATCAATAAAGATTTAAATTTTGTTTAAATAATTTTTAATATTATGGTGTGAATTTGAGATAATATTATAGTTGTGGGTAGTATTTATAAATTTTGCAAAAAGTATGCAAGTGGTTATATTATATTCGATTGGTCGGGGAATATTCGGTTTAGCGGGGAATATTCGCATAACTACTCAATCATTGGTGGACCCATAATGTAATTATTGTTTGATTGAAAAACGACAAAAATATTTTATTGAAATAACGGCGGAAGTTTTACTGCTGATATTGTTGAACTACTTTCGGTAGTAAAAAATACAATGAATACGCGTGTGGTTGCATAAGAAAGCACACCTGTGATTGATTATCGATGCTTATGTGAGAAGTCACTCGGTTTGATTCCATTATTGTCGATTAATAATATGAATTATTATAATGATAATGACGCTTTTGTTTTATTCAGATTATTAACGTAATAAAATGTAAACATCTTTTATATAAAATGTAATACTTTATTAAAGTTATTCTATAAATAGAATATATTATATTTTATTATGATAGTGTTGCGTAGTATTTTTGCATAGTAAGTTGCATAGTGTTTGCATAGTAAAATATTTTTATATAAATAGAATATATGATATTTTATTTAAAAGATTTTGCTTTAAATATGGATGGTCAGATTAAAGTAAATCAATCCGGACCGCTTCATGAATTAATTACTATGCATTCTATTTTCCTATAAATAGAAGCTCATTCCTTCATTATTTTCTTACGAATTCACCGAAACTCTGTAGAGAGAAATTATAAAGAGAAGCTATAGAGAGAAAATCTATAGAGAGAAAGAAGAAGAGTATTCCTCGCACTTCACTACTTTGATATCCAAAGGTGTCTTTTACTAGTAAGGGTATTATTTGTTGCAATGCCGTAAGGGGTGTTATTCTTTCTTATTCATGAAGAGAACTTCATTATTCCATTCATTATTATTCATTGGAATAACTCAGTAAAAGTGGTATACCCTATACATAACCTCGTGATACGCTGACACCCTATACTTGTGAAATCCTTATATTATTCCATTCTTATTTATTCTCATTGGAATAACTCAGATACGCTTAATCCCCTATACTTGGTGATCTTCTTCTCGTTATTCCATTCTTTATTATTCTGTTGGAATATCCTGTCGTATATTTTACACCTGACCGGTTCCATTGTTTATTATTCCGCATTTATTATTCTCGCTGAATATCCTGCTTTTGTGTGTTTTACACCGACTTCGGTTCCATTATTTATTATTCAAATTTATTATTCTACATTGGATCATCCTCGCTGCAAAGTGAATTTCACCCGACCGGTTCCGTTATTATTATTCTGTTGGAATAACTTTGGTATGGCGCTAATACCGCATGCACGGTGATTTCTTTTGTTATTCCATTCTTTATTATACCCAATAAGGTTAAAACTTTGACTTCTATACTCCATGAAATTAGTAGAATATCCTTGATATTTGCGTTTCATCCAAAGATCTTTTCATGGAAATATTCTTCCGATCATTCTTGAATTTTACTCTCTAAAACAAAAAGATTCTTGTTGACAATTTGGGCGTTACTAATTCCTGGATAAAATAATTCTTGAACTTGTTTTATTGAATTATTATGTCATTGTCATCATCCTCATGATATATTATGTTATCTTTGGCTTACGTGCATAGATGAACTTAGTATGATTATGACCGAGGATCATTCGGATAATCATGACTTGTTATAAATGATGTGATAAAAGTCCTCGATTGGTAATGCAATGCGATGGATAATTTTGGTATGATTATGACCGGGGTGATTCGGTATAGTCATGACCATTGATAATTTGATGAAAATCCTTGACCGTGGTACAGGATGATTAGATGTGGTGGTTTATTTATTGTTTGAGTCTCAAATGATAAAAATTGATGAAAACCTTTTAAAACCTAAAAGATAGTAGATTTTATTCTCTCTTGACTCTTTTAATGGATTGCATATTCTCACCGCAGCTTAAACTTGTTGTCTATTGTATTTTATCGGTTTAACAACATTTGAAGGCTAATGATAATTTATTCGCATTATCTTAGTCATAATATTTCTTCTTGGCTAGTTGAGCTCACCTTTCTTTCACCGTTTCTCTTGAAAATGAGAACATAGCCGACGACGAGCCTCGGAACGGAGTAATGGTCCGCAGGATAGTGTGGTCGTAGTCTTTCAATAGCTCGAGCCAACGTCACCGCCGCGTGTGTGAGTTCTTTTTTCGTGAAGAAATATTTAAGGCTTTTGTGGTGCGAATATATCTCCACTTTCTCCCCATATAGATAGTGCCTCCATATTTTTAAGCAGCAAACGATCACGCTAACTCTAGATCATGAGTAGGATAATTCCTCTCATACTCTTTTTAAGTTGTCATGAGGCATAGGCTATGACTTTCCCACGTTGCATGAGAACACATCCTAACCCTTTGCTCAAGCATCATTGTGAGATAACAAATCCATCCGAACCAGATGGTATTGTTAGAAACAGTCTTAAATAAGTCTCCTCTTAAGCTCTTGGAAACTTTTCTCGCATTCTTCGCTCCAAACGAATTTTGTATCCTTCCGAGTTAGTGAGTTAATGGAGTAGCGATTCGAGAAAACCTTCCACGAATCTCCGATAATAACCAAATAAGCCCAAAAAGCTACGCATTTCTACCACCGACTTTTGTTGCTCCCAACTTTGTATTGCTTCAATCTTCACGGATCAACAGATACTCCATGTTTCGACACCATCGCGCCCAAGGAATGCTACTTCCTCAAGCCGAACTCGTCGCATTTCTTCAATTTGGCATATAGTTGGTTTTCACGAAGCCTTTGAGTACCAAATTCAAATGGTGCTCATGATCTTCACGGCTTTTGGAATATACGAGGATGTCATCAAATAAAGACAACAACGAATTGATCCAAATATTCCTTGAATACTTGGTTCATCATATCCATGAAAGCCATAGGAGCATTAGTTAGTCCGAAAGACATGACTAAGAATTCATAATGCCCATACCGATTTACGAGGCGCTTTGAATATCCTCGCCTCTAATCTTCACCGATGATATCTAGAACGAAGATCGATTTTTGAAAAGAATTGTGCCCTTTGCAATCGGGTCAAACAAGTCATCAATACGAGGTGTAGAGGATACCTATTCTTGATGGTGACATGGTTCAATTCCGATAGTCAATACAAAAGTCGCATACTCCCGCCTTTCTTCTTTACAAATAAAACAGGAGCACCCCAAGGAGATGTACTAGGGCCAGAATGAAACCGATGTCCAACAATTCCTCGTAGTTGGACCTTTAACTCCCCAAGTTCAATAGAGCCATTCGATATGGGTTTTAGAAATGGGCTTTGTACCGTGTTCAAGATCAATAAAGAATTCAACTTCACGCTACGGGGGTAATCGGAAGTTCTTCGAAATACGTCAGAAAGTCAATAACAATAGGAATATTATTCAAATTTGACGTGTCTTTATTTAAATCCATAACATGGGCTAAGAAAGCTTGACATCCGCTTTTTAATAAAACGAATAGCTTTATGATTAGATATGATGATGATTGATTTTAATGGTTTAGTTGCTTGAATTGCATACAACAGTTGGTTAGGAATATGAAAACTAACAACCTTACAAAAACAATCAATTTTGGCATGATGAGTAGTTAACCAATCAATCCCTAAAATCACATCAAAAGCAAGTATCTTTAAAGAGATAAGGTCAATGGTAAGGTAATGGTGCCAACTTGAATCAAACAAGATTTATAAACAATGGATGTGATGAAAGTTTCTCTAACGGAGTTTCCACAGATAGGTCAAAGTCTAATTTCCCCGAGTCAAGTTTAAACGTTGAGCACATGAAGGAGAGATAAATGAATGGGTAGCACCAGATTATCAGTAAGGTATAAACTTCACAAGAATTTATAAATAGCTTACCCGTGATCACCTCGTTTGGGTTCCTCGATTATGACCATCCACAACAAACGCTCTTCCCGAAATTGTTGACTTTGACTTTTCCGGGATGATCTTTTGAGTCACCGTCCCTCACGAACTAGGTTTCGATCATCGTATAATCTCGAAGCGATATGTCCTCTTTCCATAATTATAGCATACCTTGAATCATTGTGGACGATTTGGTGACCGATATGTCCCTCTTTCCCGATTTATAGCATATGACCGTCCCTTAGAACCAATTCTTTGCGAATCTTTGCGTCTTCACGTAATGGTCGTTGTTAAATCTCCTCTTTTAAAATCTCCTCCCACTCGCTTCTTACGTTTTACATGACTCATGATTACCACCAGAGTGGTAACCATTTTTGTCCGTCTGCTTTTTTCTCCGTCCGGTTATCATTATTCTGCTGATCGCTATCTCTCAGTACGATCCTCGTTGTGGTCCTCAATTGACCGTACTCGTTATCTCGCTTCTAATAATTGAGCCTGCTTACAACATCCGAATAGAGAAAAATTTATGAGAATGAGATATCGACGTACGCCGGGTTTCAAACCTCTAAGAAACATCCGCGTATCGCTCCTCATTCTCCACCAAATGAGGTGCAAACTCGATAACTCGCAAACTTTGCCTCGCATCTTTGAGACACCGCCATCGTTTGTTACGCTCCCGCCTAATAAACTCCACTTCCTTCATACGACGAAACACTTTCGGAAAGTATTTGTCATTAAATAGTTTCAAACGTCTCCCAAGACATGCCGAGTGCGGTTGGATGGGTACGCTTCACGATCTCCCACCAAGATCTCCGCCGCCACGGAACATAAAGGTGGCGAATGGAACCTTCTGTTCTCCGTGCATCCCAAGACATCGAATATCTTGGTAATTTGCTTGACCCATGTTTCCGCCATGATCGGATCCGGCTTTCCTTAAATTCGTGGTCCCAACTCTTTGAATCGCTTGGCATTGTGACAACCCGTGAATTGCTATCATTTCCTCCTCAGTATTTTGAACACGAGTCTCCTCGTTCGATTTTTGCATGAACTGCAAAAACTTCTAAACATCCCCTCGCTCATCATCTCGCTTTCAATGGTGTTGTTCACAGGAGGAACATTGCCACCACTGTTACGCTCTCCTCGTTGGTGAATACAGCATCTCCACGGTCTCATTTCCATTGTTAATATTCTCAATCGACATTCTCAAATCATCGTCATAAAACAAGGGTTAATTAAGGAAATCAATATATCACATAATATCCCTATATACCGACCAACTAAAAAAATAAGCTTTAGTAGACACACTAGCTGAAGGATTTACTCGCCTCTCCCCTCCTAGTTCTATTCCCCGATCTCCGCCAGAGATCATATCCTAAGCTCGATACCAACCGTGACGCCCCCAAAATAGGTATACATCACCCATTCCGAGTTGTCAATACATAATGCATGTAAACAACTACAACTTTATTATTACAACAAAGAAACTGTGAGTTTAAATACAAATATTATCTTCTGCACAATATCTATACTCAAATAAATCCTCATCACATTTATCGATACATTATTTTACAAAATGGTGAGGACTACTAAACAATCCTTTATAAAACCTTCATTCCATACCCCCAGACTGTACTCGCTATATTCTCGCCTCCCCGAGAAAAATGGAACAAAAAGGAAAAGGGTGAGCTCAACTAGCTCAAGAAGAATATTATGACTAAGATAATATACAACAAATTATCGTTAGTCTTCAACAAGGATAAATATAATAGAATCACAATAGACAACAAATTTTAAATCAATATTCGCAGTGAAATAATAATTCATTAGAAGAGTTAAGTAGAGAATGCAAACTACTATCTTCTATGTATGAATTTAAAAGTTCATCGCTCATCTTTTATCCCCGTAACATCAATCAATATACATCCGAATCAAATATTCATCTTTGCACTACAGCCAAAGATATTCATCACCGGTCATGTTCATTTAAACACTGCTCATCTGCACTACGGCCAAAGATATTCTTCAGAAAATCATTCATCTTTTGCTACAAAGCCAAAGATATTCTTAAGAAATCATTCATCTTTGCACTACACAGCCAAAGATATTCCATAATATCATCATTTAAGACCGAGGATGATGAAAAATATTTTTTTAAAGAAACGAATCCAAAGGAAACAAAATGACAAGGATTAAGGATTAAGGATTCGTACTTGGTTTTATCCACGTCCAAAATACCTCAAAAATAATCATAGTGGTGTAAAATTCAAGAATGATCAAAACATGGATACAATCGAGTTAGTATCTAGAATAGATGTTTTGACGAAAAGAAGAAATTTTATTTTTCTATTGAATAATACCAGATACGTGAATAGTCTCAGATACGTGAATAAAGTCTTGAAGATATCGTGAATAGTAACTCCGACACCAAAAGATAGAAATTCCACAAAAAACATCTTCACGCTTACATAATAGTACTCGTGAATAGTAACTCGTGAATAAGAACTCATGAATAGTAACTCGTGAATAAGAACTCATGAATAAGAACCCATGAATAGTAACCTCATACATGAAAAAGTTCCAAATTTGATAAAAACTTCAGATCAACATTTCAAAGATAATGATATTGAAGAAATAATATCATTACGAAAAAAATAATATCCCTTACCTCGAAAGATCAAGATTTCTAGCTAGAATCACCGGGTATAGTCTTTGAAGGGAACTTGCACTGCCTAGCAATACTCAAAGTATACTCAAAATACTCACAAGAATACGCCGATAATATAGAGAGAGAAAACTTCAGTTTACGTGTGATTTTCAATTCTAACCTAAGACCCTATTTATAGAAAATCGCTAGAACACCAAAGCGTAAAATTTAATAAAATAATAATATTTCTTAAAAATATTCAAGCCCGCCATAGAAATCTGATTTCAGATCATTTATAACACATGTGAGCCACTCAATTACAACAAAAAACGCTTTTTCTTACAAAAATATTTTAAACTCCCAAAAATCAATTATTTAGAGCTTGAACTTCAATAATTCATAATAAATAGCCTTTCATCGTAAAAATTCAATTTTGCAATTTTTATAGGAAATTCAATTCTCTACAACTTTGCGGAAAGAAAGTTTTTCCAAATTCCAAATAGAAGTTGACCAAATCCACAAACCAAGCGATTTTACGTGCTATAATCAAATTTCATCGATAAATGGGGTCCAATTTACATGTTTAACATGTTTTAAACATTTATTGCAACAAAAATACTCTTCCTCCTCTTATACTCATATATCCCCCATTCGTTGTAAAAAATATCACCGTTAATATATTATTAAAATAATATATTTAAATGAATTATTTTATCGTAAAAAGATAAAATATTAATTTTCAACAATTGTCATTTTAAAAATTTTCTCCATCTATATCCACATAAAATCAATATTTTCCTTATCATATAAATCAATAATTAATTATTCACAAATAATATTACGTAATCACAATATCGATAACCAGCAGCTTCCTGGAAAGAGGGGCTTTCCAATAAGAATTTCTTTTCTTCAAGTGCAATTAGGTGACCAAACCTCTCCTTAGACAGAACTTTTTAGACATTGCCAATAATGTTATCTAATAATATTATTCGAGATAATATGAATTATTGCTTTGATAATGAAAATACTTGTAATGACAATTATTGAAACAACAATAATATAAAATATCAACGCAGCAATTATTAACTCAATAAAATATCGAATAAGAATTATCGTAACCATTATTGAGTAGTGCCTTCTTACGTAAGAATCAATAATTGGTGCAATACTGCGGTACACTCTTTCAACAACGCCAGATTTAGTGTGTTTTAACCACCGGGTATTCCAACAAGATAATCTGAATAACTACTACGCTAATTAAAAACAACTTATATTTGTCGCTTTCTTCATCCAATCGCTTTCAGTTATGGGGCCCACACATGGGTCAAGCGCCGTCGCATTTAATATTCCCCGACAAAGCATTTAATATTCCACGACCAAACGAATATTCCCTAACAATAATGAATATTTTATAACCACTTGCTTATTTTGAAATATTTGCGTATTTAACCCTTAACTATCCACATTAATCAAATCAACCCTTACTATTTCAAAATAATAAATAAAGAAAATTCCTTTTTATTTAAAAATTTCGGGGTCTTACACGTCGTCTCCGATAGGTCCAGCGCAAGGTAAGAATATAATTCAAGTTTGGAGTTCCAAAGATTTCTCGCCAAGCGAGATTTTCGACCAGAACACATACCTTGGACGCAAACCTCTCTCGCTAAAAGTCGCCTTATTGCCGTGAACCTCTCTACCGTAACTCACCCCATGAGTTTTACAGTTAAAAATACTCGCCTCGACGAGGTGACCCAGAATGTAATGGCGCGTTTTCGAGGCAGACACATTTTGATAGATTTTAAGCGTGGATTTGTTTTCAAAACTCTATATTTCCAGTTTATTATTAGTATTATAGTATAACTAGGATATTAGGGTAGATTTTGATTCCATATTTGGTTGTTGATTCCTTTTACGATTATTAGGGTTTCAATTCTTATTATTTAAAGACTCGTGGATGTAATACATTATTATTCTTCAATATTATTTAGATTTAATTAGTTGTGATATTATTCTCTACTTTTGGTTCTTTAAAGAATTCTTAAACTAATTCCTTAATTAATTCTTTGAGATTCAATTTGACTTATAATACAAAAATACATAGTTGTGTGTGTCATCTTTTACTGCATCAATCGTCGATTGTGCCGAAAGTTCTCGTCTCTTTGAGTTAAGGTATTGAGAGAGTGTTATACTATCAACTGTGTTAAAAACGATATGGGCGACGATCATCTCACGTAAGCGTCACGTGGAAGTCCATCATTTCCATCAAGTAGTAAGAATTGAAGAAACAGGAGGGGATGTTGGATGAGAGCAGATCCTCTGTCCTCAAATTGTCTGTTCTCTTTGTGTCCAACCACTTAAATTTTGACATCTAGTCTCTCACTTAACACTAATTAATTCTAAAATTAAATAAAAAGACATGTATCAAAATTTAAGTGGGGGGACAGACAATTTAAGAACAGAGAATCTGCTCTCATGTTGGATAGACTTTTGACACCTAGTCTCATACTTAATATTAATTAATATGTCATTAATTATTTTCAATATAGGTGAGAGAGTGATTTTTTAGCTATTTAATTCAAAATATTGTCTCTCCATACTTATTAAATATGAAGAGAGAATTAGAATAAGAAAAATATGAGATATTTAATGTTACGGGTATAATAAAAAAAAATGTGTAAAAATTTGGTTATTAAAAGAAAATGAATATTTAACATAAAATTATTCAAAATAATAATAAGAATTTTTATCACGGGAAGGAGGAAGTATATGCTTAATAAATGTTACTTATCTATAACAAACAATAAAGTATATCTTTGCTCTGTCAATTCTGTTTGTTTTTAATTACAAAAGTGTGTAAGAGTATAAAATAAACAACTATGTCAAATTTGTTTTCTGAGATTTGTCTTTTCTGTGTATTTGAATCATGAAAATTAATTATATCTAATTTTATAAGAATATTTCATCCTCAAATTAGCGTTTCAGAAAAGAAATAAAAAAAAATATAGGTGATTCGGTTAAAGGGATTTTTCAGTTATTAGTGTTTATAACTTTGGTGCGTTTGAAATTTGAAACGCTTAAATACACTGTAACATTGTTAACACATTACGAATGAGCCCTCCCTCCAAACATCGTATTTGTGAATTAAATATATTTTTGACATAACAAATTAATATTTTTAAGTGTTTTTGAACTTGTAAACGCTACAAATGTCATGTAAAAATAAATAAATAATATAACAAAAACGAATATGTCAACTATTGTTGCTAATAGACAATTTATAAATTAAAATAAATATATAAATAATTAATTAATATATCTACTCACCATAAAAATGAACATATTTTTGACATAATTTAAATCTTTTTCCTAATAAAAAACCCAAAAATAAAGAAAAGCTTTTCATAACAGATCAAATGAACCGGCACATAATAACTGTTCCCGCAATTACATTGTCTTCAAATATAACAATCAAAATAAAAAATAAATACACCCAATATAAAGCAAAAAAGTTCCGTTCACCCCTAAAGTCAAACCACTCCAACTCCCGCTCTTCACTCGCCACCTGTTAATACTTTCCCCAAAATTACCAAATCACCCTCAAAATTCTCAGCTGTATTCCACTTTCCCCATTAACGGTAACAGTAAGGTAACGGTAACGGTAACGGTAACGGTAACGGTGACAACCGCAAAAAAAAACACCTGGACTGTCTGATCTGTCGTTGTCGTTGTCGTTGTCGTTGTCGTATATATATATTAACCTATTAACCTAAGATGAAGAAAATTCGTCTCCGAGTCAACTCAGTTTTCGCTCCGCCTTCTTTGACTGAGTCAGTATATCTCTTCTCCGAGTGACGATGATGACTAATAATCCCCCTTTATGCAAAAAGAGAAAAAATCGTAAGAGAGAGAAAGGGGGAGGGGAGGGGGAGGGGGGAGGGGGAGGGGGGAGAGATAATTATTGTAGCATGAATTATTATTTGCCGATTGGTCTGAATTTTGGTCCAAATTTAGCGGAATTTTCTCCCAATTTTTGGCCGTTGATGATGATTCAGTATTAAGGTTTTTAAGGGAGACAGCGGTTTTGCGAGGGCTTTGGGGATTTCGCTCCAGAAATGATGACATCCAGGGGTTTGTTCGGGTGGTCACCGCCCCACATACAGCCGTTAACGCCGGTGTCCGAGGTATCGGAGCCGCCGGAATCTCCGTCGCCGTACTTGGACAACAGTACGGATGCGGTGCCTGTTGAAATGGAGGATACCGAGGAGATCGAGCCGCCGCCAGCTGCAGTGCCGTTTTCGGGGCTATTTGCTTGCGCGGACAGGTTGGATTGGGTTTTAATGGCGATTGGATCGATGGCTGCGGCTGCTCATGGTACTGCTCTGGTTGTGTACTTGCATTACTTCGCCAAGATTATTCATTTGCTGGGGCATAAATCGGATGGACCGGATGAGTTATTTCATAGGTTTACAGAGGTAGTGTAAAAACCCTAGCTTTAAATTATATATTTAGAACCTGCAGTGTATGTAATCCACATGCTCTTGTTTGTTTGCTTTTTGGTGAGTGCTGTTTTTATTGCATTTATGTTAGGAAGATAGAAACTTGATTGCAAAGCTTTTTAGGTGTTTTTTAAAAGATTGCTGAGAGTTTTTTTTTTTTTTTTTTTTTTTTTTTTGTGTTTTTAATGCATGTTTGTAGCTTGACCAATTTCACCAATAACTGGTAATGCGGCCATCAATGCAGTGTTCTAAAAATCGTTAGCGGACCTAGACAATGGAGGCAACAGCTAGCACATAGGCTTTCTAGGCGGCTTATTAAGCGGCCTAATTTATTTATTTTTCTATTATATATATTTGTTATACTATACAAAGCATATGGTAGATGTAACTTTTTAAAAATCTTACATGAAAAATTACCAAAAAAAGACAATCTTTGAAGGCTTAACATATTCATTTCAAGTATTGTAAAGCTTTAAAGCCTTTAGTAAATTGATGCGATAGAGGCGGAGGCCTAGGCGCCCTGCCAAATCAAGTACCCACCTTGCGCTTAGGTGGAGATTAAGTGGACCTAGGCAGAGATTTTTAGAACATTGAATCAATATAATATTGACATACCATTTTGGACCTAGCTTTTATCTAAATTATAATTCAAGTACTTTGGCAAAATTAATACTCTGTTTAACTTGGAATTCTTTTAATTTATAAGGTTATTTATATTATCATACAATTAATTGGAAAGGGCAAGATATTAATGTTCTCCAGAAGTTATTGATGTTATCAAACACGTCTTACACGACCTTTTTGTCAGTCAGGAAAGTGACATACACGTGTTGTCATAGGAAAACAACTTTGAATTGCTTATAGTAAAAGAAAAGAAAGGAGAACCTTAATCAAGATAATAAATCTTCTGAGAACCATCATAGGGACAAACTCAGTGTTCTAAAAATCTCCGCCTAGGCCTCGCCTAGGCGCTAGGCCCTCCCTTGGTGCCCCGCCTAGGCGCTAGGCCTCAGGCTAGGCCCCCTGGCGCCTCACCTAGGCCCAAAGCGGCAAAAAAATCCCACCAAAAAATTAGGTGGGGTCTAGGCGGAGAGGTTTTTTTTTATTTTAATAACTACCCAAACCAGATCTTAATATATTTATTTTTCAAATGATTTACCATATTCATAATACATGTAGCATATCAAATCACAACAAGAAGTGAACAATATCAAGTCAAAATGGATAATTTTATTATAACTGTAATTTTTTGAACTTGTACCAACTTCAAATTATATAAATGATGATATATTTGTTATATTTAGTTTAATTCAATATAATTCTTAAATTTATGTTTAGTTTCTTAAGTTTTAATATTGAATTAAATTCTTGAAATTTTAAATTTTATTATTTAATAGCAATCTTGTTTATGAATAAAACTAATACGTTAAAAATATGTTTGAATTTTGAATAATTGCATGTTTGTGTTTGAACTTTGACATTAACAATATGAATATGTGTTTGAACTTTAATCAAATGCCTTTATTATCTTTATTATAAATTGTTTTGCTTTATATTATTATTTTGTTTGGATAAATGTAAGATAAAATATTAAAATTAGCTTAAAATAAAAAATTCCGCCAGGCCCCGCCCAGGCCCCCTAGGCGCTAGGCCTCCCGCCTCCCGCCTAGCGCATTTTAGAACATTGGACCAGCTAATGCAGGATCTTCTCGATGTAAGAGTTTAAGGTGATAACTAGCCCCCTCCCCCCAGCCCTAGTCAGGAAAGTGACATACACGTGTTGTCATAGGAAAACAACTGTGAATTGCTTATAGTAAAAGAAAAGAAAGGAGAACCTTAATCAAGATTCTGAGAACCATCATAGGGACCAGCTAATGCAGGATCTTCACGATGTAAGAGTTTAAGGTGATAACTAGTCCCCTATCCCCCCGTCGCAGGGGAGGGGGGGCTGTGATAATTGCATTGGGTCATGTAGTACACTGTTAACCTATATTAAAGACTTCGGTCCTGTGCTTCTGTGGAAACATTACTTGATGCATCTGTAAATGCAAAGTCAAACTGTTTGAACATGGGGTAATTGGTGACCGAGTGAGGGTCACAATCCACAATGTTTACTGAATGGGCTTAGAGAACCAAATAGCTACCTATTTATCAATTGGGCGAGCAGTTGGAGCTGTCTATAAACATTTTATAATTTCTCACATAAGAATGGATAGCAAGCAGTTGATTGGAAGAACAGTAAATATAAGAAATTATAAATCCAGTTTAATTTCAATTAATAACTAAATCAAATGGGTAATTATAAAGGAGTCGTAGTTTGTGCCGGTGAGTTGTCAAAGGTTTAAAAGTTGCCTCTTCTAGCAAAAATATCCTGGCAAGTGCAATTGTTGATTACTAAACAAGCAAAGTGGTAGTCATAGAGGTGTCATAGTTTGTAACGAGTTTCCCAAAGTTAAATAGCAGAGTTCCTCACTTCTTGTAGGCTTGTAGCAGCTCAAAACAGTTGCAACAACTGCTTATTGTCTGCCTTGAACAAAAAAGGCTCCCTATTCGGTAGAATTAGTCATATTGTTTTTCCTTTGTTACGTGATTTATATGTTTATAAAGAATCAACACTCTAATGGTAAAATAGGTACTCATTGTCAAAGACTTGACTGAGTTCAAATACCACAGGGCTTTTATTAATTATTAGCAAGTTTTTCCTTGAAATTTCTTTTGGATGTATTGTATACCTGGAACCTTTCAAGATAGAGACCTGCATTCTCTTCTATATAAGGAAAATGAATTTTGTTTGTTAACCTTTGTGTGTGTGTCTTAAGTGGAATATGGAAGTGGTTTATGTTTTGGTTGACTATGTACTTCCTTTAGCTCGATTATGCAATTGGTATTGAGGAACTGGGCATTTAATTTTTAGGGATGAAGTAAACGGATTTAAGTACCTTAAGTTGACAAGGAAGTCATAATTCTTTTCCTAATCTGTTATTACCCTAAACATGTTAGTTTACTCACCCACTCCCCTCCATTCTCATTAACAAAGAGGTTAGATGGAAAGATATGCACAATGTCTTGTACCTTTCCCTTTGAATTTATAGATTTGAAGAGAATCAAATCTGGCATATGAGACATGTAAAAATACTAGTTTATTTTTGCACTTGTATGATATATCCTTTCATTTAGTTTGCAAAAAAATAAATATAGTCTTAGAATTCTAATGTTTCTACGTAAAGCAGTTTCTAATTTGTGACACAGTTGGGATCAGAAATTAATTTTCGATTAACTATGTTTGTTGATCTATGCAGCTTGCTTTATCCATTGTTTATATTGCTGGGGGTGTTTTTGCTGCTGGTTGGATTGGTAAAGGCAAATACATTTTTAATAGAGTATTGTCACTTTATTTTTCAATTAATCAGTGTTGCTCTTTGCAAGCTATCGATATGACTCGGTGCTGACTAATTTGTGTTGTAGAGGTGTCATGTTGGATTCTCACTGGAGAACGTCAGACTGCTGTGATCAGGTCACGATATGTTCAAGTGTTACTTAATCAAGACATGAGTTTTTTCGATACCTATGGGAACAATGGAGATATTGTGAGCCAAGTATTAAGTGATGTATTACTCATCCAGTCTGCTCTTAGTGAAAAAGTAAGTACAGCTCAAATATGTTGTTCCCCTGGCTTATAATAGCTTCCGACTTTATTGATTGATTTTATCCTTGACGTTTGTTGTATCTGCTAATCGGTCTTTTGATACAACAGGTTGGAAATTATATCCATAACATGGCTACCTTCTTCAGTGGTCTTGTGATTGGGTTTATCAACTGTTGGCAGATAGCCCTGATAACTTTAGCCACTGGCCCATTCATTGTTGCCGCAGGAGGAATATCAAATATTTTTTTGCATAGACTTGCGGAGAATATTCAAGATGCATATGCTGAAGCAGCAAGCATTGCTGAACAGGTTAACCATCTATGTTATATAATTTTTGCTCTTTTCATTTAAATGTTATGATGAGAGTATTAAAATGCATTCACATGAATCTATCTGCAAATTGTACTGTATTAAAATAATGATTTGGAATGCCGAAGTTGTAGGTATTTGGTTTAATTGCTGCATTTGTAATTGGGTGGTCTTTCCACAGAAGCTTCTGGTTCTATCATTGCTTCAATATAAAGAATAATAAATTCCACGTTAGAGCTTTTGGAACTACCATTACGACAGTAGTTAAATTAACAAGATATTTAGCAAGAAAAGAAAAGAAAAGAAAGAACTAATATCAGGAATTCGTAAAGCTGTTGACATATTTCATCTTTGGTTACCATGAACCTCTTTGATCACTTGATATTTGCTCTTAATTGTTTGCAAATTTATCTGGACAGCCTGTTAGGTTTGAATATATAGCACGATCATGCAATTAAATTACATAAAAGATGCAAAAGAGTGATAAACCGGAATTTAAAATTTTTCATACAAACTATCACCACGATCATACTTTGTACATAATTATCAATCAATAGAAAAGAGGACATTAGATTTATACCCTGTAGAAACCAGCTTCCTCAGGTACGAGTTCACCTCAAATTCCTTTCACGTTCAACTTGAATTCACCGGGTTGAATTCCTTCCTTTGATCAATGCTAACCACCCAAGTATTTGACCTCTAGAGGTGATCCACCAAAGAAGAACAAATATTTAAGAAGATGAGTGTTTGGCAAAATCTTAATTCTATATCTATAGAATATGTTAGTACTTTCCAAACTTTTGGAAGTATCATTAACCCTAAATCAAAATAAGACTTTTCTTATTTATAGATGTAGGCAACCCTTCTAAACAATTTAGGAATAGAGTTTTATTTTAATTAATTAAACTCTTTTAATTAATTAGGCTCTTAATTAAATAATAATAATAATAAGACTCTTCTTATTAATTTATATTTAATATTTCCAAAATATAAATAATAAATATTAATTTATTTAATTTATTCTATCATTATAGATTAAATTAAATACACATAACTTATTATTACAATTATGTCATTTAACTCTTAAATAAATATTTTCTTTTTATAAAGGTGACCCTTTAGATTCTCCATATTAAACCTGTTGTGAATAAATCAATTAGAATAATTCTAATCTTATTTAAATAAATAAATTGAACTATTTAATTTATTTAAATAAATAACATTACAGATAATATGTATTTCGACATTAATCAACGACTTTCCAGATAATATAGATTTCAACATTAATCATAAAAGAACCCTTGAGTAAATAGTTACTGTACAATTTAATCATTCCACCGTACGATGTCCCAATTAAATATAAGACATGAAATTACTGTCAAATCTTATTTTATTTAATTCTATGTATTTTGATTCTCAAATGCACAACACCAAAAAATGCAAATTAGAAACTCTTTTCTAATTTCATTCTGCCATGACCAAGGACTACTAAGTTGTCATTTATCGAATCACATAGGACATTCCTTTCTTTTACTAGAAGTAGTAGATTTTCATTATCTTCATTATCTTCATGTACAACTTATTACACTCAAACATACTCTTTGATATACCCTAAGGGTACCCAAGGTACTATGATGATCTCAAGTCTAAGGATCACTTGTACTACTATCACTATATGAATTCCTATTGGCAGACAGGTAAAACTCCATACACAAGATACTATGCTGATCTCAAGTGTACTACTATCACTATATGAATTCCTATTGACAGATAAGTAAAACTCCATTAGGTATTTCTTAGCGAGCTTCGTTCAGTGAACTTATTCTCCAATAAGCACCTACATACTTGCTTTAGTCTCCACACAAATGATCATGAGGTCAATCATCCTCATCCAATGAGCAAGCAACGTATCTAGCAATCTATTCGGATTCACTAATCCTCTTTTTAGTAATCCAACGATTGATAACAATTTTAGTTTGTGAGTTATCTAAGAGTTTAGGTCTCATTAGCACGATCATCATCATGATTCTAAAAGCATTGTTCAAAACTGCGGGTTTATCACATTATATAACAACACTATGTAGATAAATTAAAACCTTTAATAAATGAATACTTTTATTAATAAACGAATAAGATTGTTACAAAGTATATGCTTTTTATCATATCAAATATGATTGGCTTATATGCATACTACATTCAATCTCCCACTTACACTAAAGCCAATCGCCATGTTATCTAATACTCTTCTTTTCTAAGTGGCGATCGTCTTGCTGTTGGATAAAGCTTCAGTAAATGGATATATAATATTTTTGAGAGTCCACTATATCTATAGTGACATCCCTTCTTTCAATGATTCCTCTAATCAAATGAAAGTGGCGCAACACATGTTTAGATTCCAAGATGAGACTTAGGAACTATTCCTAGTTCTATAATGAACTTTTCATCCAAACAATCAACTTGCAGTTTTATTTACAGCTATATACTTTGTCCTTCTCACTAAATCAGCAACTCTTTGCTGTTTGGAACTTTTTCAATTCACTGCACCACCGTTCAAGGTAACGACTTGCCCTAAAGTGGATTTTCTGTCATCTTGGTCAATCTGAAAAACTTGAGTCTATTTAGCTTTCTAGTTTTAATTCAGACCCACCATGAATTATGATCACATTTTTAGTGCCGGTTAAGTACTTTAAGATGTTTTTCACTGTCTCACAGTGATCTTCTCCAGAATATGACTGATCAACATCAGGTCTCGTACATTTCATTGCATACATGATAGTAACTCATGCGATCTTTCTTTTTATTGGGGACAATTTAGAGAGATGCACTCCATGACTCATCATCATGAGACCTCTCTTGGAGTTTGTCATGCTAAACGCTTTTAGCATCAACTGAATATACTTTCCTTGGGTTAAGCCGAACATCCTTTAAATCTATCAATATAGATTTTTATCCCCAAAATAGAGAATGCTCCTCCCAAATTATTCATGAAAAATGTCTTGACAACATTTATCTTTACTGATTACAACACTGGTATGTCATTCTTTATCCATAGTATATCAACATATAATACTAGGAATGTCACGGCGCTCTCACTGACCCATTTGTACACACTAAGTTCATTTTCGTTTTTGATAAAATTAAACTCTTTTGATTGTCTCATCAAAACGAATATTCCATCTTTGAGAAGTTTGCTTCAATTTATAAATGGATTGTTATAGCTCTTATACATGATTTGTTTCAACCATTGAAACAAATTCATCTGGCTATATCTACATACATTCTCCTCTAATATTTATATTTGAGGAAGGGCGTCTCCACGTCCATTTGCCAGAATACGTAATAATAAGCTGCAATCACAAGAAAAATCTAAATGAACTTGAGCATTACTCCCGATAATAAAGCTTTGTCACAGTAAACTTTTGACTTTATTTGAAACCTTTTTCCCACCAGTCTGGTCTTATAGCTCCACCTTGCCATTTACTCCAAAGATCTATCTTTGAATTTCATGGTCATCTACCATTTCTCTACAACTCTTAGCCTCATCGTATGTAACTGGATCATCATCTTTTATGATGTGTACCTCATCATCATCATCATCATCTATGATGAATTCATATCTCCTAGGTATCTTCGGTACTATTCCAGATTTGCAATTTCGTTGTGGTATAATAGGTTTATTTACAGGTTCATCTTTTTGACTTATAGTGCTTTGTGGTTCTTGAACTCTTTCAAAATATATTATACTCCCACTAGTCCCTTCAACGATAAACCTTTATCTTAGAAGGCAGCGTGTTTCGCAAACACTTTTTGCTAAGTAGAATTATAGAACATATACCATAAACTTACTTTAGGATTTCCACAAATCTGCACTTGTTAAATTTTGTCCCAAACTAATCATTTTGAAACCTTTTCACATAAGCTGGATAACCCCTTATCTTAACATACCTAAGATTAGGAATCCTCCCTGTCCATAACTCTTATGGAGTTTTGGGGCCGGATTTTGAGTTTACCTTATATCGTAGATATGTAGCCATTTCTAGGGCATTACCCCATAAGGATACTGGAATGTCGGTAAAATCATTATGGACCGCATCATGTTCAACAAGGTACGATTTTTCCTTTACGATATATCAATTAATTATTGCGTATCAGGAAGCATCTATTGTGAGAAAACCATTTGAGATGATGTAAAAACTCATTGCACAAGTATTCCCTTCCTCGATCCAATTAAAGAATCCTAATATTTTGCCAATTAGTTTCACTTCTAAATTCTTTGAACCTTTCAAATGATTTAGACTTGTATTTCATCAAATACTCATATTCAACTCTTTGAATAATCATCTCCTTTTTCTTTTACTAGTTTGTTCAATTTATAAAATTATTTTCATGTAAGTCAAGTATGTAAAGTCCATTCATTAAATTGCCAACACCATATCAAACATTTTATTATAAATAGAACAACTATTGTTCTTTATTATAATATCAAAACGATTTATATCTAATACAGAAATTGAAATAATGTTTTTATTAGTGTTGGAACATAATATCAATTATTTAAACTAATGGACTTGTCCGTAGGTAGTGCTAAACAATAAGTTCCTACGGCTAATGGATCAACCTTTGCTCCATTACCCACACGTAGTATCACTTCTCCTTTGTTTAACTTTTACTTGGTCCTTTTATAAATATGTCTTTATGAGAACCACAGCTGATATTCAATACCCAAGTAGAAACTTGACTTACAGGAAGATTTATTTAATCATGAACAAACCTGTATATATAACCAAAGCTACACTAAGCTTCTTCTGATTAGCTACTGAAAGATACCTCTCGCAGTTTCTTTTCCATTGTCTAGGCTTATTGCAGTTATTTTTGTTCTTATTATACTTTGTTTTTGTCTTTCTATTTACCTTCTTTGAATCGTTCTTCTTTTCAGAAGATCATATGAAATAATGTTTATTATAATATCAAAACCATCCATATCTAATACAGAAATTGAAATAATGTTTCTTACAAGTGTTTGAACATAATATCAATTATTTAAACTAATGGACTTGCCCGTAGGTAATGCTAAACAATAAGTTCCTACGACTAATGGATCAACTTTGCTTCATTACCCACACGTAGGATCACTTCTCTTTTGTTTAACTTTTTATTTCTGCTTGGTCTCTTCATAATCTGTATTTATGAGAACCACAGCCGGTATCCAATACCCAAGTAGAAGCTTGACTTACAGGAAGATTTATTTAATCATGAACAAACCTGTATATGTAACTAAAGCTACACTAAGCTTCTTCTGGTTAGCTACTGCGAGATACTTCTCGCAGTTTCTTTTCCAATGTCCAGGCTTATTGCAGTCAGTTTTGTTCTTATTATCCTTTGTTTTTGCCTTTCTATTTATCTTCTTTGAACCGTTCTTCTTTTTAGAAGATCATATGGCTCATACCGGTAAGACTTGGTCTTTCTTGATTGGAAAGTGACTCATCATTTTTCAACATGTTAAGCAAATCAACAAGACTGATATCTAGTTTGTTCATGTGAAAAATTCACAACAATTGTGAGGAGTCCGGGAGTGACTGTAAGATCAATCCCCGCTTCGCAGCTCTAATAGTAGCAAGTACGCCCGCATTAGCTCACCACTTTGCCTAGCACGCATTGGCGCGCGAAAAGAGTCACTTAAGCAAAGAAAGACCCACAACCTATTCGAAATCAAAAGCAGCTTCTCGCTTACAAGGCTACAGTAGAAAGTCCTTGCATTACTGCTTTGCTTTCAGACTCTGTACTCTTTCTATTAATCACGTTCACGTATTCTAACAACTAAACTTTTGCCCTAGATTCTTACTATTTATCCCTTTCCTTTGGACTTGAGAAACCTAAACCCCAGTCTTGGCTAGTAATAGGACAGTCTTGGATATTCTCATTGTTAAGGCCGGTATTGGAATGTTCTCTCCACCTTTCTATGCTTTTTAATAGATCCGGAAGTCCCCCTCTGTTCTCTTTCAAAGCTTCTAAGTCAAAGAGAGGCTGAGGGTTTGGGGCATCTCTTTTAGTCGTATCTAAAGGATTCCTTGGTTCGGGCCGAAGAAGCAATGCCACTCGATCATTATCAAACTGACTGCAATCTTTTTCTGTCCGCGAGGATCCCACCAGAGCGCCTTTTATTCCTAATAGGCCATGAACTAGATTAGAATCATTCTCAACGAGTCCATAAGAAGTGATCCCATTTTTTTCATCAGGCCCGGGTAGATCTTGGCTCAACTCTCTATCCATAACAAAATCCTGTTGTCTTAATTTTTCAATCAAATTGATCATGCTTAGGACATGTGTCTGTACTGTAGTGTCTGTACTGTAGTGTCATTGGTCATTCTAGATCGGAAGAGCTCGTTAGATATTTGATATCTATCAGTCATACTTTCCTTACCATCAACTACTTGATGTGGAGGAATATAGTAGGAACATCCATAGTTTCATGCCGATGTGAAGCTCACACTCGTGGATGCGAGCATGATGCATTGAGCCAACTATGCATCGTCTTGCCACTTTCTAAATGTAGCAATCTCTTTTTCAGAGGCATTGTCTGCAATATGTGCATTAAGGACATAAGATAGCTTTTCAACCTTGAGAACTATTCTCAAATTCCTTAACCAATCTGTTTAATTCGGCCCGGTTAAATAACATCTAGTATGCTACACAGTGATAGTAAATTAGACATTGTAAAATTTTGTATATGAATTTGTAATTAACAACATTTTAGCATACATTCTTTTATTAATTACCAAAATAAATTAAGTCTTTATTTAAATTGGTATCTTTTACTATTTTCTTCAAACTATATTACCCTCGATATATAGCTCGGCAAATCTAATTAAAGATTTGCTAGTGAGAATAAGGATTCCATTTCAAATGTATAGCCTTGTGTGTGCACAACAAACTATATATAAATAAGTAGGCAGACAACTCTTGTCAATTACACCAGCATGTAACTCCTTGTATTTTGCTTTTTAGATCATAATGGTCAAGTGTGTGCACATCCGAACCAAAATAATATAAGTCATACCTAGCATTTCCATATAAGTGAAGAGAAAACTACATGACCCTACAAAACAAGAATGTTCAATTCCATTATATATATCAAAATAAAGCAACATCTTAAATATTATTCTTTAATACTATATCGCTTTCTACCGCTAGAAAGCATGTTCGATATTCCAAATATCTTTATATATATATATATATATATTTATTATTATTTGTCTCATCTTGTTTATAAGTACACATATATATAATAGAATATATTATTCTACCCTTAGCATTGATAATATATATAAGGACTTTATTCTAGTTTGGTTCACTAGAGCCACCAAGTGAACCAAATGGTCAAACCTAGGGTGCAAGAATTGAATTTAAATATAACTATTACATTTAAACACGAGCTCCATTACAAACGGGTTTTCAAGCGCTCTTTGCTCCTTTGTCTTCAATTCTTCAAAATTAATTCTAACTATTCCTATTACAAAACTATTTACAATAAATAAAAACTTGATCAGCAGTCGAGAGGAAGTACATAGGAGGGAGATAGAAATTACATCAAGAAAAACTAAAGAAGACAAGTACGCAGACTCCATTTAATAAAATCCAAACATTCTTGCATCCAACTAAAATAAAATCCAATCACATTGGTTAATAGTCCATAATTAATCCCAATTATTTCATACATATCAACATGTGCATCAATAAATAACATTCATCTCATGAATAATAAATCCATTCCATATATGCATCGATATCATTTAATGAGCAATTAAACGTTTACTAGAAATTCAATTTTGAAACAAAATAAAATCCTTTATTTTAATCAAAATTTAAATCATAATAAACTTTATTTTATTTAACCAATTTTGAATAAAATAAACTCCTTTATTTTTAATCAAATTCCAAATCAAAATAAACCCCTTTATTTTAATTAACATGGAATCCAATTTCAAGTACAAAATAAACTCCTTTATTTTAACTTAAAATTGCTGGAAAAATAAAATATGTTAAATCATATTCCTTATCAAAATAAACATCTTTATTTTTTCGGAAACATGAAATCCTATTCCATGTGAATAAAGTCCTTTATTAAACATGGAATCCTATTCCATATATGAATAAACTCTTTTATTCTAGGTAACGTGGAATCCAATTCCAAGTTGGTATAAAATTTTATTTTTAATCATATTTCAATTCAAAATAAACCTTTTACTTGGCTACTGAATCCCGTAAACGTTTTCTAGGTTAGGCGTGGTCGCTCCTGAATGAATGAGCCCCGGAGACACAGCGTGGCCGGCCGCATAAAGCGTAATCCATACATTTTTTTTCTTTGCCCAGAAAATTCAATCCAATCGCATATCATACATACATGAAATCATCAAGATCGATAATTAACACAAAGTTGGGCTCTGATACCACTGTTAGGTTTGTATATAGCGCGATCAAATTACATAAAAGATGCGGAAGCGCGATAAAGTGAAATTTAAAATTTTCCATGCAAACCATCACCACGATCATACTTTGTGCATAATTATCAATCAATAGAAAAGAGATCAGATTTATAACCTTGTAGAAACCAGCTTCCTCAGGTACGAGTTCACCTCCAATTCCTTTTAAGTTCAACTTGAATTCATCGGGTTGGATTCCTTCTTTTGATCAACGTTAGCCACCCAAGTGTTTGACCTCTAGAGGTGATCCACTAAGGAAGAACAAGTATTCAAGAAGATGGGTGTGTGGCAAAACCCTAATTCTATCTCTATATAATATGTTAGAACTCTCTCCAAACTCTTGAAAGTATCATTAACCCTAAATCAAAATAATAATACTCTTATTTATAGATGTAGGCAACCCTCCTAAACAATTTAGGAATAAGGTTTTATTTTAATTAATTAAACTCCTCTTATTAATTTATATTTAATATGTCCAAAAAATTAAATAATAAATATTAAGTTATTTAATTTATTCTATCACCATAGATAATACGCTTAACTTATTATTACAATTATGTCATTTACTTTTTAAATAAATATTTTTCTTTTATGGTGTGATCCTTTAGGTTCTCCATATTAAACCGGTTGTGAATAAATCAATTAGAACAATTCTAATCTTATTTAAATAAATAAATTACTCCCTCCGTTCCTTAATATAGGTCGTTTTAAGGTTGTGCACAAATATTAAGGTAATGATTGTATATCATTAACTATAATATCAATTGTCTATATTGTCCTTGTATTGGAAGAAGAGTTTGTTATTTATTGGACAAAAAATAGTGAGAGAACCAAAGTTACATTTAATATTTGGGGTAATATTGGAAACTAAGCAATTAATGCTTACTTGAAATTCTCAAACGACTTATATTAAAGAACAAAAATATTTCTCTAAAACGATTTATATTAAGAAACGGAGGGAGTAAACTATTTAATTCATTTAAATAAATAACATTTATTCTACAATAAGGGTAAGAAGCTCCTTAGCAATCAACGACTTTTCAAATAATATAAAACCCTTGAGTAAATAGTTACCGTACAATTCAATCATTCCACCATACAATGTCCCAATTAAATATAAGACATGGAATTACTGTCAAGTCTTATTTTATTTAATTCTATGTATTTCGATTCTCAAATGCACAACTCCAAATAATGCAAATTAGAAAATACTTTCTAATTTCATTCTGCCTTGACTACTGGGTTGTCATTTATCGAATCACATAGGATATTCCCTTCTTTTACTAGAAGTATTAGATTCTTTGTTGATCATTCATTATTTTCATGTATAACTTATTACACCCAAGTATACCCTTTGATATATCCTAAGGGTCTTAAGGGACATGTCAAAGTATAATTTATTATATTCAAGATACTATAATGATCTCAAGTCTAAGGATCACTTGTACTACTATCACTACAGGAATTCCTATTGACAGACCAGTAAAACTCCGTTAGGTATTTCTTAGCGAGCCACATTTAGTGAACTTATTATTCAATAAGCACCTACGTACTTGCTTTAGTGTCTCCACACAAATGATTATGAGATCAATCATCCTCAACTAATGAGCAATCCGGATTCACTAATCCCCTTTTTAGTAATCCAACGATTGGGAACAATTTTAGTTTGTGAGCAATCTAAGAGTTTAGATCTCATTCACATGATCATCATCATGATTCTAAAAGCATTGCTCAAAACTGTGGGTTTATCACATATTATATAACACCATGTAGATAAATTAAAACCTTTAATAAATGAATACTTTTATTAATAAACGAACATGATTGTTACAAAATATATGCTTTTTATCATATCAAATATGATTGACTTGTGTACATACTTTTCAGAGTCTTCCCCAAAGCTTTTGTAGGAATATGTATCCTTGATTCAGACTAAAAAAATAACAATTTTTTTTGGGGTGTTTTGTTTAGAGTTTGTCCAACTCCCCAGCCTCCGCAAACGTGTTGAAAATTACTAAAGTTTGTCTCGTAACTTCAAAGTTTGCTCTTCTGACTATAATAGACAATTGGTTATACTATTTAATTCCTTTTGAGCTTGAGGATTTCCATTGTTCAAGTGATTCGGTGCTCAAGTTCCCTTATTTATTGTCTTTTATTTTATTTTTTTCACTCATGGGAAATGTCTTGTCTTTGTGCGTACTGTGTTCAATATATATGCGTGTGCATACAGAGCAACATATGAAAGGTGACACACTTGCACGCTCACTCAATTATATATTTCTGTGTATATATTAATTTCTTTGGTGTATCATTTCCTGTAGAGAAAAGAGAATTACAACTATTATATCCATGTGATTAATTATTTTTTGAACCGAAATGGCATGATATGACCATTAATAAATTGGGCTGATAACAACATTACTAAATTTGTTATGGTTAATAACAAAAACTATCCTTCTATTAAAAAAAATTAGAAAAAAGAAGAAAAGACTTTTACGTTCTCAGTGTGAGATATGATATTGTAATTTTGATTTTCATGTCAGTTAGTTTCTGGATAGTTGTTAACATGAAATTTCTTCATTGCGAGTGTTTACAAGAAAAAAATTCCTTTTTATTTTGCAGGCTGTCTCGTACATTAGAACCTTGTATGCATTTACAAATGAAACATTAGCGAAATATTCGTATGCAACTTCTCTACAAGCTACCCTGAGATATGGAATATTGATAAGTCTTGTGCAAGGGCTTGGACTAGGATTCACATATGGGCTTGCTATTTGTTCTTGTGCCTTGCAACTTTGGGTTGGAAGGTTTTTGATTACGCATGGAAAAGCTCATGGTGGTGAAATTATAACAGCCCTTTTTGCTGTAATTTTAAGCGGCCTGTAAGAATTTTCTTCTAGCTTGTTTTCCTACCTCTTTTTGACATTTTTTTTTCCTTATCCGTGAGTCCTCTTGTTTCCATAGTGGGCTGAATCAAGCGGCGACAAACTTCTATTCATTTGAGCAAGGTAGAATTGCTGCTTATAGACTTTTTGAAATGATCAGCCGCTCATCCTCCACAGTCGATCATGATGGAAACATCCTTGACTCTGTGCAAGGAAACATAGAGTTTCGAAATGTTTATTTCAGTTATTTGTCTCGTCCTGAGATTCCGATCTTGAGTGGGTTTTACCTCACTGTTCCTTCTAAAAAAGCTGTTGCGTTAGTTGGCAGAAATGGCTCGGGTAAAAGCAGTATTATACCGCTTATGGAACGGTTTTATGATCCAACATTAGGTACTGTCTTCCTTCACTTGCAGTATAGTCAGTCATATGTTTTACTAAGTTAATATCAACTGATTGCTGTTTGCATATTTAAATGATCTATTGATTTTGTGGTGTAGGAGAAGTACTATTGGATGGGGAAAACATCAAGAACCTGAAACTGGAATGGCTGAGAAGCCAGATTGGTTTAGTCACTCAGGAACCTGCCTTACTTAGTTTGAGTATTAGAGACAATATTGCATATGGGCGGGATGCTACCTTCGATCAGATCGAAGAAGCTGCTAAAATAGCGCATGCACATACATTTATCAGCTCACATGAGAAAGGATATGAGACACAGGTAAGATTTGAACAGCAAGCTTCTAAGTCAACATTTGTATGTTTATTTTTTCTGTCTTTCTTTTTTGTTGGCCTTTTCTCCACATCTAGGGTGTTGTGCATTGCAGGTAGGTAGGGCTGGTTTGGCATTGACAGAAGAACAGAAAATTAAACTTTCAGTCGCTAGGGCTGTACTTTCAAATCCATCTATTCTTCTTCTTGATGAGGTTACTGGAGGACTTGATTTTGAAGCTGAAAGATCTGTTCAGGAGGCTTTAGATCTCCTCATGTTAGGCCGATCAACTATAATAATAGCTCGACGGCTTAGTTTGATAAAGAATGCTGATTACATTGTTGTGATGGAGGAAGGTCAACTAGTTGAAATGGGAACCCATGATGAATTAATAGCCTTGGATGGCTTGTATGCGGAGCTTTTAAAATGTGAAGAAGCAGTGAAACTGCCAAGGAGGTATAATAGTTAAGCATTCCTTTTTTTCCCCTTCCCCCAGCTAAGCACAGCTCTCTGGTACTATCAAATCTCTGCAGTTTACATGAGCGTTAATTTGGATAAATAATTTAGTTTTCGTATTCGTTGTTTACATTTGTACTTTCAGAATGCCTAAGAGAAACTACAAGGACACTTCAGTTTTCCAAATTGAGAAAGATTCTTCAGCAAGTCAGAGCTTTCTAGAACCATCTTCTCCCAAAATGGCCAAATCACCATCTCTTCAGAGAGTTTCTGCTATTCATGCATTTCAGCCGCCAGATGGTACTATCAGCTCACATGAATCACCAAGAACTCAAAGCCCTCCCCCAGAGCAAATGGTTGAAAATGGCGTGGATACGACAGATAAGGAACCGTCGATAAGGAGACAGGATAGTTTCGAAATGAGACTACCAGACTTGCCAAAGATTGATGTTCATTCAGCTCATGGACAAACATCCAGTACTTCTGATCCTGAATCCCCTGTTTCACCACTCTTGACATCCGATCCACAAAATGAGCGCTCCCATTCACAAACTTTTAGTCGACCACTTAGCGAATACGATGACATGCCAATGAAAATGAAAGTAGCCAAGGATTCAAAACATCGAAAAGCACCATCTTTTTGGAGGCTTGTAGAGCTTAGCTTTGCAGAATGGCTTTATGCTGTTTTAGGAAGTACTGGGGCAGCTATCTTTGGTTCTTTCAATCCTCTTCTTGCGTATGTTATTGCACTTATAGTGACGGCATACTATAGAAAAGACAAACATAACTTACGGGAGGAAGTAGACAAGTGGTGCTTAATAATTGCTTGCATGGGTATTGTAACAGTGGTCGCCAATTTTCTGCAGCACTTTTACTTTGGTATAATGGGCGAGAAAATGACTGAACGAGTTAGGAGAATGATGTTTTCAGGTACGTGAGTCCCTTTTAAAATTATTTATTATTACTTAGCAGATTTGTGTTTATCCTTATTATGGATGCATAAGCTTCATTGTGATCTTACACATTATGAGATGTGTATTCTACCATGCTGTGGATGCATATGATGGCTGCTTTGTAATCTAATTCCTTCATCTATTACAGCAATGCTTCACAATGAAGTGGGATGGTTCGATGAAGAGGAGAATAGTGCTGATACATTGTCCATGCGCCTAGCAAATGATGCTACATTTGTAAGAGCTGCTTTTAGCAACCGGCTTTCTATATTCATACAAGATAGTACAGCCGTTGTTGTGGCCATTCTTATTGGGATGATACTTCAATGGAGATTGGCACTTGTTGCTTTGGGTACACTGCCTATTTTAACCGTTTCTGCTATTGCACAGGTTTGCTCAAAATCTCAATATTTTCGATATGCCATAACTTTCTATTTTTACTAAGTTTTTAATTCCTCCCAATTGTTTGTTGATTCAATATTAAAACCTATTAAACATGAAATCTGGATGACTATCCTGCCAATCAGGCTTATAGGCTCACCCAAAATTAGACAAACTGTTCTTATTCATTTTTGCAAATTTCGAAGTTTAATGATATTTCTCAATTGTTATGATAACCTGAATTTCCCTGTTGGCGTCTGAGAGTTGCAAATATAGTGGTCAACTATTGTTCCTATGGTATCACTATTTCTGTCTTGTTTTACGTGGACGTTCTTCTGTGTAGTCATCAATATGAGAATCATTTCTTATTGATTTATAGGATTTTAGGAATCTGAAAGTCTACCCTTCCACTGTAATTTTCAGTCTGAATTGACAATAGTAAATGCAGTTTCAATCTACATAAACTTTGAGATAGTTTTATTATCATTGCATATTGCCAAGTCTCCAAGGGGTCTCTCTTTATTTTTATGTTTTTTTGGCTACTTTAGATGTGTATCAAAGAAAGAACAACTACGGCAATGGACAGGCCCAATGACGTGATTGTTATAATAACAAGAACAACAAACAAAAGGACTCGGTCATGTTGCCAAGTTTTTTTCTGGTCAAGTTCAAAGTGGGTATGAACGTCTAAGATCATAGTAGGTTATAAAAATGGACAATTGAGATTAATTTGGGCTAAATTTCAAAGAGGTAAGCGCCTCATGCTCCTCTACTCAGCATGCCTCAGCTGCGTCTCATTAAAGGCGCCTCGCCTCAGGCCAGGCGAGGTCGAAAACTGTGCTCGTTGCCTTTAACATATATGCCTCAAGTCAATATAACCTCCTCACTTGGGATATGCAAGGAATTTCATTAAATGCTTATTACTCCGTTAAATTTATCACTGAGTGGGAGTTGGGCTTTAATATGCAGACTTGGTCATGTTTTTTTGGTATAGCTGACCTGGATTTCTCCTGATTTATTAAATTTCTGGAAGTCTAATATATTTAAATTTCATTCTTAAATCAATTTCCTTGTACTGTTTCCAAAGTTGACTTGGAGTTTTACTATGTGCCTAAATCTTTGGATCATAAATCCTGACCACCTCTCAACCTCAATTTTGCAGAAATTGTGGCTTGCTGGATTCTCAAAAGGCATACAAGAGATGCACAGGAAGGCATCATTGGTCCTTGAAGACGCGGTTAGAAATATTTACACTGTTGTGGCATTCTGTGCCGGAAACAAGGTAATGGAGCTTTACAGGATGCAATTACGCAAAATCTTCAAACAGAGCTTCCTTCATGGAATGGCTATTGGTTTTGCTTTCGGCTTATCACAGTTTCTTCTTTTTGCCTGCAACGCTCTTCTTCTCTGGTATACTGCAATCTCTGTTAAAAAGAACTACATGAGTCTTCCAACAGCTCTCAAGGAGTACATGGTGTTTTCTTTTGCTACATTTGCTCTTGTGGAGCCATTTGGCTTGGCTCCATATATACTCAAAAGAAGGAAATCTTTGATTTCTGTATTTGAAATCATTGACCGAGTTCCTAAGATTGACCCAGATGATAATTCAGCTTTGAAACCTCCAAATGTTTATGGAAGCCTTGAGTTAAAAAATGTTGATTTTTCTTATCCAACTCGGCAAGAGGTGCTGGTATTGAGCAATTTTAGTCTCAAAGTGAATGGTGGGCAAACGGTTGCAGTAGTTGGAGTTTCAGGGTCTGGAAAGAGCACTATACTTTCTTTAATTGAGAGATTTTACGATCCAGTTACTGGTCAGGTTTTTTTGGATGGCAGAGATTTAAAAGTATACAATGTGAGATGGTTGAGGAACCACCTGGGTGTTGTTCAACAAGAACCAATAATATTCTCTACAACAATTAGGGAAAATATCATATATGCGAGGCACAATGCGAGTGAAGCTGAGATGAAAGAAGCAGCAAGAATTGCAAATGCTCACCATTTCATTAGCAGTTTGCCTCATGGTTATGACACACATGTTGGAATGAGAGGTGTAGATCTGACCCCAGGACAGAAACAAAGAATTGCAATTGCTCGTGTTGTGTTGAAGAATGCTCCCATTCTATTATTGGACGAGGCAAGCTCTTCCATAGAGTCCGAGTCGAGTCGAGTGGTTCAAGAGGCTCTTGATACATTAGTCATGGGGAACAAAACAACCATTCTCATAGCCCACAGAGCAGCTATGATGAGACATGTTGACAACATTGTTGTACTTAATGGAGGACAAATCGTTGAGGAAGGGAGCCATGATATGTTGATTGCAAAGAATGGATTGTATGTCCGTTTAATGCAACCTCACTTTGGGAAGGGATTACGTAAGCATAGACTTGTTTAAGTGGACTTCACATTTGTAAAGTACATCCTCTGGTCGACCGCCATCACTATTTTTGTCCATTGACCAAACTGCTGATAATGATGGCACCTGCAATTTCCGAAATGATTTATTGGGTCTTGCAGATTTGGCAACATGAACGAGAACGACCAATTGTTGGTTTTTAAGTTTTAACATTGTGGGTTTTGGTGATGTTCATGGCAATTGACACTAACACGATGGTGGCCGAGGAGCGGGAACCTTGTGCAAAACTTGTAGAGTTTCGAGAGCCTATGGAATGGGCGTGGGCTTTCGAGTTTGATGGAGTTTGATGGATATTCTTTTGGAGATGAACATTATAGGTTAGAATCGTGCTGTCTAGATTTTATATTGATTTGATAATTATAGTATACGAGTTAGTTGTAGTTTTCTTATGAGGATGGTGGTTATGTTCTATTTCCGCAGTGTGTTTGCGTATCTGTTCATTGAGCTCCCTTTGCTCTTTGCCTCTGCGTTCTCTTCACAACTTCCCCTGCTGCACGCACATCTCTCTTCCAATGGTGAGAACTAAATGAAGCTGACAAAGGAGCAAATGAAAGACTTTGTTGTGCTTTTTGTATATAAAGAGACTAGATGTGTAGGCCGGCTGTTCAATTTTTCTCGTGCATATATCCCTTTTGTGCAATACAGATCTTTTCATTTTTGGTTATGTGATCTCCATTGTAAATGATGATAGAAGCAAATTTGTACAAATTCTTAAGTTGAACAGAAAATATATAATTATAAGTGACATTTTTCTTTATCCTTTCGGGGAAATACTTGAAAAATTAGATAAAGTCGAGCACAATGGTTATATACTTGATTGATAATGTTTCTTGCCATATCAAAATGATAACAGAGCAGATTGTTCCCATCCTGAGCAATCCATATCCTGCATTAGGGGCAGAAGCTTATCTCTTAACATTACATAAATCCTGCTTAAACTCAGGATGAGACTTGTCCCCCAGCAAAAATACATGACTCTGGCCCTATACATCTATCTGACTAAAACCTGGCAATTTCTTTACTTTCCTCTCCTTCATTTTCTTCCTTATCAGAGCAAACTCATCCCATTTCCCACACGGTGCATAAACATTAGACAAGACCACATACCTGTGAAAAAAGACAACTTCCAAATTCCGGAAATTGCTTCCTTAGAATAGTGAAAAATAAATTTCCCCTAGCCCAAGACTCGCAACCGAAGTTGAAGAAGAACGAAGAAATTAGAATATAGCTCCAAAAAATATGAGGGAAGAAAAAGACCTTTATTATTATGGAGGAATTTAAATTACAAGCTTACAACCAAAAGCTTACAAAAGAGAAAGCTTACAAAAGAGAAAGTAGAAACAAGCTTGCAAAGGTAGTTGTTGTTGTTGGTGATTTGTATTTGTGTTGGCTTGGTGATTTTGGGTGGTGGGAGAGGGTGTATTTATAGGTGACTAGAGAAGGGTCTAGAAACTCAAGGTGAGTGAAAGTTTGGAAGGTTCAAGAATTCTAACTTAGTGAGCATTGGTGAAGGTTCTAGATCAAGGTAGGTGGAGATTTGGAAGAGTGAAGGTTCTAGATGATGATGGAAGGCTCAAGAAGGATATCAAGTGCAAGCATGTTCTACAATGTTTTAGATATTGAAAATCTCAAATACATTAATTCTCACTACATCCCTCAAAAAATAAAGTAATAAATTAATAATTAATTACCAAAAGTTTACTTTAAATTTTTAACACTCCCCCTTAAAGTGAACTTTTGGAAATAAGTCCAAGCTCTGCACGAAGATTCTCGAATGGTCCCTTGGATAGAGACTTTGTGAAAATATCTGCAATGTTGTCCTTGCTCCGCACTTCCGATACTTCAATTGTTCCGTCAAGTGCCTTCTCACGAATGAAATGATGCTCGATCTCAATATGTTTTGTTCTTGCGTGACACACCGGATTAGTAGCCAACTTTATAGCACTTTGATTATCACCAAGAAGTTTTGTAGGTTTATGAATAGGTGAAAACACATCCCCAACAAGCCGACGAAGCCAAGTGCATTCTTGAGCAGCCAGAGTGGAAGCCTTATACTCCGCTTCAGTAGTAGAAAGCGAGACCGAGTCTTGCTTTTTACTACACCAAGAAACACATGTCGAACCACAAGAAAACACATACCCAGAGGTAGATTTTCGATCATCCAAATCACCTCCTAGATCCGCATCTGTGAACCCAAATAGAGAAAATTCAACCCCTTTTTTGTAAAGAAGTCCCATGTCATAAGTAGAGTTCACATACTTCAATATCCGCTTCGCCGCATCAAGGTGAGATTTTCGTGGCTCTTCGTATATAAATACTAACAAGCCCAACAAAAATGAAATATCTGGCCTTGTAATAGTCAAATAAATTAGACTACCAACAAGAGCACGATAAGGTCGGGAATCTGACAAAAGTTTACTTTCATTACGCCTAATTTTAAAGTTAGGCTCGAGAGGAGTGGAACAGGTTCTTGCTTTTCTTTATTCCAAACCTATCAACAAGTTTCTCGCATAGCTTTCCGAGATAGAAAAATCCCATCATTCACCTTTTTCACTTCCAAGCCAAGAAAATGACTCAACTCTCCCAAATCTTTCATCTCAAATCGAATAGAGTTCAAATTGAAGCTTAGCAACCTCTCGCTCATTATTACTCGAGAATAATCATATCATCCACATATAATAAAACAATCATGTAGTGATCCTCGCTTCTTTACAAATAAACTAGAATCTGAAGTTAGAAGCAAAATAACCACAAAATTGTAAGTACTCGCAAGAATCTTACCGAACCACGCCTCGAGCTTGTTTAAGGCCATAGAGAGCCTTCTTAAGTTTGCACACATAATGGGTGAGTTGTCAAGAAACATAGCCAAGTGGTTGCTCCATGTAGATTTCTTTATCAATCTCGCCACATAGAAAGCATTCTTTACATCAAGTCGACATAACTTCCAACCAAGAGATGCCGCCAAAAGAGATCACAACCCTAACAGATGTCATTTTTGCTACTTCTGCTAAATGTCTCTTCATAATCTTCTCCATATACTGAGAGAAGCCTCTTGCAACAAGCCTTGCTTTGAATCTATCAATACTCCCATCCGCTTTCTTTTTTAATTTGTACACCCATTCAGAAGACACCACCTTCACATCCTCGGGCTTTGGCACAAGATCCCAAGTTTTATTTTTTAAGTGTACGATCTCTTCATCCATGGCTTCCTCCCATTCATTAACATCTTTTGCTTCATCAAAAGAAGAGGGCTCATTTTCATAAATAGACCAAAGACTAAAGCAATGACAAGTGCTTACCAGATTACCATCTCGATAACGAATGGGCTTAATGACTTGCCTTCCGGATCGAGTCATTCTTAGAGCATTTGTTTCCTCCAAGATAGCATTCTCCTCTTGCTCCACTTCGCGAGAATTTACTTCACCCCCCCATCACCAGACTCCCTTAATTTTGAAGAAGAAGAGCTTTTAGACATCACTGGTGTTGACGGTGATGATGAAATACTAGAAGAGGTAGGAGCCGACAAACTTATGGGCAATTCTTTATGTTCTTCAATTGTTGAAGGAGCACCAACAGAGACACCACCGGGACTATAATAAGATGAGATTTCATCAAACACCACATCCCGAGAAACTTTACATTTGCGAGTTTCAGGGTCCATGCATTTCCATCCTTTTTTTTCTTTCATCATAATCGATGAAGATACATTTTCTCGCCTTGACATCCAATTTAGATCTCTGTGAATCTGGAATATGAACATAGCAAACTGAACCAAAGACCTTGAAGTCTTTCACATTGGGCTTCTCGTTATACATCATCTCATATGGAGACTTCAAATTAATCGGGTTAAGAGGGATCCGATTAATCACATAAGCTACACAAGTCATACCCTCTGCCCATAGGACTTTGGGTAAATTTTTGGCATACAACCAGCTCTTGCATGTCTCAATGAGATGCCGAATTTTCCTTTCTGCTATGCCATTTTCCTGAGAAGTGTCAACACAAGTAAGTTGCCTCCGAATGCCATGTTTCGAGCAAAAGATATTGAACTCCTGAGAAGTATATTCTCCTCCATTATCGGTCCTCAACCGTTTGATCTTCCTTTGGAGCTCACCTTCAACCTTCTCTTTAAATTCCATAAACCTGAAAATCACTTCAAATTTTCTTTCCACAAAGTACACCCAAGTAAATCGGGTAAAATCATCAACAAAGACCACCATGTAACGATAACCAGAAAAGGTGCGTGTACGAGTAGGACCCATCACATCACTATGAATAAGCTCCAATGGTGCCTCATATCTTGTTCGGGATCTATCAAATGGAAGACGATGTGCCTTACCATATTTACAACCCTCACAAAGTTCTCCATTACTAAAAGTAGTAATATGAGGCAAACCATCAACCAAAATTTTATTCACAATGACTTTTAACTTATCCATATTTAGGTGCCCCAATCTAGCATGCCAAAGAGAAGCACTATCATTTGTACTCATTTTATCAACATAAGAAGTTGAGGTAGATAGAACAAATAAATTTTTAACTCTCTTACCAAAGCGGATTTACATCCCTTCTACCTTGGACACATTTTGAAAAATTTTTTACCTCGTTAGGTCTTAAACAAAACATAAAGGACTGGAATCCACCGCATTAGCCACCGAAAAAAGATTCTTTTTCATCCCTACATACATGATACATACACTTTTTTAGAGTGATAGATCACCATTGTTGTCAAGAAGGTGATTGTACTTTTCCTTCTCTACCGGATGAATCAGTATTATCCGCAGTGATAATAAATTTCATTACCTTCATAATTTTGAATACAAGAGAATTTGGTATCGTCATTTGGTGAGATGATGACCACAACCGAGTCCACGATCCAATCTTCCTCAAGTCGATGGCAAGACAAGCATCGACTAAGGTAGTTTCTGCTGAGAAACAATTACCCCAATTTTCTTCGACCTCGCCATTTTTATCAGCTACATTGCCACCCTTCAGCTTCACTCGACAATTTTTCCTGATGTGCCCAGTCTTATGACAGCGGTAGCATTTGACACTGCTTTTGTTGTCATTCTCGATTCTTGATGGCTCTCCATCTCCATCTTTCCTTTTCTCTTTTTCTTTCTCCTTTCTCAGAAAATTCTTCTTCTTCCTGAGAACAAGGCATCACCTTGAAAAGATATAAAGAAACAATGCCATTTGTCGAACTAGAGACTCTTGAGAAGAGAGAAGATTCTCAAACTTAATAAGAGACGGCTCTTGAGTAGATGTGACAAAAGGAATGTACTCCTTTTTTAATCCACGAATAATATTCCGCTTCATCCGTGCTTTCGAGATAGGTTCCTCCAGATCAAGAGAAGAAATTTCTAAACAAAGATTTTTAATTTTCAAGAAAAAATGAGAAATAGAGAGATCACCTTGAGTAGTATTCGCCAACTCATTCTCCAAATATTGTAGCCGGGCAACATTCTTCTTGTTGAATAACCCATTAAGAGTATTCCATATCTCAGACGCTGACTTACACCCAACTATATGATCAAACAAATCATGAGAGATAGATCTCTTCAACACGAACTTCGCCTTTGCATTAGAAGTCCTCCACTTCTTTACAGTATCAACATTATTTTCCGTGGGTGTAGGAGCCACCTTATCATCTCCACCAACAACCTCCCACAAGTCTTCTCCAAGAAGATAAGACTCCATGCATGACCTCCATACCTTATAGTTAGATTGATTGAGCGCCTCAATCCCAAGACCAACAACCCTTCCGCTTGAATCCATTTTTGGAACGCCAACGAACTTCTTCACCAAGAGTGCCTTGATAAGATTCCAACTTAACACTCTTATAGCTCTGATACCATGTGAAAAAAGACAACTTCCAAATTCCGGAAATTGCTTCTTTAGAATAGTGAAAAATAAATTTCCACTAGCCCAAGACTCACAACCGAAGTAGAAGAAGAACGAAGAAATTAGAATATAGCTCCAAAAAATATGAGGGAAGAAAAAGACCTTTATTATTACGGAGGAATTTAAATTACAAGCAAACTTACAAACCAAAGCTTAAAAAGAGAACAAAAAGAGAAAGTAAGAACAAGTTTGCAAAGGTAGTTGTTGTTGTTGGTGATTTGTGTTTGTGTTGGCTTGGTGATTTTGGGTGGTGGGAGAGGGTGTATTTATTGGTGACTAGAGAAGGGTCTAGAAGCTCAAGGTGAGTGAAAGTTTGGAAGGTTCAAGAATTCTAACTTAGTGAGCATTGGTGAAGGTTCTAGATCAAGGTAGGTGGAGATTTGGAAAAGTGAAGGTTCTAGATAATGATGGAAGGCTCAAGAAGGATATCAAGTGCAAACATGTTCTACAATGTTCTAGATATTGAAAATCTCAAATACATTAATTCTCACTACATCCCTCAAAAAATAAAGTAATAAATTAATAATTAATTACCAAAAGTTTACTTTAAATTTTTAACAATACCCTCCTGACTCGGTTGGTTCAAGCTCAATTAACTCTTTTCCTATGTAATTTGCTAATTCAACAGCCCCTAAAACTGCGCCATCTCGTTCATGTATAGGCATCTCACAAACAACTCTCGTAGCCTGCTCAATTTCTCCAGCTCAACCTAGGATGTCAACAAGGCAGGAATAGTGTTCCGCCTTTGGCTCCAATCCATGAGCATAAACCATCGAGTTGAAAAGTCTTTGACCTTTCTTGACAAGTCCAGCATGACTACAAGCTGATAAGACTCCCACAAAAGTGATGTCATCCGGCTTGGTTCCTGATCGTAGCATCCGTGCAAATGCTTGTAAAGCATGGTAACCAAATCCATGAATAGAATAGGAAAGTATCATTGCAGTCCGTGACACAACATCCTTTGCATCAAGATCTTCAAAAGCCAGCCGAGCAGAGCTAACATCCCCAGTTCTTGAATACATTGTAACGAGCATTCATAAGAGAAGTCAATTGCACAAATCCAAGTCGTATAACAAGTGCATGAACTAGTAACAACTCCAAAGTGCTTTCCTCACATGATGTCAAAACAGAAGTGAGAGTAGTTTCGTTTGGCCTAATATTGAAGCAGTAAAACATACGGACTAGGAGCTTGAAAGCTTCCCCCTCTATCACATGTTTTGCATACCCATCAATCAGCGCATTCCAAGTCACAATATTCCACTCTGACACCAAATCGAAAAGCTCACTCGCCTCAACCATGAGACCGTCATCAGAGTAGGCTGTGATCATAGCATTCCTTGCAGCTATATCCTTCTTCGGCATCTGATCAAAATACTCTCTTGCATGTTTGGTTGACCCATTTCGTGCCAGACCCGTAACCGCAATAGTCCAAGAAACAGCATTCCTAGAAGGCATTGAACTAAATAGTTGAATAGCTTCATCAACTCTCTATCTTCTAACAACCTTGAATCATTGTATTCCAAGAATACAAATTACGCTGTGGCATCTCATGAAAGAGCATACAAGCCTCATCAGTTTGACAATTATCAATATACGCTTAACCATAGCTGTCCAAGAAACCACATTTCTTTCCGGCATTTGGTCAAAAACTGCCCTAGCCTGATCAATCAGCCCATTGTTAGCATAACCCAACACCATCGTAGTCCAAGACACCACATTTTTAACTGGCATTCGATCAAACAGCAGACGTGCATCATCAACTCTTCCAATCCCAAAATACCCAGATATCAAACTTGTCCAGGAGAACACATTCCTGTCATTCATTTGATCAAACACTGTTTGAGCCTCATCCATTCGTCCCGCCTTGGCATACCCATTGATCATTATTGCAGATTCAACCACTAAGCCTCTCTCAGGAATTGCATAAAACAGCAATTCCGCTCTGGGGAGGTCATTGTGTTTAAGGTAAACTGTTATCATTGAAGTATAAGAAAATACATCTCTGTGAGGCATTTCATCAAACAGTTTCTTCGCTTGGTCAACTTTCCCAAGATGACCAAGCTGCCTTATTTTCATATTAAAGTCATATTAAAGTCATAAGTAGTATTGTGGGAAAGATCAAATGAGCCTCCATTGTTAGGATTTGGAGCGCGCCTGGAAATGGGAATTGGGTATTTTTGGGGATAAAATTCTGGTTTTTGGGTGCAAATTGTATAGGGTCTTAAAGCTGAGAGGTTCGAAAGACGATGACAAAAATAGTTGCAAAAATATATCAATGTAAGTTACTAAATAGTCATTCATCTATTCCCATTTGGTTACATAGTTCATTCTTTACGATATTCATGGCTGAAAATGTTTCAAAATAAACCACTAACAAGTAACATTATAAAATAAATTATAAAATTTATAGAGTAAATTAAAATAAAATAGAACACATACTTGAAAAACTTTTATTTGATAGAGTTCTCTTCATTGTTGCAGTGTTGCTTTAAGGAGTAAAAAACCTTAATTTTATAAAAGTATAAAAAAGAAGAATCCATAAACAATTACAAAAATTCCTAAATCAATTGCTAAATTTATGAAACTCAAAAACTAAAATTAAAATATACTCGAATAAGAAATTTCTCAAAAGTCGAGCATGGAAAGTAGTACTGTACTGGAATTGAATTTAGACTTTAGGAATTTTAATAGCTTTTTAGACTAAAATGTGATAATTTCATTTAACACCCTCAAATAAAAAAATAAAATTGACCCCCTCAAAATTCAGTGGGGTCAATTGCCCCCCCTGACCCTTGCATAAATCCGCCACGGAGCAATATTTATACTGTCAGAGTATATGTATTTAATGACACTTTTGCACTTATTTTAACTACGTTTTGAATTTTCAGCGATATTTATTATTCTGACAGCATAATTATTGCTCTAGCATTATCAATGGATGGACATTGTGGAGGTGGAAATTAAGCTATAAGTGTGTAATATAAAGTTGGGAATCTCATTCAACTTCTCAAGAGAATAGGAGCATAAGTGGACATGTGTATATATGCTGTGATTATATACATGGAAAAATAAATTAATAACTACTCTCTCGTACTATATATATATATATATATATATATATATATATATATATATATATATGTTGCTCGAGAGCCATTTAGATGTCAAGCACCTTGAATGAGTCTGCTACCACTTTAAGCTTGTTTCTTACTCTTCTCCACCGCCTCTCATTTGCTCCGACAATTAGTGTATAGTATCTCCCTGTCAAGAAGTGAAAGTTAATACTCCCTCCGTTCTTTAATATAAGTCAGTTTTAAAGTTGTGCACAAGTATTAAGTAAATTATTGTAAAACATTAAATATAATATCAATTGTCTATATTGCCCTTGTATTGGAAAAAGAGTGTTATTTATTGGGCAAAAAATAGTGAGAGAACCAAAGTTATATTTATTACTCGGGGTAATATTGAAAACTAAACAATTAATGTGTATATGAAATTCTCAAACGACTTATATTTAGGAATAAAAATATTTCTCTAAAACGACTTATATTAAGGAACGGATGGAGTAGTTATTTCCCTATCAAACACATAGAACAATCACATTAATAGCGTATAGTGACTTATCAACCGTCTTAACGGCATCGTTAGCATAAAAATAGAGATCAATGCGCGTTGCAATATTATGTAAACCACGTGGTAATTTGGTGTTTTTTAGACCATAGGTGGGGGTCGCTTGTAATTACCACTAAATCATAAGTGATAAATTGCATTTAACCCAATTAATTATTTTGAGATGCTTAGTATACTGATTGACTATGTTGAGGTCAAAATTCAAATTATTAAATAGCAATGGTAAAGTGTAACAAATCTATGTTGTAGCACATCAGTTAGAGCAATGCAACCCTATATGGCTATATTTTACTGCCAGAAATAACTGCAAAAGGCTACTAGTTATCACCTAACATCTACCTAATAGATCAGGATTCAGGAGAGTCGATCTAGGTTGTCATGGAATGTCATTTACCGGAACATGATCCGATATACCGAGAGTGTTTGACAAGACTAAATAGATTCTTATGTTGGAATATATGACAAGACTAACTTGGTACACTCAAAATTTTGAGAGGTTAGAGATATCATACCATTTCCAACTGCTATGGTTGCGAAAGCTGCTCTTGAAAAGTTTCGGGAAGTGAGTGTATACTCGAAAGTGTAATAGTTCTTTCCATCAATAGTCCTCTGCATCCAATTCATAGTCATTAAAAAGACATTAAAAGTGTTTATTTGCACAGAAACAAGTCTTTATGCTTCTGCATTTTATCTTACGAACAATTTGAAGGTATGCATGCTATGAACTTTGCTTCTATTTTGCATTGTAAAATCTCATAGAAAACAAAGTTTTTCTGGTGCATAAGGATCCTCCATTTTAAGCAAATCATATTAGGAGAGACATATTGATTGTCTATGGCAGTTGAAGAGCAAAAGGATGCAAACCTCTTGCATGTCAAATACATCTGCTACTTGAGTAGGTGTAGAGTAAACTTTTCTGAGCAAATTGGAGACAACCTTGAGAAGAAAGAAACTAGTCAGAAACAATTACTATGATTTTGAATAAAGATACAACTTTGATGACTCTTTATACCTCATTGATTGGGCCCATATCACGGATATCTGATTTATCAGTAGGTATAAAACTCACTCTAACATTTTGCAATTGGAGATATCGATCCTTAAATGCAGAATCATGCCCTCGGAAATCAAATTCCTAAACAAAATGAAAGTTCTTTCAAGTAAATATGCTCTTTTATCATCCAACACTTCAAGTTTCTTATTAAAAAATAAATTATGAATCTTACCCTCCAGTCTGAAGGGTAATAATATGAATAGCCATCTTGTAAGTCAACAAAAGAATCATAATTTGCTGGAGTTCCTGCAAGTAAAGAATAAAAGACTAATGAAAGACAATTTGAAAGAAGACAAAGAATAACCAGTTCATGTCCAGAAACCATGTTTGATGAAACAAAATAATGTAAACGGTGCTGTTCTTCATAAATGCATCTATATCATATTTACTCAAAAGTATTGAAAGGAGGCATCTTTGATGATGAATTTTTTGCTTTTGGGATGATAGAGTAATAAAGCGATATGCGTGATGATTTGACATGGGGGCATTCTTGATGTATACAACTGCTCCAATAGAGACAACTACCAACCATGATACCTTCAGCAAACAAGGAACTTGCAGGGATAAAACTCAAAGCTATTGCCCCTACTCCTAATAATAGTGGCCTTCTCTTAGAATTTCCTGCAACAATACACTTACGTTGTTAGGACAGACACACATGTAAACATTTGATAAAGTTTTGTATTCCATTAACTTATTCAACTTTATTCAATCACCAATAAAAACCTAAATTCTAGCATTCAGTAATTCAGAGCGCACTCTATTTCACCAAAATAAAAAATAATTCAGTAATTCAATTCGATTTTATAAATATTACCCAAAAATGACAAAGAGATGACTGCTTGCAGATTTTTTTATTTATTTAGAAAAAAAAACATTGAAAAGTGGAAAAAAAACCAATTCAAGCATAACACACACATAAACACAAACACAACCAAGACATTCATATAAATTTCATTTGGATAGGCACTGGATATCTAATTCTTTATTTTTGTCCAAACCCACATCAAAATTTACTATAAATTACATTAATCTGCAGTCATAATTGAAATGAATGTGCCTGAAAAATAAATTGTTTCACACAATTGTGAAAAAAGAAAGTAAAATAAGAAGAGAAATTGAGATGGGTATCTTACTTTCTTCCTCATAAGATGAGTCCCTTGAGCATGCAATAATATTGAATGCAGTAGTAGCCCTTGGTGTGTTAGTCGAATTGGTCACATTCAACTGAAATGAAATGAAGAAAATTGAGCAGAGCATTAGCTATGACATTATAAAGAAAAATAAACTTATCAGCGTCTATACAATTCCAAGAAAATTAAAGGGTAACTAGATTGACCCTTTTTGATAAACTTGTAGTGGAGGCCAAGCTTAGTGAGAGTGATGAAATTGCCATTTTTGATCTCTGAGAGCCTCTCAATATGCAAGCACTTATTTTTAGCTTCTTATTTATGGATATGGATTGTGTGCATTTTCTCACTAGTCAAGACTTGGTGCTTATGTGGCTGTTTCCTTTCTTTCTCATTTTTAATTTTCTATTTTTTTAAATATATATATATTTTTTATTTCGCGTTTCTTTTTCCACCATATACCTTGCACATACCTTATAATTTGGGTTTTAATTAAATTTTATTTATCATAATTTTGGGATTAATTATAAACACTTAAACTATGAGCACCAAAACAATTTGCACTTTAAAGTTTTGGGTGCAAATTGTTTGGTGCGTGGGTGAAATTTTTTATGCATTCAAAGTTTTGAGTGTCTAAAATTGATTGAAAATCAATTTTAAAGTAAAAATTTAATTTGAATTTATATTTTATAGTACAATTTGTGATTTAATCAAGAAATATATTAAGAAAATATATTAGTTTTATGATGCTATTGCATGAATAATAGATGGATCCTGCAATCGTGTAAATAATTTCATTTGTTTGTAAAAATAGTAAAATAATTTGTAAAATAAAGATGTGCTCTACATGCATGCAAAAATATCACAAATTATTAGGGATATATCTGTTCCTAATAAATATAGTGCTAATAGAAAGGGAAGAGACGTTTGTTGGCAGTCTTTATGGGACGTGAACCTTAAATTCACACATGACATAGACATACCCCATCACTGCGGACCATTTCTTGCCTTTGCATGCTCGTCAATCTTAAACCAATTGCTAAACCTTACAACTATATGTTGTTAAACTTTTGAGCCAAAAACTATCAATCTTTGGAATAAAATATAAAAGAATTAATTCTGTAAAAACTGTCTATTAGTTGAAGGTTTTATAGCATCCAACGAATTATTTTTATTGGTTTACATGGTAGGGGTAGAAGTTGCAATGATTGCAACATTTTTTAAGCGCAGTTGAAAGTGCATTTGTAGTTAGTTTTAACAGCATTTGAAAAGTTATGATCTTGTTTACCATCAACTTATATTATTGAAATTATGATTTTTATTCGACCAGTTGAAAATTGGTATAAAATAACCAAATAAGACGTGATTTGTTATATCTTATAAATATATGATAATAAATGAGTTACGTAATCATGCAAAAATAATAATTTTTTGAAAGAAAATCAATTCTATCAACGTAATTATGGAATAAAATTAAATACCTCCATTCCAAAAAGGAATCCCATACAAATAGCTATGAATCATTTTGATTTCTGAAATCTTTGCAGATATAGTATGGGCGGCATTATAAAGCTTTGTTCAGGTGCTTTCTTCTTGACCTCTACATTCTTTCGTTTTTTTGTTTATGAGACTTCCTCTTCTTCCAAAATTACTTTGTTCATCTTGTCATTATCCTTAACTGTCTCTTGCAGCACTTTTCCACTTCGTAAAGTCATGACCTTACATTGTTCATCTCTGCCTGGATTAATCTTGGTGTCACTGGGTAGTGTTCCTTGTGGACGGCTATTCAAAGCATGCGTTATCTGACCCATCTGATTCTCCAAATTCTTAATCGAGACGGCTTGAATTTTTACATTCATATCTACCTGACTTAACAATTCATCTTGTTCATTCATCCTCTTGTCAATAGCTACAATAAATTTGGCCAATGCTTCCTCTAACTTTGTTTTTCTCTTTGTCTGTTGTGGAGTCTGATTCTGGAATCCGGGTGGATTTTGCGGTCTAGGAGCCTGAGCTTGATTGTAATTCCATGAAAACCCCGGATGATTCCTCCACCCCGGGTTATACACATTCTGATTTTGATAAGGCTGTGATGGTCTATTATAACTCCCCACAAACTGAGCCGATTCAGCACTGATTGCACACTTATCTGTAGAATGACTTCCAACACACAACTCACAAACCATCGCTACTTGAGGTACTGATTGTGGGCCCCATGATTCAATCTTCTTAGTTAACGATGATACATGTGCTGTCAAAGCTGTCACTGCATCTAGTTCGAGCTTTCCTGGTGTTTTCGGGGGATTAGACCTTGTCATTTGCCACTGATAATTGTTGTTGGCCATCTTCTCTAACAACTGATAAGCCTCATCAAAACTCTTTGCCATGATACCTCTTCCTGCTGCTGCATCAATACTAGCTCGAGTAGACTCATGCAATTCGTCACAAAATATTCCAACCTGCATCCACTGTGGAATCTCGTGATGTGGACATTTTCGGAGCATATCTTTAAATCTTTCTCATGCTTCATATAATGTTTCTGAGTCGAATTGCGCAAAAGTATGAATATTATTCCTTAGTTTTAAGTACGTCTTTACTGGTGGGAAGAACTTAGCTAGGAATTTTTGAGCTAAATCATCCCAGGCGGTGATTGAACTTGGCGGCAATGAATGTAACCAACTTCGGGCTTATATAATAAAACAGAGCGGCTTCAATAAAGAACGGTCTAGATTAAAGCTTCAACAACCAATGGTGTGACGACCCCAAAATAGGTATACATCACCTATTTTGAGTCGTCAAATACATGGTACAAAATTCAAATACAAACTTAAATATACAACATGAGCTATGAGTTTTAATACAAACATTGTCTTCTAGATAGTACACAAACTCAAAATAAGTCCGCAACACATTTATTATCACACTATTTCACAGAATAGTGAGGACTACTAATACTATCATCATCTCGGACCGCCACTCCGCTTTCACGACTCGTTCAAATATATTCTCATTTCAAGAGAATAAAGGAAAGAGGGTGAGTTCAACTAGTCCAAAGAAGAAATATTATGACTAAGATAATGCAGGATAAATTATCATTAGCCTTCAACAATGTTAAACTGATAAAATACAATAGACATCAAGTTTAACTGCAGCGGAACAAGCAATCCAATAAAAGAGTCAAGTAGAGAATACAATCTACTATCTTTTATGATTTAAAAGGTTTTTCATCACTTTTATCGCTGAGACTCAGCTTAATAAATAATTCACATCATCGAATCACCCCTGCACTATGGCTAAGGATATTCTTTAGTATCACGACCACAAATTCCATGCACTACGGGCCAGAGACATTCGTGTATTCATCAATGGTCATGATCAGGCCAACAACTGTCCATCAATGCACTACGGGTCAATGAGGATTTTTTTCACATCATTTGTAACATTACTGATTAAGTGATTATACCGAATAATCCCTCGTCATAATCATACCAAGTCCATCTATGCAATCTGAGCCACATATGACTTTCAACATAATATAAACATGAGGATGATGACAATGATATAAGAATTCAATAAAACAAGTTCAAGAATTAAATTATCCAGAACTAATAACATCCAAATTGTCAACATGATACTTTCTTTGAGAGTAAAATTCAAGAATAATATTCATGCACCAAAATAATTTGGACAAAAAGAATCAATTTTTAAGTCATGAATAAGACCCGTGAATAAGTACTTGAGAATAGTACCTCGTGAATAGTATCCCGACATGAAAAGTACTCCAAATACTCGAGTGAATAATATTCGGGTGAATAGTAATTTTGGTGAATAGTAACTCGTGAATAGTATTCCGACATGAAAAGTGCCTCGAATACCCGAGTGAATAATACTAGAGTGAATAGTAACCGGGTGAATAGTAACCCGTGAATAGTAACTCGTAACAAAAAATACCAAATAAAATTATTTTCATGACGAGTATAGAAGTCAAAACTTTAACCAACTAAGTATAATAAAGAATGGAATAACAAAAGAAATCACCAGGCATGCAGATTGCTTGATGTATGTGTTATCCCAAGAATAATAAATAATCTAAACCGTGTCAGCGTAATACGACCGACAGGATATTCAATGAGAATAATAAAGAATGGAATAACAACAAAATCACCATGCATGCGGTACTTGCATAGACGAGTTATTCAATAGAATAATAAATAATCTTAACCGGTCCCACAGAAACGCATGCATGCATGCGATATTCCAATGAATAATAAAGATTTTAACCAGTCCCACCGTAAAACGCCTGTATGTGATATTCCAATGAATAATAAAGATGCGAACTCAGTCCGGTGTAAACGCATTTTACGAGATATTCAACAGTAATAATAAAGAATGGAATAACAACGAGAATTTCACCACGTATGCAGATTTAGATGTATTGAAGTTATTCCAAATAGAATAATAAATAATGGAATAACGAAAGAATTTTACCAAGTATCGGGTAGGCCAGATACATATCAAGTTATTCCAATGTAATAATAAAGAATGGAATAATAGAAGTTCTCTTCATTAATATGAAAAAAATACCTCTTACCTTTGAAAGAAACTGGAAATAGGAGTAGTGAGGTAGCATGCTTCTCTTCTTCTACAGATTTTCTCTCTACAATTTCTCTCTATAATAATTGTTCTATAGCTTTAGTGAATTGGTGAGAAATGAAGGAATAATGAGCTTTTATTTATAGAAAAATATAGTTTCAATAATTGCACGTTTTGGGGCTCAAAAAATTACAGTACAATACTTCCAACTTTTTCTTTATTTTTAATTTAGTCATGCAAGTATTATCAAACTTGCATCACCCCCCCTAATAGTAAATAATGTGATTCAATAGTAAATCATGTGAATTAATAGTTCTAGACATGTGAAAATACGAATTACAGTATAGTACCTCCATCTATACCTCTATTTTTAACTTAGTCATGCAAGTATTATCAATCTTGCACCAACTCCTCTAATAGTAACAAGAATGTGAAACAATAGTATGCATATGTGAACAAATAGTTATAATCATGTGAAATAATAGCAATCAATTGCTCATTTATCCGGTTAAATATCCGATTGGTCAATATAACCTCCAGACATCAATTATTATCGAAATAAATGTCGATTTTTACTAACACAAATAATTTCAACACAATGAAACTATTTTTATGAAAAATATAAATTTTGAAATTTCGAAGTTTGACTTTTTTCGAAAAAGTCAACTGTTGACTTTTTGACCAAATAGTAAAACCCAGAAAATTTTGTGTTTATAGTCTATTTTTACTAATTTCATCGTTCCGGACTCAAATATCACGTCCGCGTCTCCAAATTCAACTCCGAGCACAACTTTAATTTTAATAATATTCATCATTAATATTATAACTTACAATATTTATCAACCAAAGTCGCTCCTCGGAAAGAGGGCTTTCGATAAGGATTTCACCTGATCAGGCGCGCAATTAGGTGACCAAACCTCTCCTCGATGTAACTTCTAGATATTGTAAATATTGCAATTTAATAATATGAATAACTTTGTCGTCTCAATTATTGATTTAATAAAATAACATATTATGTAGATGATCTTCGTGACAATAATTGAATCAATAATATGAGTGATATGATGCAGCAATTACCGTAGCAATAATTGAGTATAACTGAGTGACTTCTCACGTAAGCATTAATAATTAATAATCAATACTGTAGTGTACTACTATGCATGCCACGCGTATTCATCAGACTTTTACTACCAAGTAGTTCAACAGGTTTTAAGCTGTAAAACTTAGCCGTTATTTTTATAAATATATTTTTGTCGTTTTCTCAATCCGACAATAATTCTGTTGTGGGGTCCACCAATGATTGTGCCATCGTACGAATATTCCCTGACCAATCGAATATTATAAAACAACTTGCATACTTTGCAAAATTTATAAATACTACCCACAACTATAACATTATATCAAATCCACACTATAATAATCAAGAAATTATTTTGAGAAAATTAAATATTTATTTATAAAATCTGGGGTCTCACAATCTCCCCTCCTTATGGAATTTTGCCCTCGAAATTTACATACGTACCTGGTATGCTGAAGAGGTGAGGGTACCTTGACTTCATTTCAGATTCTAACTTTTGAGGTATAACCTTTGTGTGTCGAATATAATCCTTCTTATCCAAGATTTTAACACGTATCTCCTCATACGTTAAATCATCCGCTATCTCGTCCGATTATAAATTAATAATGTGGTTCGGGTCGTCCACATATTTACGTAACATCGATACGTTAAAAACATTATGAACACGCGACATACTTGGCGGTAAAACGTGTCTATAAGTCACAGTTCCTACTCAATTGAGGATTTTAAATGGGCCAATAAAATCGAGGGTTGAGATTTCCTCTCTTCGTCGATTATTTCTTCTAGAATAACACCCTCTTGAACCTTCTTCTTCACATTCATCAGATTTGGGTGTGTAGCTTGAGCGGCTTTTACTTTATCGATTAAAGTCGATTCTACTCGTACATTTGCTATCTTCACGTGGGTCCCTAGAGTCTTTAACTCTATCTTCATCATTTGTAAGTTGTACAAAATGGGTTTTTGTGTTAACAACATCGCACTCGTAAACGCATACGATCTTCTACTCAACGCGTCAGCTACAACGTTCTCTCTTCCAAAATGATATTGAATGGTATGATCGTAATCTTCAATAGCTCGAGCCAACGTCTTTGGCGCCTTATACGTTCGTTTTGGTTAAAGAAATATTTAAGGGTTGAAGAAATGGGTTTTGTACTGGGGTCAATACAAAATTCGATTTCACGCTCCATCATTAGTGGTGATATTTTTGCTAAGTGACGACGATGGCAAGCTGATATTGCTAAGTGGAGATTGCTTTTGGTAAGCACCCAGTAAAACTTTCAATTGGTAAGCACCTTTTCGATGATTGATGGAAATTTTGACCAGTAAAACTTTTAATTGGTAAGCACCTTTTTGATGATTGATTTTTGAAATTTTGTGTTGATTCGGTTGTCTTAGTAATGGTTGGTTTTTCTTCCCTCATAAGTTTTGTCAATATGTTGTCTGTATTCATCTTTTGTAAGAGAATGTTAATCAAACTGGGTATAACTGGGTATTTTTTAGCTTCATATCAGAAAGCCTAAGTGCCCAACTGTTTATATTGGCCAATGTGAGGCAGTATTATTGTTTGATATTGATATTGGAACTTTCACAAAAAAAAATTGTTGATCTTGTATTGACTTTGGCTCTCTGCTTTTAAACTTGTACTTTTACCTCCTACCTGCTTAAACATTTGACTTGTAGAAAAATTCCTATGATTACGAATCATGTGAATTCTTCATAGTACTTTTAGTTTTATGTTTGTTATTGGCCCCTATACATGTCATACGATCACTGGGTTCTGATGTGAAATCTGGTGTTGAAACCTACATAGTTGTATATCTCATCATCTACTTACTTTGTTTGTCTGTGTCCTATATATTGGAATTTGGGGCTTTGATGTCTTATATGTACGCATCCTTTTAGGTTTAAACCGAGTTTCCTCTTTAATCAATTAATAATCTTGAACAAAAATTATTCAAATAAGTCTTAGATAGCTATAAAAAAAACAATTGAATTTGTTGTACTTGTACATGTATTTAACATAATGTGTGCGTGTGTGTTAGATGTTAAAACCTTCTTGTTACATATCATGATCATTGGTTATAATTCATCGTGCACATGGAAAAATGGAAAATATATTATCATTTGCTGTTAGTGAAGTTTATTATGTTCCTAAGTGCTTATATATTACTTGGTTCAAGTTTACTAATATATTACTTAGTTCAAGTTTATTATGTTCCTAAGTGCTGTTTTTCTTCCTCTTTCCAGTCAGGCCTCTCCTTTCCCCCACTTCACCCACCTGATAAACATACATACATAAAAAAGGGAAAATGGGTATGAAAAGTAGTGACCTGACAAATTGAAAATACCCCATACCCATTTGAAGTACTCTTTTTTGTGTAAAACTGTGAAGGAAAATAAGTTTGTTTTATGGTTAAATGCAACACTGGTTTCCAAGTTCTGTGTTTGCTCTTTAGTGACATTTCTCTGAAGATGATGTTCTAATGTACAGGTACTAATCAGTCTCATTTACAAGTACTAAAGATCTATTTTTGCTCCATATATGTTATTAACTCCAAAAAACAATTAGTAAATTTAAAACTATAATGATAAACTTGAGTACAATATTAAAAAAAAATTCGTTAGCATCTTTATGGGGAGCCCTTGAAAGGTAGAAATAAAGAAAAATCAATTGAGAGCTTGCAACAGAAGGTCTTTCTGAAAAATCAATATGTCGTAATATTGTGTATAGAAAATTTCTCTGCTTTGTCAATAGTAAGGGGAAAAGAAAATAAAACTCTGAATTTCAAGTGAAGTAGTAATATCATGTCTATTGAATTTGAAAATTTATAAATTTTACCTCAGTTTCTTTAGTTTTATCAAGTTGTATTTAGTAATATCATGTCTATTGTGTTTACGATTTGGAAAGTAGTAGAGTCAAATTTAGTACTTCTTCGTGACTCAGTTAGATCTAATAGGTTTAGTTTGAAAGAGTATATTGTATTCAAGTAATCAAAATTAACTCTTTTAAATTTCTACGCATCCAAACAAAATTTTCTACCCCAGCCCTCTCTTTCTTCGGTTATTTTACAATTAATGGTACTCTTCGGTCATTTATCATGTGCTCTCTTTAACTATTATCTCATATGATGGTATATTGCAAATAGAAAAGATTAGCTTGACCTTTGGACCCAATCATGCTCCCATAACTATGTAAAAATGAGTAAATTATTTTACGAATTATTATTATTATTTTTATATCCAAAGTACGTAAAGGCAAAGATAAAAATTTTCTAATTTGTTAAATTAAGGAATATCAAAATCATCCCAACAAACCTCATTTCGTGCTATTAAGCAACAATGGTAGACAAAGCTAAAGCAAATTGCAAGTATAACAGAGGAAGCGTGTATGTGTAAAACTTTGTACTACTATTTTCTAAATGAAATTGAGAAAATTATGGAGAATCAAATAAAAGTAGTTTTGGGACTAACCCAACCTAAGGAGAGAGGGAGAGAGCTAATTCCTGTAGAGTGTGTATAGGAGAAGTACTGACAAAAAAGGAAAAGAAAAAGAAAGTAGAAAATAAAAGAAAATCCTCGAACTACGTGAGCTACCCCCAGGGTCCAAGAGTAACAAAGTGGGGAAAATGAAGAGAAATAGAAAGTGTGCATGTGCTGGGTTGTGGTGTGTGTGTGTGTGTGAGGATATTTGTTAGAGAAGAAATCTTATTCAACATCTTTTGCCACGCCTCTCTTCTTTAGCAAGTATATATTTGTTCCCGAGTCATTTCACATAATTTGTACAAGTCCATATCTTCCCAACAGTGCGTCACAAACTACTATCTCAAATTCATCTAAATCTCGACATTGATCTTTCTACAACTTCACTTCAAACGAATGTCATGTTACTCAAGTAACGCTAGAACAATAACAAACTGTATACCTTAATTAACTCCCCATCACAGTAACTGTGAGATCCCAGATTTTACGAATAAAGATTTAATTTTCTCAAAATATTTTTTCAAAATTTTGGTGTGGATTTGAGATAACGTTATAGTTGTGGGTAATATTTATAAATTTTATAAAGTACGCAAGTTGTTATATAATATTCGATTGGTCGGGGAATATTCGTTTTAACATGGAATATTCATACGACGGCACAATCATTGGTGGAAACCACAACGGAATTATTATCGGATTGAGAAAATGACAAAAATATTTTTATAACAATTGGAAGTTTTACCGTTAAAACCGCTGTTGAACTAACCTAGAGTAAAAAGTACTGATGTCTGGCGTGGTTGCATAGTGGCACACTCAGTATTGGTTATTGATGCTTACGTGAGAAGTCACTCGTTATACTCAATTATTGCTACAAGAATAATTCTTTGATCATATCTCTCATATTATTGATTCGATTATTGTCACAGTATCATCTGCATAATATGTTATATTATTAAATTAATAATTAAGACGACAAATTTATTCATATTATTAAATTGCAATATTTACAATGTCTAGAAGTTCTGCCAAGGAGAGGTTTGGTCACCTAATTGCGCGCCAATAGGGAGAAATCCTTATTGGAAAGCCCCCTCTTTCCTGGGAACGATCTGGTTGATAAATATTGTGAGTTATAATATTAATGATGAATGTTATTAAAATTAAAGTTGTGTTCGGAGTTAAATTTGGAGACGCAGACGTGATATTAGAGTCCGGAACGATGAAATTAGTAGACTATAAACACAAAATTTTCTGGATTTTACAAAGTCAACAGTTGACTTTTTCGGAAAAAAGTCAAACTTTGAAATTTTAAAATTTATATTTTTGATAAAAATAGTTTCATTGTGTTGGAATTATTGGTGTTAGTGAAAATCGACATTTATTTCGATAATAATTGATGTCTGGAGGTTATATTGACCAATCGGGTATTTAACCGGATAAATGAGCAATTGATTGCTATTATTTCACATGATTATAACTATTGGTTCACATGTGTATACTATTATTTCACATTCTTGTTAGTATTAGGGGAGTTGGTGCAAGATTGATAATACTTGCATGACTAAGTTAAAAATGGAGGTATAGATGGATGTACTATACTATAATTCGTATTTTCACATGTTGCAGAACTATTGATTCACATAATTTACTATTGAATCACATTATTTACTATTAGGGGAGGTGGTGCAAGTTTGATAATACTTGCATGACTAAATTAAAAATAAAGGAAAAGTTGGAGGTATTGTCTTGGTAATTTTTTGAGCCCCAAAACGTGCAAGTATCGAAACTATATTTTTCTATAAATAGAAGCTCATTCTTCCTTCATTTCTCACCAATTCACCAAAGCTATAGAGCAATTATTATAGAGAGAAATTATAGAGAGAAGCTATAGAAATAAAATCTATAGAGAGAAAGAAGAAAAGAAGTCTGCTACATTTCTATTCCAGTATCCAGCTTTATTCTAAGGTAAGGGATATTATTTGTTGTACCTGTAAGTGGTATTATTTATTTCTTATTCATGAAGAGAACTTTTGTTATTCCATTCTTTATTATTATGTTGAATAACTCAGATATGCAAAAAATCGCATATATCATAGTGAAATTCTTCTATTATTCCATTCTTTACTATTCTGGCTTTAATATCACGTCTCATGCGCTTTTACTGCCAACTCGGTTCTATTATTTATTATTCTATCGAAATATCCTGTCTGTGCATTTACGTCGGACCTGGTTCCATTATTTATTATTCTGTTGAAATATCCTGTCGGTGCGAATTTCGCCTGACCTGGTTCCGTTCTTTATTATTCTGTTGGAATATCATATCCGGTCATGTATCACGCCTGACACGTTCCATTCTTTATTATTCGCTGGGAATAACTCCGTTCTGCATGCGGTCTCTATCGCATGCATGGTGAATCCTTCATTATTCCATTCTTTATTATTACATTGGAATAACTCGCCTATGTGAATTACCACATGCATGGTGAATGATCCTTTGTATTCATTCTTTATTAAATTATGGAAATGATCTGTTTACGTGGATTATGATGAAGGTCATAATAAAAGCATTGGACTGATGAAAATTAGGGGTATATGTAGTATTAGTAAGTGTTATGATGAGTTATGTTGGTTATTACGTGAAAACATGAAAGTTTATTAGAAATCATAAAGGGTTGAAAAATCTGATTTTGGTGAAAACAGAACATGAAATTCAATTGGCCATATCTCCTATTATATTTAGAATTTTTGAGTGTGGTCAAGTTCTAGAGTTAGATCTATGAGTTTTGTAGCATCTCCAAGTGGAATCATTGTAAAAGGTGTTGTAGATTTTCGTGTGGACTGATTTTAGCAAAGGAGTCAAAAGCTGCAAATACCAAAAATGCTACTGCCCAGATTTTTAAAAGGGCAGTTTCAACCACTTAATTTGTGAGAAAAATTCCGGCCTTTTGGGACATGAAAGTATATGGTATAAAGAACATCCTGTCCAAAAATGAGCTCATTCTGACTTAAAATGAGCAAGTTATGACCATTTCAATATTTAGGTTTTTCGGACAAAAAACGCTATAACTAGAGTTCGATAACTCCGATAACCATGAAATTTAAACTGGAAGTTCACATTAACATTTGTAAGATTTTGCCAAGATTTGGGAATTTCTGGAGTTAAACTTGAGGTAGCTAATTTCTTAAGGAATTAATTAGAAATTGATTTTTGAAAAATAGTAAATGAATTTTAAAAATTCCGAGAAAAATGTATGTTCATTATGGGACTATATACTGCTAAATCTCAGAAAATAAATATTTTTGGGACTGATTTGTTATTTTTCATGAAAATAGTTTAGTTACGAACATATGAGTTAAATATGTTATGTGAAGTAACAAAGTTGGAAAATAGGATTTTATGGCTTGGAAATCCTATATAAGGTATATGCATATTTTTGATGAGGGACTTGATCATTGGTGATGAAACTTATTTTTGGCTTACGTGCAAAGATGGACTATTGTTTATTGAATTATATATCTTTGGCTTACGTGCAGAGATGGAATTGGTATGATTATGACCAGGGATTATTCGGTATAGTCATGACCATCGATGATTTAATGAATATCCTTGGCCCGTAGTGCAAGGATGATTCGATGATGTGGTTTATTTATTAAGCCGAGTCTCAACGATTAAGTTGATGAAAAACTTTTTAAATTATAGAAGATAGTAGATTTTATTCTCTACTTGACTCTTTTAATGGATTGCTTGTTCCGCTGCTGTTAAACTTGATGTCTATTGTATTTTATTAGTTTAACATTGTTGAAGGCTAATGATAATATATCCTGCATTATCTTAGTCATAGTATTTCTTACTGACTAGTTGAGCTCACCCTTTTGCTTTCATTGTCCTCTTCAGGAAATGAGAACGTAGCCGGGACTAGTCGGGGAACGGAGTGTCGGTCCAGATGATAGTATTAGTAATCCACACTATTCTGTAAAATAGTGTGATAATAAATGTATTGAGGACTTATTTTTGAGTTTGTATACTGTCTAGAAGACAATGATTGTATTAAAACTCACAGCTCATGTTGTATATTTAAGTTTATATTTGAATTTTGTACTATGTATTTGGTGACTCAGAAAAGGTGATGTATACTTATTTTGGGGGCGTCACAGTAACCATCAAACTCTGCTCTGCAGTTCAAAATAAAAAATGAAGACAACCAACATAATGTAAAAATATACAGGGACGAAAATAAATTTAGAAAAGGGTTAAAAGATTATGCATATTGTAATATAAAACATACACTGCAAGTTCTTTTAACTTTAAAATACCTTTTAAACACTACTTTTGAATACCTTGAAGTGTGGTTGGAAAAAAAAACTCAACTTTTGAATACATTCAGTTTGGATGAAAAGAGATGTTTGTATCTCTTTGCTTGGGATTTTCATCAAACAACATCTTCCCTCACAGTAACTGAAAACAAACTCCACTTTCCAAGAAAATCATCATAAATGGTCTTTAAGAGACACCCAACAGAGATGCAAAAAGTCATTGGTGTGTTTCTTCCAGCCAATATATGGTAAAAGGCCTAAAGGGTATCTGCCAAAATCATTGAAATTCATGTTTTTGTTTGTGGGTATTTTTATTGACAAAAAATAAAACATCACTTGCACATAAATGTATATATTACACTAATAAATCATAAACTAAATACCATACCCTCAAAACCCCTCAAATTGGTAAATCCCCTTAAAACCAAATTTCTCTTTTACCTCCATTTAATCAATTTTTCATCTCAACCCAACATTTCTTCTGATTTTGTCTATAGATTGGATTCACTTCTTCAACAGAACATTATATGCTAATTATTTAGTGTCCTTTCAGACACTACCACAAGAAAAAAGAAAAAAGTGATTTAAAATATTCGAAATTGATGATTTAAAATATTCATAATTGGTGTCCTTTCGTATTACCCTGAAGAACAGCTCTCGGCCCTGAAAATGACCACGAAAAATAAGTGAAAACAGTAGAAAGAAACAAGGTTGCAACTTCTGTTCCAAAAGTACTATTGATAGTAACCACTTGAGCCCAAATATAGCAAGAAAATAAGAAGAAAAAAAAGTCTGCTCCTTAATTAATTTTAGATCACTAGGACTTCTATTAACACCAGGACTCATAAATACAATGAAATTAGGGCTTAAAATTATCCCTACCCAATATCAAAATTCTTATCAAAATCAAGATCTCCGAACCCGAAAAAAACAAAACTAATTGGCATCACCTAATATTGTACCTGAAAAGTACCTGATCCGATTCTCTCTTAGATGCTTGGGAATGGAAAATAGTCCGTAAATCTAATTTTATGAGTTGTCGTATTTATAGCTTCCGGAGATGAGAAGGCGACGGCGTTATTAAATAAATATATGATAACCCGTGCCTGAAGGCACGACAAAACAAAAAATTAGATTAAAATTCGAAAAGTAATACATTACCTAAAGATTCTTTGCAACTCAAAATAACTTACAATCAAACATAACAATTATCATAATTCACCATACAACCATAATAATTAATACATACTCAATCATTAACACATATCCAACCACCAAAACATCAAGCTAGTCGCTACTAATTTAAATAAATTTCGACAAAATTTCCTTTAAAAATATATATCCAAAAAAATCTAAACCTGTCTACAAAACTTACAATCATCATTCCATACCCACAATCATCATATTTAAAATCATCATTTTCAGGTATACATATTCAAACCACCAAAACCACCATCATTACATACCCAAAATCATCATAACTATGTATAATTAGTTAATTTTACAAAAGACAAAACACAAAAAATATACACATGTAGAAAATAGAGAAACAACTTCGTATTCTTTACAGCTTACACTAAGTATCCTTCAATGTATACCTGAAAATACCTGAAAATATATGATCATACAGCTTACAGAGTTTGATTGATGAAAACTTATAATGAGAGTGGAAATATAGCAAATGCCAAAAAATTTCCTGATATTTTCAAAAATGTATAAACATGGCTTCACCCTAGTGCCAAAGTTACATCAACGAAGTAGTGAATCTAACCTTATCAAGGATAATTTATAGTACAATATGCAGACGAATTAACATACTTTCACTGTGTCCAACTGTTGCATTCCATCTCATCTGACCACTACAACTATTTAATTCTACATAGCAAAACAACAATCAACATATATAATCATATACAATTTAGTTTATTTAGTCCTAAAGGTGAACATCTATCACTAAAAGGTCCTCTTCTATTCATGTTACAAAGTTTGTCTGCATCTTTTTTAGCAATGTCTTGATATAACAACTCTTTTTATTAAAAGAATCATTTTTTTTAAATCACTTTTTTCCTGAATCACTTTAAATCATTTTGAATCACTTTAAATCACTTATTGTCTGTTCAAACTAAAGTTCGAAATTTAAAATCACCTTATAGTGATCAAACGCACTAAACATTACTATAGCAAACACTATAAACACTATAACTAAACATACCCTAAAGCGCTTCCTTAACTGCAATGTAGATTATGGATACAAAATCTAGTGAGGCCAATTGGAAATAAGTCAATCCTTTCCCCTTCAAGATCTAATTTTGTTTAGTGAAATGTTTTTTACTTTGATGCCTCTTTTTCTTTTACCAAAATTCTCGAGTAGGATTGAAAGGTGTGCATATAGACCAACACAACTCAAATTTCTTTAAACTAAATTAATATAAATATTAAAACTTCATTTCTAGCTGCCTCACTTGATTAAGAGAAGTAACTCTAATTAAGAAGAATTTTTTTAATCCATAACCCTAAAAATAATGCACGTCCATGCTCAAAGAAAACATGCATGCAATCCAAATGTTTGTCTATTAACCTCTTCGAAAAAATCAATCATACATGACTCGATCACAATTAACACCAGCCTAATTTAGTCGGTTAAGTTAAAACGAACAGGAACACCAATATCACCCTTCAACCAGCTATCACCTTGAAGAAAAGGCTTAACTATATATTCCATAGAATTAGTTTACAATTATCACCACAATTTCGTCTATGAAAATATTTAAATTTTAAGTTATTACTTCAAAAAAAAAGCCTTTTAAATTATGCACCATTTGTGTTTGTCAAGGTAGAATCGAAATTTGTTGTAGCAGTGGAACTTTTAACATAACCTATGTTGTGTCCCTCTATCCACTGAGCATGGAAACAACAGTTATACTGAAGAATAATGGCAGGAAAGCCTTAAATTCAAGCACTACAATACTTGGCCATTACAGATTCAAGAAAAAAGGAGGGACATTAATTCAGGGACTTTGGTACTGCTCTTACTGCACACACCCTCCTTTCTCTTCACCTTTCGAGATCCTCACCCCTTCTGGATTGTGGACTTAGCAAGATGTGGCCATCACAATTTTGAGGCATAAGCTCAGTAGAGTTTATGTTGCTCCTCTTCAAGAAAGACTCAAACCATTTTATAACACCCAAATTTTATTTCATTTTTTTACATTTATACTATGATTTGTAGGTAATTATTTCAACCAAAATATAGATCATACATTTGTTCAAGTCCCACATCGAAACATATGTTACTATCAATAGTACCGCCGTCAAAATCTTTTAGGTGAGCTTATGATGGATCAAGATGACCCAATGGTACTCTTGGGACAGTAAATTTGGGATAGTAAATCAAAATGGCTCAAGGACTCAATGTTACTATTGGGCTCAATGTGACCTTAAAATTTAAGGTTACTATCAATAATATTCTTGGGACAGTAAATTTGAGACTTGATTCGGGCTCAAGAGGTTACTATCAATATGTTCAAAATATTATTTAATAACGCCACCGCCTACTCATCTCCGGAAGCTATAAATACGATAAATCGTAAAATTGGACTTGCGGACTATTTTCCATTCCCAAGCATCTAAGAGAGAATCGGATCAGGTACTTTTCAGGTACAATATTAGGTGATGCCAATTAGTTTGTTTTTTTTTGGGTTCGGAGATCTTGATTTTGATAAGAATTTTGATATTGGGTAGGGATAATTTTAAGCCCTAATTTCATTGTATTTATGAGTCCTGGTGTTAATAGAAGTCCTAGTGATCTAAAATTAATTATGGAACAAACTTTTTCTTCTTCTTATTTTCTTGCTATATTTGAGCTCAAGTGGTTACTATCAATAGTACTCTTGGAACAGAAGTTGCAACCTTGTTTCTTTCTACTGTTTTCACTTATTTTTCGTAGTCATTTTCAGGGCCGAGAGCTGTTCTTTAGGGTAATACGAAAGGACACCAATTTCGAACACCAATTATGAATATTTTAAATCACCAATTTCGAATGTTTTAAATCACTTTTTTTTTCTTTTCTTCAGGATAATACAAAAGGACACTAAATGATTAGCATATAATGTTCTGTTGAAGAAGTGAATCCAATCTATAGACAAAATCAGAAGAAATGTTGGGTTGAGATGAAAAATTGATTAAATGGAGGTAAAAGAGAAATTTGGTTTTGAGGGGATTTACCAATTTGAGGGGTTTTGAGGGTATGGTATTTAGTTTATGATTTATTAGTGTAATATATACATTTATGTGCAAGTGATGTTTTATTTTTTGTCAATAAAAATGCCCACAAACAAAAATATGAATTTCAATGATTTTGGCAGATACCCTTTAGGCCTTTTACCATATATTGGCTGGAAGAAACACACCAATGACTTTTTGCATCTCTGTTGGGTGTCTCTTAAAGACCATTTATGATGATTTTCTTGGAAAGTGGAGTTTGTTTTCAGTTACTGTGAGGGAAGATGTTGTTTGATGAAAATCCCAAGGAAAGATATACAAACTTCTCTTTTCATCCAAACTGAATGTATTCAAAAGTTGAGTTTTTTTTCAACCACACTTTAAGGTATTCAAAATTAGTGTTTAAGGTATTCAAAAGTTAAAAGAACTTGCAGTGTATGTTTTATATTACAATATGCATAATCTTTTAACCCTTTTCTAAATTTATTTTCGTCCCTGTATATTTTTACATTATGTTGGTTGTCTTCATTTTTTATTCTGAACTGCAGAGCAGAGTTTGATGGTTACTATGATGGGGAGTTAATTAAGGTATACAGTTTGTTATTGTTCTAGTGTTACTTGAGTAACTGACATTCGTTTGAAGTGAAGTTGTAGAAAGATCAATGTCGAGATTTAGATGAATTTGAGATAGTAGTTTGTGACGCACAACTGGGAAGATATGGACTTGTACAAATTATGTGAAATGACTCGGGAACAAATATATACTTGCCAAAGAAGAAGAGACGTGGCAAAAGATGCTGAATATGATTTCTTCTCTAACAAATATCCTCACACACTCACACACCACAACCCAGCACATGCACACTTTCTATTTCTCTTCATTTTCCCCACTTTGTTACTCTTGGACCCTGGGGGTAGCTCACGTAGTTCGAGGATTTTCTTTTATTTCATGTTCTGTTTTCACCAAAATCAGATTTTTCAACCCTTTATGATTTCTAATAAACTTTCATGTTTTCACGTAATAACCAACATAACTCATCATAACACTTACTAATACTACATATACCCCTAATTTTCATCAGTCCAATGCTTTTATTATGACCTTCATCATAATCCACGTAAACAGATCATTTCCATAATTTAATAAAGAATGAATACAAAGGATCATTCACCATGCATGTGTGGTAATTCACATAGACAGGTTATTCCAACAGAATAATAAAGAATGGAATAACAGAAGGATTCACCATGCATGCGATAGAGACCGCATATGAGCGGTTTATTCCCAATGAGAATAATAAAGAATGGAACCGAATCAAGCGTGATATGCACCGGCACACGATATTCAACGAATAATAAAGAATCGGAACCGAATCGGTAAATTACGCACCGAAGCGGGATATTTCAATGTAATAATAAATAATGGAACCAGGTCCGACGTAAATGCACAGACAGGATATTCCGATAGAATAATAAATAATAGAACCAGGTTCGGCGTAAAACGCACAGACAGGATATTCCGACAGAATAGTAAAGAATGGAATAATAGAAGAATTTCACTATGTATGCAGTACTTTGCATATACAGGTTATTCCAACATAATAATAAAGAATGGAATAACAAAAGTTCTCTTCATGAATAAGAAATAAATAATACCACTTACAGGTACAACAAATAATATCCCTTACCTTAGAATAAAGCTGGATACTGGAATAGAAATGTAGCAGACTTCTTTTCTTCTTTCTCTCTATAGATTTTATTTCTATAGCTTCTCTCTATAATTTCTCTCTATAATAATTGCTCTATAGCTTTGGTGAATTGGTGAGAAATGAAGGAAGAATGAGCTTCTATTTATAGAAAAATATAGTTTCGATACTTGCACGTTTTGGGGCTCAAAAAATTACAGTACAATACCTCCAACTTTTCCTTTATTTTTAATTTAGTCATGCAAGTATTATCAAACTTGCACCACCTCCCCTAATAGTAAATAATGTGATTCAATAGTAAATTATGTGAATCAATAGTTCTAGACATGTGAAAATACGAATTATAGTATAGTACATCCATCTATACCTCCATTTTTAACTTAGTCATGCAAGTATTATCAATCTTGCACCAACTCCCCTAATACTAACAAGAATGTGAAATAATAGTATACACATGTGAACCAATAGTTATAATCATGTGAAATAATAGCAATCAATTGCTCATTTATCCGGTTAAATACCCGATTGGTCAATATAACCTCCAGACATCAATTATTATCGAAATAAATGTCGATTTTCACTAACACCAATAATTCCAACACAATGAAACTATTTTTATCAAAAATATAAATTTTAAAATTTCAAAGTTTGACTTTTTTCCGAAAAAGTCAACTGTTGACTTTGTAAAATCCAGAAAATTTTGTGTTTATAGTCTACTAATTTCATCGTTCCGGACTCTAATATCACGTCTGCGTCTCCAAATTTAACTCCGAACACAACTTTAATTTTAATAACATTCATCATTAATATTATAACTCACAATATTTATCAACCAGATCGTTCCTGAGAAAGGGGGCTTTCAATAAGGATTTCTCCCTATCATGCCAGCAATTAGGTGACCAAACCTCTCCTTGGCAGAACTTCTAGACATTGTAAATATTGCAATTTAATAATATGAATAAATTTGTCGTCTTAATTATTAATTTAATAATATAACATATTATGCAGATGATACTGTGACAATAATCGAATCAATAATATGAGAGATATGATCACGCAATTCTTTATGTAATAATAATGAGTATAACTGAGTGACTTCTCACGTAAGCATCAATAACCAATACAGTGTGCCACTATGCAACCACGCGTATTACTGTACTTTTACTACCGGTTAGTTCAACAGTTTTAACGGTAAAACTTCCACTGTTATAAAAAATATTTTTGTCATTTTCTCAATCCGATAATAATTCCGTTGTGGTTTCCACCAATGATTGTGCCGTCGTATGAATATTCCATGTTAAAACGAATATTCCCCGACCAATCGAATATTATATAACAACTTGCGTACTTTATAAAATTTATAAATATTACCCACAACTATAACGTTATCTCAAATCCACACCAAAATTTTGAAAAAATATTTTGAGAAAATTAAATCTTTATTCGTAAAATCTGGGATCTCACAGTTACTGTGATGGGGAGTTAATTAAGGTATACAGTTTGTTATTGTTCTAGCGTTACTTGAGTAACATGACATTCGTTTGAAGTGAAGTTGTAGAAAGATCAATGTCGAGATTTAGATGAATTTGAGATAGTAGTTTGTGACGCACAACTGGGAAGATATGGACTTGTACAAATTATGTGAAATGACTCGGGAACAAATATATACTTGCTAAAGAAGAAGAGACGTGGCAAAAGATGTTGAATAAGATTTCTTCTCTAACAAATATCCTCACACACACACACACACCACAACCCAGCACATGCACACTTTCTATTTCTCTTCATTTTCCCCACTTTGTTACTCTTGGACCCTGGGGGTAGCTCACGTAGTTCGAGGATTTTCTTTTATTTTCTACTTTCTTTTTCTTTTCCTTTTTTGTCAGTACTTCTCCTATACACACTCTACAGGAATTAGCTCTCTCCCTCTCTCCTTAGGTTGGGTTAGTCCCAAAACTACTTTTATTTGATTCTCCATAATTTTCTCAATTTCATTTAGAAAATAGTAGTACAAAGTTTTACACATACACGCTTCCTCTGTTATACTTGCAATTTGCTTTAGCTTTGTCTACCATTGTTGCTTAATAGCACGAAATGAGGTTTGTTGGGATGATTTTGATATTCCTTAGCCGGAACAAATTAGAAAATTTTTATCTTTGCCTTTACGTACTTTGGATATAAAAATAATAATAATAATTCGTAAAATAATTTACTCATTTTTACATAGTTATGGGAGCATGATTGGGTCCAAAGGTCAAGCTAATCTTTTCTATTTGCAATATACCATCATATGAGATAATAGTTAAAGAGAGCACATGATAAATGACCGAAGAGTACCATTAATTGTAAAATAACCGAAGAAAGAGAGGGCTGGGGTAGAAAATTTTGTTTGGATGCGTAGAAATTTAAAAGAGTTAATTTTGATTACTTGAATACAATATACTCTTTCAAACTAAACCTATTAGATCTAAGCGAGTCAATGAAGAAGTACTAAATTTGACTCTACTACTTTCCAAATCGTAAACACAATAGACATGATATTACTAAATACAACTTGATAAAACTAAAGAAACTGAGGTAAAATTTATAAATTTTCAAATTCAATAGACATGATATTACTACTTCACTTGAAATTCAGAGTTTTATTTTCTTTTCCCCTTACTATTGACAAAACAGAGAAATTTTCTATACACAATATTACGACATATTGATTTTTCAGAAAGACCTTCTGTTGCAAGCTCTCAATTGATTTTTCTTTATTTCTACATTTCAAGGGCTCCCCATAAAGATGCTAACGATTTTTTTTTAATATTGTACTCAAGTTTATCATTATAGTTTTACATTTACTAATTGTTTTTTGGAGTTAATAACATATATGGAGCAAAAATAGATCTTTAGTACTTGTAAATGAGACTGATTAGTACCTGTACATTAGAACATCATCTTTAGAGAAATGTCACTAAAGAGCAAGCACAGAACTTGGAAACCAGTGTTGCATTTAAGCATAAAACAAACTTATTTTCCTTCACAGTTTTACACAAAAAAGAGTACTTCAAATGGGTATGGGGTATTTTCCATTTGTCAGGTCACTACTTTTCATACCCATTTTCCCTTTTTTATGTATGTATGTTTATCTGGTGGGTGAAGTGGGGGAAAGGAGAGGCCTGACAGGAAAGAGGAAGAAAAATAGCACTTAGGAACATAATAAACTTGAACTAAGTAATATATTAGTAAACTTGAACCAAGTAATATATAAGCACTTAGGAACATAATAAACTTCACTAACAGCAAATGATAATATATTTTCCATTTTTCCATGTGCATAGTAACTTATAACCAATGATCATGATACAGAACAAGAAGGTTTTAACATCTAACACACACGCACACATTATGTTAAATACATGTACAAGTACAACAAATTCAATTGTTTGTTTCATAGCTATCGGCACACTGAATAATTTTTTGTTCAAGATTATTAATTGATTAAAGAGGAAACGCAGTTTAAACCTAAAAAGGATGCAGACATATAAGACATCAAAGCCCCAAATTCCAATATATAGGACACAGACAAACAAAGCAAGTAGATGATGAGATATACAACTATGTAGGTTTCAACACCAGATTTCACATCAGAACCCAGTGATCGTATGACATGTACAGGGGCCAATAACAAACATAAAACTAAAAGTACTATGAAGAATTCACATGATTCAGAACTGTTAGGAATTTTCTCTACAAGTTAAATGTTTAAACAGGATAGGGAGGTAAAAGTACAAGTTTAAAAGCAGAGAGCCAAAGTCAATACAAGATCAACAATTTTTTTTTGTGAAAGTTCCAATATCAATATCAAACAATAATACTGCCTCACATTGGCCAATATAAACAGTTGGGCACTTAGGCTTTCTGATATGAAGCTAAAAAATACCCAGTTATACCCAGTTTGATTAACATTCTCTTACAAAAGATGAATACAGACAACATATTGACAAAACTTATGAGGGAAGAAAAACCAACCATTACGGCACAACCGAATCAACACAAAATTTCAAAAATCAATCATCAAAAAGGTGCTTACCAATTGAAAGTTTTACTGGTCAAAATTTCCATCAATCATCGAAAAGGTGCTTACCAATTGAAATTTTTACTGGGTGCTTACCAAAAGCAATCTCCACTTAGCAATATCAGCTTGCCATCGCCGTCGCTTAGCAAAAATATCACCACTAATGATGGAGGAGAAGGTCTTAGATCTTTGTTGATCTCGTGTTTCTCTCTCTTCAACTTCTTCTTCTGCTTCGCGTTTCTCTCTGCGTGGCTGGGTATGAGATTAGTGGCTGGGTATGAGACTTGGGGCTGGAATTAGGGCTGGGTATGGTAGATGCAAATGTCACTGATCAAAAGTTTAATATGACCTGGGCGTTTGATGATAAACAAGGCTTCACTTATTTTATTAAGATGCATTTTTGTGATATTGTTAGTATAGGACATAATAGGTTGGTGTTCAATGTGTACATTAATAACCAATCTGCTTTGGACTCTTTTGATATATTGAGCAAGAAAAAAGAGCCAACAGCTGCATACTTGGGAATATAATATAAAGAGAGAGGTAATGCTAATCTTGTATTATGTTTTCTTGTATATTTTACAACAGAGATGTCTTTTTTATATATACATGTATGATAACAACTAAAGCTAAAATCAAGGAATCAGATATTCTAAGATGACATGAATCAAGGAGTCAAATATTCTAAGGAGATGATTGTGGAAATTCAAAAACAATATCTAATCTAATCGCTAATTATTAGCTAGTCTTCGATCCCCGCATGAAGCGAAAGGGTAGTCTAGAAGACACTTTGAGCTTGTTCCGGTTGTACAAAAAATGGCTGGTTGGTAGTGGTTTGGTGAGAGCGTCAACAACATTGTCTTGGGAGGAAACAAACTGAATAGAGACCTGTTTGTTCGCAACCATTTCATGAACAAAGTGGTAATCGATCTCGATGTGTTTCGTACGGGCATGGAAGACAGGATTGGAAGCAAGGTAAGAGGCACCAAGATTGTCACACCACAATACAGGCAAGTGATGAAGGGGCAGTCGCAACTCCGTGAACAGGGAAAAAAACCATTTTAGATCTGCGGCTGCGTCAGCAATGGCTTTATACTCAGACTCTGTAGAAGAACGGGCAACAATGCGTTGTTTTCGGGAAATCCATGAAATTAAGTTGCTGCCCAAGAAGATTGCATTACCGGCAGTGGATTTGCGATCATCTATGTTACCAGCCCAGTCCGCATCTGTAAAGGCATGTAGAGTGTGAGAGGCCTTTGCTGAGAAAAATAAACCATGGGACAAAGTGCCTTATAAAGTAGCGAGAATCCGTTTCTATGACCCAGTGGGAGAAACGATGGGGTTTATGCATAAACTGACAAACTTTGTTTACAGCAAAGGAGATATCCGGCCGAGTGAGACTGAGATATTGAAGTGAGCCAACAATTTGCCGATATAGAGTAGGATTGTCAAACAAGGTGCCTGAAGAGGTGGATAATTTATCTGATGGAGACATAGGAGTTGGTTAGGGTTTATAGTATGACATAGATGCACGAAGTAAAATATTTTGGATATAATTTTTCTGAGAAAGAAGAAGACTAGCCTCATTTCGTACAACCTCGACACCCAAAAAATAGTGTAAAGACCCTAAGTCTTTGAGAGAGAACTCAGCACCAAGAGTAATCAGCAGATTAGAAAGAGATTGTCTTGAATTTCCTGTGATTAAAATATCATCAACATATACAAGAACAAATAAATGAGTGTTAGAATATTTATAAATGAATAAAGAAGTATCATTTTGAGATTGGTGAAAATTGTGAGTCAGAAGAAAGGAAGAGAGACGTGAAAACTAGGCCCTTGGTGCATGTTTTAATCCATATAGTGACCGCTGCAGCTTACACACATAATCTGGATGTTTGGCATCAATAAAACCTTGTGGTTGCTGCATATAGACAGGCTCTGTTAAAAAACCATTGAGAAAAGCATTGTTCACATCAAGTTGGCGAATGGGCCACTGGTTGGTAACTACCAAGGATAAAATTAAACGAATGGTCGTTGGTTTAATGACCGGACTGAAAGTTTCAAAATAGTCTATCCCAGGTTGTTGATGAAAGCCTTTGGCAACAAGACGTGCTTTGTATCGGGCAAGAGAGCCATCAGCGTGGGTCTTAATGCGAAAGACCCACTTATTCCCGACAATATTCATGTGAGGAGATTTAGGCATCAGAGACCAGGTTTGATTTTTGTACAAGGCAGTGAGTTCATCTAGCATTGCTTGACGCCAAACGGGACTTTGATTTGCTGTTTGGAAGGAGGTAGGATCTGTGGTGAATACGGAGATATTGTGAGCTTGTTTATGAGAGCGAAGAACCATGGGGTGAAGTCGGTGGAGAGACGATGATTGTGTAGTAGAAGTATTAATAGAAGAATGGGATGAAGAAGCTAATGCAGGTATATGAGATGTATCATTGGTAGGAAATTGCAGCGGAGTATTGGAGGAGGAGGATTGGACAGAATGTGGAGATTGAGAACCAGGAGGAGGGAGAGAATGAGCATAAATAGCACTTAAAGGGGCAGTCCGATGAGGGTGGACAGATGAAGAAGAAGTGGCAGTGTGAGATTGTGGCGAAAGAGGAGGAAGTTGTTTGCCAGACTGTCCGGATTGAGTCTTATGGTGTCCGGATAGGGTAGCAGACTGTTCGAATTGGTTCTCAGGGTGTCCGGATTGGGTCTCAGGGTTTCCAGATTGGCTAGAGTGCGAAGCAGAGTGACGGAGATTGTCTGGAGTTTGTCTGGATGTAGAAACGGACGGATCAGACTGTCCGGATACTGCAGATTTAAAAGCTGAACAAGGAGAAAGAAGTGGACTTGATAAGAATGGAGGTGTAGGAGGGGGATGAGACTTAGTTGTCAAAGGTGACAAAGCCAAAGCGTGAGAGTGAGAAAAAGGAAATTGACTCTCTTCAAATCGTACATGGCGAGCATGATAAATTTTTTGTGATTTTGGTTCAAAACAATAGTATCCTAAGTGAGTAGAACTGTAACCCAAGAAAATGCACGAGAGAGACCGGTATTCAAATTTGTGTTTATTGTATGGTCGTAAGAAGGGAAAACATAAGCACCCAAAAATTTTCAAAAAATTATAATTTGGTGGCTTGGAAAATATTTTTTGAAAAGGAGAGATATTGTGATTAACTGAAGATGGCATGCGATTTTTTAGATAAGTTGCACATTCAAAGGCATAGTCCCAAAAAATCCCTGGAACTGAGGCTTGAGCCAATAATGTTAAGCTTGTTTCAACGACATGACGGTGACGTCGCTCAACAAGCCCATTTTGAAGTGAAGTGTGTGGACATGAAATACGATGAATGATGCCATTTTGAGAAAAATGAGACTTAAGTGGTAAAAAATCCTTAGCACCATCTGTTTGAAAGTATTTAATTTTGGAGTGAAAAAGACGTTCCACCATGGATTGAAATTGCAGAAACTTAGAGGGAACCTCACTACGCAACTTAATAAAATAAATCCAAGAGAATTTTGTATAGGCATTGACAAAAAGTACATAATATTTATTTCCATGCAAAGAGGTGAAGGGAGCAGGACCCCAAACATCACAAATTATTAATTCAAGAACATGTTGGGCAGAAAATGAACTACTAGTAAGAGGAAATCGACAAGCCTTGCCCATATGACATGCCATACAGACAGAAGACCCTTTATTAGATGACACACCTAGACTATTTTTGGAAATAATGTGACGAAGAACACGTTCATGAGGATGACCCAGACGTTGATGCCAATCGAACAGAGTGACCTTGGAAGCAGAGAGAGCATGGAATGAGCGAGGAATTTGGAGAGTATAGAGGACATCCTTAGTTGGGCCGCTGAGAAGCGTTTTCTGCGATACGGGATCCTTAACATGAAAACAAGATGGGTGAAATTCAAAATAGACATTATTATCTCGACAAAACTTATTAACAGATAACAATTTTTTTGAAGCAGATGGAACATGCAGAATTTGAGAAAGATGAAAATTTTTATTTTTGGAATTGAATGTGGTGGAACAGAGATTATTTATAGGAGCAATATTACCATTGGCAACTTGAAGATGATCCAATCCATTGTACTCATCAACATGATTGATACCCGCTAAGTTTGGTGTAACATGATAATTAGCGCCTGTATCAGGATACCATTGGAGAGAAGAGAGGGATGGTGATGACTGGTTGAAGGAATTGATGGGTGTAGTGGCAACAAAGTTAGCAGTGAGAGGCGAGGAGACAGGAGACGGACCAAGGAGACCTGTAGAAGTTGAGGATTGAGGGCAAAAATAACACCTGTACTAGTCATGATTGGAGCCACCACAAAACACACAACGTGGACGAATAAAATTGGAGGAATACGGAGGGATAGGTCGGCGGAAATTTCCTCGCCCACGACCTCGGGTGCCACGGCTGCGACCACGATGGTTGTTGAAGCGTGGATCATTGGTGGGGAAACGTTGGACATTATTGGCCGATGGTGCAGAGGGAGGATCAACTAAAATATTTGGTTCGGTAATGAACTCGTGGCTGAGACATTTGCTGAGTAACGCAGAGAATGACAAAGGAGTATCAAGCATGGAGAGAGAGGATTTGAGAGAAGCAAATTTAGCACGAAGACCTTTTAAAACAGCAACTAGGAAATCAGATGGAGAGATGGGTCGTGCAGAGGCGGATAATTCATCAGAAATTTATTTTAGACGATGAAGATAGACACTTAGAGTTTCATCATGTTTTTGCGGAGAATGCAGTTCCATGGAGAGGCGAAGCATACGTGTGTTGGAAGGACTGGCAAACGCTGCAGAGAGGGTGGACCAGAGTTCAGTAGATGAAGTGAGTCCGATTGCAAGGGGTACTACATCTTCACTGAGGGAGGAGATGAGTAGACTCATAAGAAGTTTGTCTTGTGTATCCCATATTTGTGCCACGGGGTTGGATATAGGAGAAGTGATAGAAGTAGTGGAGGAAGGACTAGATGGCAGAAAAGATGGAGGGCGCGCGAACTCGCCGGTGGCATAACCAAAAAGATTGTGGCCTTGCAAGTATGGATCAATTTGTGTACGCCATAAGAGATAGTTGGAAGAATTTAATTTTAGTGTGATATAGTGATGGGCTTGAGAGAGAATAACAGATGAGGAAGGAGGATTGAAGATTGTGGTAGAGGAGGTGGACATGGGGAAAGAATGAAGTAGAAGAATAGTGAAGGATTGCCGTTAGGCTCTTGGCTTTAATACCAGAATAGAATATAAAGAGAGAGGTAATGCTAATCTTGTATTATATTTTCTTGTATATTTTACAACAGAGATGTCCTCTTTATATATACATGTATGATAACAACTAAATCTAAAATCAAGGAATCAAATATTCTAAGATGACATGAATCAAGGAGTCAAATATTCTAAGGAGATGATTGTGGAAATTCAATCATCTGAGAAAATTTGCTTTGATACCAGAATAGAATATAAAGAGAGAGGTAATGCTAATCTTGTATTATGTTTTCTTGTATATTTTACAACAGAGATGTCCTCTTTATATATACATGTATGATAACAACTAAAGCTAAAACCAAGGAATCAGATATTCTAAGATGACATGAATCAAGGAGTCAAATATTCTAAGGAGATGATTGTGGAAATTCAAAAACAATATCTAATCTAATCGCTAATTATTAGCTAGTGCTGATACTTGGTAGACTTTATTACTGATACCTTGATGGGTACATACAGATAAAATTTAGTTCAAGTTGGACCTCCTAATCTGAGAAAATTTCAATCCAATGCTATTTTAAATGGTTTGGAGATAATGAAAATGAGCAATCCGAGCGATAGCCTTGACGGGAAAGTCATTACAAACCCCAGTGCCCAAAAGAGTAAAATGGATGTTATGCTTGTGATATTGAAGCTTTGTAGTTCTACTTCTCATTACAGCAGCTCTTTTCCCCTACCTACATCGTACTAAGAAGCCAAAACGTTGCTCCTCCATCTGGCTACCAATTCCGAGTCATATGGGAAATTCTGAAACCAATGTTTCAACTAGTAGTTTTTCTTCAATAGCAGCTTCTCTTGGCTTAGGCCGCATTCTATCTTTTGCGTACATCTGTGAAGCAACAAAAACAAAGGGACAATTAGAGCAGACCATAGATCCCTATCTAGTGGGATCTATTAATCTTGATTCTCTACGGAAATTTGGCGAAACAGATGAGAAGTGTTTGGACGGATAGTGCACATTTTATTTCTGATATCATCCTAGATTGGCTCCCCCCCACCCCCCCACATGTTATCTGTAATATATAGTATTATTTAATATATATAAATATAATAAAACATAACAAAATTTTATATGTATATAACACAGGAAAAATATGAATAAATAAATCCGAGTCCTTTGAATTCACAAAGTCTCCTTAAAGCAAATTTATTCCCTCACAAGTGCTAAGGGTTAATTGAATAATTGCTGTTAGGTTTGTAATATTCATGAACGCAATCAAATTGCAAAAATAAGCGGAAACTTGTAAAAATCAGAGTTTAAAAATTTTACAAACCATATACCCGGATCACCCTTTATGCACAATTATTAATTAAACGAAAAAGATGAATAAGAAACATACCCTTGAAGATTCGAAGCTTCCTCGTACAAGTTCACCTCCAATCCTTTTCAAGTTCAACTTGAATCCACCGGGTTTGGTTCCTTCCTTTGATCAACGTTAGCCACCCAAGTGTTTGGCCTCTAGAGGTGATCCACCAAGGAAAAAGAAGGATTCAAGAAGATGAGTGGTTGGCTAAACCCTAGTTTTTCTATCTCTATAGAAAAGGAGCGTACTCTCCAACCATTGGAATTATCACGTCGTATTAATATCTGATATAAGACTCCTCTTATAAAGATATCAAGTAATCCTATTAAAATAAGGTATTATTTAATTAAACCCTTTTAATTAAATGGGCTCCCTAATCTTATTAGGGATAATTAATTAAACTCCTTTAATTAATTTTCCCTCCTAATCTTATTAGGAATAAATGAGAGTACTTATATTAAATTAATTCCTAAACTCTTTTAGAAATTAAAATAATAATAATAATTGTAATAATATTAATAAGACTCCTCTTATTAATTTATATTTAATATTTCTAAAATATTAAATAATAAATATTAAGCTATTTAATTTATTCTATCACCATAGATTAAATTAAATATACATAACATATTATTACGATTATGCCATTAACTTCTTAAATAATTATTCTTCCTTTTATGGTGTGACCCTTTAGGTTCTCCATATTAAACTGTTGTGAATAAATCAATTAGAACAATTCTAATCTTATTTAAATAAATAAATTAAACAATTAATTTATTTAAATAAATAATATTTATTCTATAATAGGATAAGCCTCCTAGCGATCAACGACTTTTCAGATAATATAGATTTCAACATTAATCATAAAAGAACCTTTGAGTAAATAGTTACCGTACAATTCAATCCTTCCACCATACAATGTCCCAATTAAATATAAGACATGGAATTTCTGTCAAATCTTATTTTATTTAATTATATGTATTTCGACTCTTAAATGCACAACACCAAATAATGCAAATTAGAAACTCCTTTCTAATTTCATTCTGCCTTGGCCAAGGACTACTGGGTTGTCATTTATCGAATCACATAGACATTTCTCTTCTTTTAATAAAGTGGTAGATTCTTTATTGATCATACATTATCTCCATGTACAACTTATTATACCCAAGCATACCCTTTGATATACCCTAAGGGTCTTAAGGAATAAGTCAAAGTATAACTCATCATACACAAGATACTATGATGATCTCAAGTCCAAGGATCACTTGTACTACTATCACTACAGGAATTCCTATTGACAGTAAGTAAAACTCCATTAGGTATTCCTTAGCGAGCCACGCTTCGAAGGAACTTATTCTCCAATAAGCACCTACATACTTGCTTTAGTGTCTCCACACAAATGATCACGAGATCAATCATCCTCATCCAATGAGCAAGCAACGTATGTACCAATCTATCCGTATTCACTAATCCCCAATTTAGTAATCCAACGATTGGGAACTATTTAAGTTTTAAGCTTTCTAAGAATTTAGATCTCATTAGAATGATCATCATCATTATTCTAAAAGCATTGCTTAAAACTATGGGTTTATCACATATTATAAAACAGCAACATGTAGATAATTAAAAGCCTTTAATAAATTAATACTTTTTATTAATAAATGAATAAGATTGTTACAAAGTATATGCTTTATCATCAAACATGATTGGGCTTGTGTGCATACTACTTTCAATCTCCCACTTGCACTAAAAGCCAATCGTCATGGTATCTCATACTCTTCTTCTCTAAGTGATGATTATCCTGCCATTGGATAAGCTTTAGTTAATGGATATGTAATGTTGTTCATGAGAGTCAACTATCTCTATAGTGATTTCCCATCTTTCAATGATTCTAATAATCAAATGAAAGTGCCACAACACATGTTTAGATCCAAGATGAGACTTAGGAACTATTCCTAGTTCTGTAATGAACTTTTCATCCAAACAATCAACTTGTAGCTTCATTTACAGCTATATACTTTGTCTTTATCACTAAATCAACAACTCTTTGCTGTTTGGAACCTTTCCAATTTACTGCACCACCGTTTAAGGTAACACTTTACCTTAAAGTGGATTTTCTGTCGTTTTGGTCTGTCTGAAAAACTTGAGTCTGTTAAGCCCTCTAGTTTTAATTCAGACCCACCATGTATGATCACATCCTTAGTGTCGGTTAAGAACTTTAAGATGTTTTTCACTAACTCATAGTGAACTTCTCCAGAATATGACTGATCAACATCAGGTCTCGTACATTTCATTGCATACATGATAGTTACTCATGCGATCTCTCTTTTGGAGTGTGTGGGGACTATAAAGAGAGATACACTCCATGGCTCATCAATATGAGATATCTCTTGGAGTTTTCCATGCTAAACGACTTTAGCATCAAATGAATATACGTTCCTTGGGTTAAGCCGAACATCCTTTTAAATCTATCTATATAGATTTGCATCCCCAATTAAGATACTCTTCCCAAATCATTCATGGAGGAATGTTTAGAAAACTTTATCTTTACTGATTATAGCATTGGTATGTTATTCTTCATCCGTAGTATATCAACATATAATACTAGAAATTTTACGACGCTCCCACTGACCCTTTTGTACACACTAGGTTCATTCTTTTTTTTGATAAAATCAAAATCTTTTGATTATTTCATCAAAATGAATGTTCCATTTTTGAGAGTGTCTACAACTCTTACCTCATCGTATGTAACTGGATAATCATCTTCTATGATACGTACCTCATCATCATCATCCATGATGAATCCATACGTCCCAGGTATCTTCGGTAATATTCCAGATTTACGATTCGGTTTTGGTATAATAGGTCCATCTACAGGTTCCTCTTATTTGACTTATAGTGTTTAGTGGATCTTGAACTCTTCAAGATCTATAATCCTCCCACTAGCCACTTCAATAATAAACATCTTTATCTTAGAAGGCAGCGTGTTTCGCAACAAACACCTTTTGCTAAGTAGGATTATAGAACATATACCCTAAACTTACTTTAGGATGTCCCAAAAATCTGTACTTGTCAAATCTTGTCCCAAGCTTATCCTTTGAAACCGTTTCATATAAGTTGGACAACCCCCTATCTTAACATACTTAAGATTAGGAATCCTCCCTGTCCATAACTTTTATGGAGTCTTGGGGCCGGATTTTGAGGTTACCTTTTTCATAGATATGCAGCCATTTCTAGGACATGACCCTAGAGGGATACTGGAATGTCGATAAAATCATTATGGACCGCACCATGTCCAACAAGGTACGATTTTTCCTTTCAGATACATCAATTAATTATTGCATATCAAGAGGCGTCTATTGTGAGAAAACCATTTGATATGATCTAGAAACTTATTGCACAAGTATTTATTCCTTGATCTAATCAAAGAATCTTAATACTTTGCCAATTTATTTCACTTCTGAATTCTTTGAACCTTTTAAATAATTCACAATTGTATTTCATCAAATACAAACATTCAACTCTTTGAATGATCATCTCCTCTTTCTTATACTAGTTTGTTCAATTTGCAAAATAATTTTTACATAAGTCAAGTACACAAAATCCATTAAGTAATATTTCAGTTCTATACAAAACATTATTATTATAAATAGAACAACAATTGTTCTTAATTATAATACCAAAAATTTTATTGTCCAACAATAAAATGGAAATAATGTTTCTAACAAGAATTGGAATACAATAACAACTTATCGACTTAATAGATTTGCCTGTAAGCGAAAGGCTTAAACTATAAGTTTCTATGGCTAATGTAGCAACCTTTACTTCATTTCCCACACATAAGATTACTTATCTTTGTTTAGCTTTCTACTTCTGCTTGGTCCCTTCATAAATCTATATTTATGATAACCAAAGTCGGTATCCAATACCCAAGTAGAACATTGACTTAAAGAAAAATTTATTTTAAATCATGAACAAATTTGTATTTGTAACCGAAACTTCACTAAGCTTCTTTGGTTAGCCTCTGCAAGATACTTCTCGCAATTTCTTTCAGTGTCCAGGCTTATTACAGTGGAAGCAAACTCCTTTCCTATCCGTATCAGTTTTGTTCTTATTATCCTTTGTTTTTGCCTTTCTATATTTACCTTCTTAGAATCGTTCTTCTTTTCAGAAGATCCTTTGGCCCCTACCAGTAAGACTCGGTCTTTCTTGGTTGGAAAGTGACTCTCAACATTTTTCAACATGTTAAGCAAATCAGCGAGGCTGATATCTAGATTGTTTATATAAAAAATTCACAACAATTGTGAAAGGAGTCCGAGAGTGAGTGCAAGATCAAATCTTGGCTCAACTCTCCATCCATAACAAAACCTGTTGTCCTAATTGATCAATTAAATTGATAATGTTAAGGACTTTTATCTGTACTATAGTGTCATCGGTCATTCTATATCGGAAGAGCTCCTTAGATATCTGATATCTATCAAGTCCTACTTTCCTCACCATCAACTACTTGATGTGCAGGAATATAGTAGGAGCATCCATAGTTTCATCTTGACGTTCAAAGCTCATTACTCATGGATGCGAGCATGATGTATTGAGCCAATCATGCATCATCTTGCCACTTTCTAAAAGTAGCAATCTCTTCCTCGAGGCATTATGCGCAACCATTGCGAGGATAGGCGACATTAAGGACATAAGATAGCTTTCCATGAGAACTATTCTCAAATTCCTTAACCAATCCGAGTAATTCGGTCTAGTTAAATAACATCTAATATGTTTTGCAGTGATAGTAATTTAGACATTGTAAAAATCTGTAAATGAATTTGTAATTAACAACATTTTAACATACATTCTTTTATTAATTACCAAAATAAATTAGGTCTTGTTTTAAATTGGTATCTCCCACTATTTTCTTCAAACTATATTACCCGCACTTATATAGTTCGGCAAAATCTAATTAAAGATATGCTAGTGAGAATAAGGATCCCATTTCAAATGTATATAGCCTTGTGGTGACACAACAAACTATATATAAATAAATAGGTAGACAATTCTTGTCAATTACATCAACTATGCAACTCCTTGTATTTTGCCTCTTAGATTATTTTGATCAAGTGGTGGCACATCCGAATCAAAATTATCCAAGTTAATTCCAACCTAGCACTCCATATATTCAAAAAAGAAAAATATCATCCTTGTGGTGACACAACAAAACAATATTGTTCAATTTTCTTTATAAGCATCAAATGTGATAAATTAACATCTTAAATACTTAATACTTGCCTTGTGGTGACACAAAAAACTCATATTAAATATTTAATACTCTATTAATTTTATCATGCTAGAAGGCGACGTTCGATATTCCAAATATCTTTGAACGCTTAGGACTTAATATAAAATCTTTGAGGGGTTTGTTATTAATATGTCTCATCTTGTTTAGCGCGCATGCACACATATATATATAAAATACGCGTCATATTAATAAACATGCGAAGCATGTTTGCATAATAATATATATATATATATATATATATATATATATATATATATATATATATAAGCATGCACATATAGAATACTATATTCTACCCGGATTGATTATGGACTTTTATTCTAGTTTGGTTCACTAGAGCCACCAAGTGAACCAAAAGGTCAAACCTCCCCAGGGGTGCAAGAATTATTATTTAAATATAACTATTATATTTAAACACGGGCTCCATTACAAACGGGTCTTCAAGCGCTCCTTGTTCCTTGATCTCCAATTTTTCAAAATTAATTCTAACTATTCCTATTACAAAACTATTTAAAAATAAATAGAAACCTTGATCAGCAGTCAAGGGGAAGTACATAGGAGGGAGATAGAATTTACATTAAGAAAAAATTAGAGAAGATGAGGTACACAGACCTCATTTAATAAAACCTATACATTCATGCATCCAACTAAAATAAAATCCAATCACATTGGTCAATAGTCCATAATCAATCCCAATTATTATCATACACATCTCCATATGTATCAATAAATAACATTCATCTCATGAATAATAAACATTCAATATATATATATTGATCATCATTTAATGGGCAAATTTAGTTAGTATATAATCTAATTTTGAATCAAAATAAACTTCTTTATTTTAATTCAAATTTAAATCAAAATAAAACTATTTTATTTTAATTTATCCAATTTTGAATAAAATAAACTATTTTATTTTAATCAAAATTTTTAATCAAAATAAACTCCTTTATTTTAATTAATTATGGAATCCAATTCCCTAGTAAAAAAAAAATCCGTTATTAAAGGAAACACGGATTCTATTTCCTATTCACAAATAAACTCTTTTATTTTGAATAATATGAAATCTTATTCCATATCTAAATAAACTTCTTTATTTAAGGAAATTCGGATTTTCTTTTCTATTCACAAATAAACTCCTTTATTTTGAATAATATAAAATCTTATTCCATATCTAAATAAACTCCTTTATTTAAGGAAACATGGAATCCAATTTCAACTCCAATTAGTTATCATGGAATCCAATTCCAACTCTAATTAGTTAGCATGAAATCAAATTTTAAAATTAAAATAAACCTTTTATTTTTAATATTAAAATAAACTTTTTATTTTAAGATTAAAAATAAACTTTTATTTTAATTATAAAATTATTAAAATATATATTACATATACATAATATATATATTACGGTATATACATAATATATATAATATACATATATGTATATATATTCGTTAATAATAATAACCACGTGCTTAAGATTCCTAAATATTGAATCCTGCAAGCTTTTGAATCCCTTTAATCATAACATTTGTTATCTACGTGAAGCATGCATGATTACATGAATTATAACTTATATATATATAAAAACCAAATGGTGTGGCAAGTAAAAAAAAATAAAAATAAAAATCCCTTGCACGTTAACAATCCATGCTATCGCTGCAGCTTCACAGGAAACTTTACATCACGTGAATTCCGAGTACAGGATAAGCGAAATCAAGTATTTCGCGATTTATTTTTATTTTTTTTTTTTTTTAATTTTATACAACAAAATTATGCCCAATTAAATTATTCTAAACACATATCAATATACATATCAAATCTGAACAATTAATAATTTGCATAAAGGTTTGGCTCTGATACCACTGTTAGGTTTGTAATATTCATGAACACAATCAAATTGCAAAAATAAGCTTTAAACGTGTAAAAATCGAGTTTAAAATTTTACAAACCATATACCTTTATCACCCTTTATGCATAATTATTAATCAAACGAAAAATATGAATAAGAAACATACCCTTGAAGTATCCGAAGCTTCCACAAGTACAAGTTCACCTCCAATCCTTTTCGCTCAACTTGAATCCACCGGGTTTGGTTCCTTCCTTTGATCAACGTTAGCCACCCAAGTGTTTGGCCCTCTAGAGGTGATCCACCAAGGAAAAAGAAGGATTCAAGAAGATGGGTGGTTGGCAAAACCCTAGTTTTTCTATCTCTATAGAAAAGGAGTACTCTCTCCAACCATTAAATTATCCACGTCGAATAACCATCTCATATAAGACTCTCTTATATAAAGATATCAAGTAACCTATTAAAATAAGGTATCATTTAATTAAACCCTTTTAATTAAATGGGCTCCTAATCTTATTAGGATAATTAATTAAACTCCTTTAATTAATTTTCCTCCTAATCTTATTAGGAATAAATGAGAGTACTTATATTAAATTAATTCCTAAACTCTTTAGAAATTAAAATAATAATAATAATTGTAATAATATTAATAAGACTCCTCTTGTTAATTTATATTTAATATTTCTAAAATATTAAATAATAATATTAAGCTATTTAATTTATTCTATCACCACAGATTAAATTAAATATACTTAACATATTATTACGATTATGCCATTAACTTCTTAAATAATTATTCTTCCTTTTATGGTGTGACCTTTAGGTTCTCCATATTAAACCTTGTGAATAAATCAATTAGAACAATTCTAATCTTATTTAAATAAATAAATTAAACAATTAATTTATTTAAATAAATAATATTTATTCTACAATAAGGATAAGCCTCCCAATGATCAACGACTTTCCGTATAATATAGATTTCAACATTAATCATAAAAGAACCTTTGAGTAAATAGTTACCATACAATTCAATCCTTCCACCATACAATGTCCCAATTAAATATAAGACATGGAATTTCCGCACATGTCTTATTTTATTTAATTATATGTATTTTGACTCTTAAATGCACAACACCAAATAATGCAAATTAGAAACTCCTTTCTAATTTCATTCTGCCTTGACCAAGGACTACCGGGTTGTAATTTATCGAATCACATAGGACATTTCTCTTCTTTTAATAGAAGTGGTAGATTCTTTATTGATCATACATTATCTCCATGTACAACTTATTATACCCAAGCATACCCTTTGATATACCCTAAGGGTCTTAAGGAATAAGTCAAAGTATAACTCATCATACACAAGATACTATGATGATCTCAAGTCCAAGGATCACTTGTACTACTATCACTACAGAATTTCTATCGACAAAAAGTAAAACTCCATTAGGTATTCCTTAGCGAGCCAATGCTTCAATTGAACTTATTCTCCAATAAGCACCTACATACTTGCTTTAGTGTCTCCACACAAATGATCATGAGATCAATCATCCTCATCTAAATGAAAGCAAGCAACGTATGTACCAATCTATCCGGATTCACTAATCCCCAATTTAGTAATCCAACGATTGAGAACTATTTAAGTTTTAAGCTTTCTAAGAATTTAGATCTCATTAGAATGATCATCATCATTATTCTAAAAGCATTGCTTAAAACTATGGGTTTATCACATATTATAAAAACAAAGAATACGTAGATAATTAAAAGCCTTTAATAAATTAATACTTTTTATTAATAAATGAATAAGATTGTTACAAAGTATATGCTTTATCATCAAACATGATTGGCTTGTGTGCATACTACTTTCAATTGCTTCCCAAGATAAAACGGATTTCAATTCTTAATTAGTAGCACTACAAAATTAAGAATTCGTTGAACGCAAATTCTATGTTATGTACTCGAACTTTACTATTAAAATAATGATGCGTGAAGAAAACAGAAGAAAACTTACTGCACAATTTTATTGCAAAAAATGGGATTTTATAGTGCAGAACGGGATTTTGCAGTGTAGAATGGGAACAGGATTACTGCAGAACGGAATTTTACAGTGCAAAAACGGGAAACGGGAATTGCAGAAATGGGAAATAGCAAAACGCTAGAGCAAGAATTAATAGATTTCAGAATGGGATACTGCAGAACGGAAATTTTAGAAACAAAACGGGAAGGAGAAGGAAATAACATTATTTCTCTGAAATGCTTCCCACACCGTTTATTTATAGAAAAAATTTGTGACTGTTATTTTCGTTGGCGTGTAACCGTCATCAAAATGACGTAGTATCATGATGATAATTATTAAACAAATTTTGTCTAAAAAATATATATCACGACCGATCGAACTTGCCGACCCACGACCGGCCTAGGACGACGGCCTTGCAAGTTTGAACCAAGCCTTGGTTAGGTCCTCTCCCTTCCACAAAAGTGGGGTGCCCCTTGGGGTCCTTCCCATTGAGCATACATCCTATATATAAAGACTTCAATTTTCTCTCACACATCCTATGTGGGACTATGCAATTGACAACATATCAAGTAGGTGACTTTGAAGTCAATTTTGTCATTCAATTCCTAATGGATTTGAACAAATAAGTATACCACGTTATACTACTCGCGGAGGAGAACGTATAGGTGCATAGACCTGACATTTTCGGAGTGTCGATCCCACATTAAATTGAGCCTCAAAATGCTTTAATATTTAATGTTTCAAATACCATTTTCCAACAATCTTCCACATGAATGTAAAATTGGCTTTACAATATGTAAAATATGTTATGAATATGCAGACACTAGTTCGAGTACATGAGAAAAGATATTTCATCAGGTTAAATATCCTAGTGGCTTTGAACTTGCCCTAGTAAAATCTATCGGATTTACTTGGCTAATTAGTAGACTTGATGTCTTTGAACTGTCAGCTTTTTGTGTAAACCAAGACAATAAAATTCACAAAATATCTCTTCAGACATAGTTAGTTCTCACGTTTGTGTTCATTTTGGCCTTGAAATACCTCTTGGTTCCGTTAGTATATTAGAGAATTCAACCTTCAAAAATCTCACAGAAGTGGCCTCCTTCTTACTCACGTAGGTGACTTCTATCAAGAGTATCCTGCAATACCCCACTTGAACATATTTCAAGATATAAAAGTCATTAAAAGCGTAACTTATCCTGATTCTCGCGGCAGATGTGCACTGTCTCATAATAGGAATGGTTAGGAGTAATTCTCTCCTCAGTGCTTTACTGAGTACTACATAGTTCGGTTTGCCCATTGAACCTAGATCTTGGGATCTCCAGTCAGCTAGGTTGGGTTGCCACTATGACGACTCATATTTAAACAGTAGGCTTTAAACCCATCCCTTTGATGATTTTTCCACTTGCTCTCTTGTTAAACCTTTTGTAAACGAATCCGCAATATTATCTTTTGACTTTACATAGTTAATTGAGATAATTCCATTTGAGAGCAATTGTCTAACGGTATTATGTCTTCGTCGTATATGGAGTGACTTACCGTTATATAAATGACTATGTGCTCTTCCAATCGCTGATTGGTTATCACAGTGTATACATATAGCTGGCACAGGTCTTGACCAATTTGGAATATCCTCTAAAAAATTATGAAGCCACTCAGCTTCCACTACAAGAAAACAGGTCATTGGCGACGGCGTCATTAGCGACGGCAGTATCCCCGTCGCCGATAATATCATTCTCGATGGCATAGCCGTCACCAATGGCCCCCGTCGAGAATGACCCTTCCCGGGCCTAAATTTGGTGGGAATTTTTGGTGGGCGTGGGAAAAGGTCATAGGCGACGGCCTTTGCCGTCGGTAGTGAGGCCCATCGAGAATGGGTTAATATTTACGTTTACTGACTTAATTTTTCCCCATATCTGCTATTATTTTTCTCCCTCTTCTTCCTTGCGCCGTCACCGCCTGCTCCTTCCCGTCGCCCACTGAGTTTTATTTTTGTTCGTTCACTGAATTTTATGCATATTGCTTCTAGTGTTTTGATTTGGTGTTTGGGATTAATTTGCCACGAAATTCATAGACTACAGTTAATAGCTAGTTTTTGGATTGCTAGATTTTCCTGTTACTGAGCTAGTAACTGTTTGCTTTGAGAGAATATAAAGAAAATATAATAAAATAAAGCTTTCTTACATCATATCCACCATCCTTTACTGTGTAAATGAAGAATGGAAAGTGCTTAAAGTTGTTTTGTTTGAGCTAAATCATATTAAAGTTAGACATTTATTTCTTCATGCTTACTCAATTTTGTAATGTGCTTTATGGTGTTTTAAATTTTTATAATGTCTCACAATCTATCAGTTTTTTGTTATTGATCACTTCTCATTCTTATTAGATTGGGATAAGTCAACTAACGTGACCCATATAAAGGTATATCTGTCTGAAAAAGTGACATAATTTGTTCTACTAATTGAACGAAAGCATATAACTTAATTGTGTGGATGAAAATATCTTAAAATTGGGTCGCATCTTTGTCACATAAACTTAATTGTCCTTAAACTTTTGTAGACAAATGGTAAAGAGTGTGACAACTTCATTAAATCCAAATCTCTAACTCTATGGTTAGAACTCGGGAAAGGTGAGCGAAAAGAGAGGAAAAGAATTTATGTGAAGTAATATACAATTGATGAGGTGATATCTCTTTATATGTAAACCAATGCATCTCTTATGTTTTTATAGTTTAATATAAAGGAAATAATAGTTACCGAACTATTTTACTTGTTAAATATAAAAGTCAATAGTTATAGAAAGGGAAAAATAGTATCCTATAACTATAATTGATGTTCGCTTCATATTCCTCCTATATTGACCTCATAGTAAGCATGGCTACTTGTTTGAAAAATATCAAAATTACGGGACAAAAGATAACTGTATTTAGGTATGTTTTACCAAATGATGATTCATTATTAGTATCAGTTTCAGATTAAGATCCCTTATAAGCAAATATATTCAGTGTTTGACGCATCATGCATAATCTCTACATTCCTTGGTCAACTTTCTATTGTATTGGCTACATGATCACAAAAGGTAACATCTATAGATGTTTCCTTTGGTTTTTTTTATTTTCAATATTGTAAATGTGTATTAGTTATTTTTTTTGGTAAGTTAAAAGTTAAAAGTTCAGAACATAGATTTGTTTCATTGATGGCGAACTCAGTTTGTGATAATAATTTGTGACCTGATAAAAAGCTAGTATTCTTTTTGTTATACAAAAATAATCCTTACTTTGACATATGCATATTTTCATATAGTTTAGGAAGCTTAGAAACCCGTTTGAGATTCACTTAGTAGGAGTGAATCTCAAATAGTCCCCGTTTTGGGACCTGCTTCAGTATGTTTATCTCACTTAAGGATGTCCTACCAGATTTCATATATCTTTGCGATGTGGGACCAGGATAAAGATTTGGGATGGCGAGGCCTTCAAGAAGATGTCGGCACATCCCAAAACCCGCATCGGCCGTTTGAAATCCACGCAAACAAACACATAGCACCGCGTAGGTATTAGACACGTGTTAAAACTTATGGGACTCGATTCCGACATACCAAATTCGAGTTATCACCCAATTTGCAAAACTCGCCAACACTTAGGCAAAAAGCTGAAAAACAGCCCAAAACCATCAACGGTCGTCCGAATGCCACACAAACACACACATAGCACCGCGTAGGTATTAGACACGTGTTAGAACTTACGAGTCTCAATTCCGACATACAGAATTCGAGTTATCGTCCAGTTTGCAAAACTCACCAACACTTAGGCAAAAAGCCAAAAAAATTTTAAACACCCGATCGACCAGTCAAATGCCACACAAACACATACATAGCACCGCGTAGGTATTAGACACGCGTTAGAACTTACGGAACTTGATTCCGACATACGGAATCCGAGTTATCGCCCAGTTTGTAAAACTCGCCAACACTTAGGCAAAAGCTTAAAAATAGCCCAAAACTCGCATCGACCATCCGAATGCCACGCAAAACACACACATAAGACAACAGCGTAGGTATTGAACACGTGTTAGAATCGACGGGACTCGATTCCGACATCTGAATCCGAAAGTTATCGCCATTGCCAAAACTTCGTCGAACACTTAGGTAAAAAGCGAAAACCAAATTTAAAACCATCGGCGGTCCCTAATGCCACGCAAACACACACATAGCACCGCGTATGTATTAGACAAGCGTTAGAACATATGGAACTCGATTCTGACATACCAAATTCGAGTTATCGCCCAGTTTGCAAAACTCGCCAACACTTAGGTAAAAAGCCAAAAAATAGGCCAAAACCAGCATCGGCCATCCGAATGCCACGGAAACACACACAATGCACCGCGTAGGTATTAGACACGCGTTAGAACTTACGGGACTCAATTCCAACATACGAAATCTGAGTTATCGCCCAGTTTACAAAACTTGCCAACACTCAGGCAAAAAGCCGAAAAATAGCCCAAAACCCACATTGGCCGTCCGAATGCCACGCAAATACACACATAGCACCGCGTAGGTATTAGACACGCGTTAGAACTTATGGGACTCAATTTTGACAAACGGAATCCGAGTTATCACCCAGTTTGAAAAACTCTCCAACACTTAGGTAAAAAGCCAAAAAATAGCCCAAAACCCGCATCGGCCGTCCGAATGCCACGCAAACACACACATAGCACCGCGTGGGTATTAGACACGTGTTAGAACTGACGGGACTCGATTCCGACATACGAAATCCGAGTTATCGCCCAGTTGCAAAACTCGCCAACACTTAGCAAAAGCCAAAAATAGCCTAAAACCCGCGATCGGTGTCCAATGCCACACACACACACATAGCAAAGCGTAGAGTATTGAGACACGCGTTAGACTTACGAGACTCGATTCCAACATACTAATCCGAGAGTTATCGCCCGATTACAAAACTACTCGCCAACACTTTGGCAAAAAGCGAAAAATGTTTTAAACCCGTGTCGGTAGTCCAATGCCACGCAAACACACACATAGCACCGCGTAGGTATTAGATATGCGTTAGAACTTACGGGACTCGATTCTGACATACGGAATTCGAGTTATCGCCCAGTTTGCAAAACTCGCCAACACTTAGGTAAAAAGCCAAAAAATAGCCCAAAACCCGTATCGGCCGTCCGAATGAAACGCAAACACACACATAGCACCGCGTAGGTATTAGACACGAGTTAGAACTTACGGGACTCGATTCTGACATACGGAATCCGAGTTATCGCCCAGTTTACAAAACTCGCCAACACTTAGGCAAAAAGCCGAAAAATAGCCCAAAACACGTATCGGCCGTCCGAATGCCACACAAACACACACATAGCACCATGTAGGTATTAGACACGCGTTAGAACTTACAGGACTCGATTCCGACATACGGAATTCGAGTTATCGCCCAGTTTGCAAAACTCGCCAATACTTAGGCAAAAAGCCGAAAATAGCCCAAAACCCCCATCGGTCGTCCGAATGCCACACAAACACACACATAGCACCGTGTAGGTATTAGACACGTGTTAGAACTTACGGGACTCGATTCCGACATACGGAATCCGAGTTATCGTCCAGTTTGCAAAACTCGCCAACACTTAGGCAAAAAGCCGAAAAATAGCCCAAAACCCGCATCGGCCGTCCGAATGCCACGTAAACACACACATAGCACCGCGTAGGTATTAGACACGCGTTAGAACTTACGGGACTCGATCCGACATACGGATTTCGAATTATCGCCCAGTTTGCAAAACTCGCCAACACTTAGGCAAAAAGCTAAAAATAGCCCAAAACCCGCATCGGCCGTCTGAATGCCATGCAAACACACACATAGCACCGCGTAGGTATTAGACACGCGTTAGAACTTATAGGACTCGATTCCGACATACGGAATTCGAGTTATCGCCTAGTTTGCAAAACTCGCCAACAATTATGCAAAAAGCCGAAAAACAACCCAAAACCCGCATCGGCCGTCCGAATGCCACGCAAACACACACATAGCACCGCGTAGGTATTAGACATATGTTACAACTTACTGGACTTGATTTCGACATATAGAGACAGAGTTATCGTCCAGTTTGCAAAACTCAACAACACTTGAAGAACACAAACAAAACTAATTTAAATATGCTCTATTTTTGAATTCATTATTAATATTTTAATATTGTAGGGTCTTATTGATGAGACTTCGACGGGTGGAGGCTGTGGCACAGGCGATGCCCGTGGTGGAGATGGTGATGACCGCCGGCCGTCTTGTCTTGATGAGACTATTGAGGTGGGACCGATAGTCGAATCCGGAGGAGGTGGGATCGTGGGGGCCAACGGTGGGGACCGTAGGTGGACCAGCGGTGGGATCGGCGATGGGACCGGCGGCGATGGTGATACCGACATTCCTGATCTTGGGTTATAGTACCCATTATGTTTATATTTTAACTTTCATATATGTATATTTATACAGCTTTTGAGTTGTACAGACTAAAGTTTAGATTATATTTTATATTTACATTGTACGACTTTTATCTATAAGTCATTACGTTGTTTACATATTTGATGCTTGATATAGCAAAAGCTATTATTGTTATTGATATATGCGTTAAGTGAAGAATTCTTTATAATTTTTCTTTAGTTTATAACGGTATAATTATGTATATGTAAATGAATGAGGGTATTTTGCAATTTTCAATTTTTTTTATAAAAACTCATTATTGGCGACAGGGTCATTGGCGTACGGCATGCCGCGTCAAGCGATGATCGCTTTTTTTATTTTTTTTGGAAAAATAGTATCGACGGGTGTATTCGTCATGGCGCTTGCGTCAGAATGGGTCATAAGCGACGGTCAACCATATCAAGCAATGACCCCGTCGGCAATGACACTCTTGTCGACGGCTTTGACGGCAGGGCCGATGGCGATGACCCATATGACCCATACTACGACGGAAGACGATGGGCGATCTTAGCGTCGCCAATGACCTCATTGGCGATGGCAAGAGGGTCATTGGCGACGGCACTGTCCGTCGGCAATGAGTTGTTTTTTTGTAGTGTTCTTCTCCAGCTTTGTCTAAAGCAATGAATTCTAATTCCATTGTAGACCTTGCAATACACGTTTGTTTTGAGGATTTCCAAGATACTGCTGCACCTCCAAGGGTAAAGACATATCCACTTGTGGATTTCGAGTCTTTATTACCAGATATCCAATTAACATCACTATATCCTTCCAATACTGTTGGATATCTTGTATAGTGCAGTCCATATTTTTGAGTATGTTTTAAATATCCTAAAACTCTCAAAATTGCTTTCCAGTGATCTTTACCTGGTCTAGTACAGTTCATGACATACATTAAACTGCCTATTATACGAGAATATTCTAGTTGAGATATGTTATCACCTTCATTTTTAGCTAAATGAAGATTTATATCAACTGGGGTCTTATTTAGAATTATATTATACTTGTTAAATTTTTCAAGTATTTTTTCAATGTAATGAGATTGAGATAATATAATTCCGTCAGATGTTCTAGAAATCTTGATTCCTAATATTATATCAGCAACTCCCAAGTCTTTCATGTCAAAACTATTTGACAACATACATTTGGTAGAGTTGATAACTTCATTGTTGCTACCCATGATTAACATATCATCCACATAAAGACAAACAATGACATATTCCTTTTGAGTGCTTTTAACATAAACACATTTATCACACTAATTGATTTTAAATCTATCTGATAACATAACATTATCAAATTTCTCATGCCATTATTTTGGTGCTTGTTTTAATCCATACAAGGATTTGACAATTTTGCATACTTTCCTCTCTTGTCCAGGAGCTATGAAACCTTCAGGTTGTTCCATATATATTTCTTCATCTAATTCACCATTTAAGAATGCAGTCTTTACATCCATTTAATGTATTTCAAGTCTATTTAAAGATGTTATTGCTATTAGCATCCGAATAGATATAATTCTTGAAACAGGTGAATAAGTGTCGAAATAATCCAATCCTTCTTTTTGTGTATAGCCTTTAACAACAAACCTTGCTTTATATTTATCAATTGAGCCATCAGCTTTCATCTTCTTTTTGAAGATCCATTTATACCCTACGGGTTTTGAACCAGGTGAAAGGTCCACCAGTTCCCATGTATGATTTTGCATAATGGACTCAATTTCGCTATTTATTGCTTCTTTCCAATGAGAAGCATCTGGAGAGGATACTGCTTTCTTGTACGTTCGAGGATCGTTTTCTAACAAAAATGTTAGAAAATTTGGACCAAAAGACGTTGAAGTCCTCGCCCTTTTGCTACGTCTAGGTTCATCCAATACAGACTCGTTGTCTATATTTTTAGGATTATTACTAGTAGCATCCAAAGGTCTTTTGTTTGAATTTGAATCTTTATTTCCATTATATGGAAAAATATTCTCAAAGAATGATGCATCTCTTGATTCAATAAATGTATTAACATGAATATCATTAATTTCAGATTTATGAACAAGAAAGCGATAAACACTGCTGTTATTTGCATAACCAATGAAAACACAGTCAATTATTTTTGGTCCTATCTTAACCTTTTTAGGTTTAGGAACCATCACTTTTGCTAGACACCCCCACACTCTTAAGTATTTATAGCAAGGTCTATGGCCTTTCCATAATTCATAAGGTGTTTTATGAGTTTTCTTATGAGGCACTTTATTAAGAATATAATTGGCAGAAAGCAAAGCTTCCCCCCACAAATTCTGGGGTGCTCCAGAACTGTTTAACATAGCATTCAACATTTCTTTCAATGTTTGGTTCTTGCGTTAAGCAATACCATTAGATTGAGGTGAATAAGGAGCAGTAGTTTGGTGAATAATACCATAAGTAGAGCATATCTCTTCAAATGGTGATTCATATTCACCACCTCTATCGCTTCTTATTGCTTTAATCTTTTTGCTAAGTTGATTTTTAACTTCATTTTTATAAAGTTGAAACATTTCTATTGCCTCATCTTTGCTTCTTAGCAAATATACATAACAATATCTTGTGCAATCATCAATAAAGGTTATGAAATATTTTTTCCCACGTCTAGTTTGCACAAACTTTAAGTCACATATGTCAGTGTGAATTAAATCTAGAGGTTCAGTTTTCCTTTCAACAGAATGAAAGGGTAATCTTGTCATTTTTGATTCCACACATATTTCACATTTATGTTTTTGATTAATATCAAATTTAGGCAAGAATTCTAAATTAATTAATCTATGCAAAGTATTATAATTAACATGTCCTAATCTAGCATGCCATATATTTGAAGATTCTAACAAGTAAGCAGAAGAATTAATTTTATTATTATCAATAGACTTTGGTACAACAGTCATAACATTCATCTTAAAGAGCTCATCATTCATGTAGCCCTTTCCTACAAACAAATCATTTTTAGTAATAACAAATTTATTAGACACAAACACCAACTTGAAGCCATTCTTGCTAAGTAGTTGTTAGGTTTTGTGAAAATCAAAGTAGCAATCAAATTGCAAAATATAGCGGAAGCATGATAAAATCAGATTTTAAAATTTTTCACAAACCAATTACCCGGATCATCCTTTATGAATATTAATTAAACGAAGAATAAGAAATTATGAAATCATACCCTTGTAGAAACGAGCTTCCTCAGGTACGAGTTCACCTCCTACTTCTCCGCGATCTCCTTGAATCTTCGGGTAGATTCCTTCCTTTGATCAATGTAAGCCACCCAAGTGTATGGCCTCTATAGGTGATCCACCAAAGAAGAATAATTATCAAGAAGAAGGGGTATTGGCTAAAACCCTAGTTTTTCTATCTCAGATAGAAAAAGGCGACTACTCTCGAATCTAGGAATTACGATATAAGATATCTAATATAAGACTCTCTCTTATAAAGATATCATGTAACCCTATTTTAATTAAAATAAGGTATTATTTATTTAATTAAACTCTTTTAATTAAATGGGCTCCCTAATCCTATTAGGTTAATTAATTAAACTCCTTTAACTAATTTTCTTTCTAATCCAATTAGGAATAAATGAGAGTACTAATATTAAATTAATTCCTAAACCTTTTAGAAATTAAAATAATAATAATAATTGTAATAATATTAATAAGACTCCTCTTATTAATTTATATTTAATATTTCTAAAATATTAAATAATAAATATTAAGCTATTTAATTTATTCTATCACCATAGATTAAATTAAATATACTTAACATATTATTACAATTATGCCATTAACTTCTTAAATAATTATTCTTCTTTTTATGGTGTGACCCTTTAGGTTCTCCATATTTAACCGGTTGTGAATAAATCAATTAGAACAATTCTAATCTCATTTAAATAAATAAATTAATATTTATTCTACAATAGGGATAAGCCTCCCTAGCGATCAACGACTTTCCAGATAATATAGATTTCAACATTAATCATAAAAGAACCTTTGAGTAAATAGTTACCGTACAATTCAATCCTTCCACCATACAATGTCCCAATTAAATATAAGACATGGAATTACTGTCAAGTCTTATTTTATTTAATTATATGTATTTCGATTCCTAAATGAACAACTCCTAATGAATGCAAATTAGAAACTCCTTTCTAATTTCATTCCACCTCGCCAAGGATTCACAGGTTGTCATTTATCGAATCACAGAGACATTTCTCCTTTTACTAGAAGTGGTAGATTCTTTATTGATCATTCATTATCTTCATATATAACTTATTACACCCAAGCATACCCTTTGATATACTCTAAGAGTCTTAAGGAATAAGTCAAAGTGCAATTCATTATATATAAGATACTATGATGATCTCAAGTCTAAGGATCATTTGTAGATACTATCACTACAGAATTCTATCGACGGTAAGTAAAACTCCATTAGGTATTCCTTAGCGAGTCAATGCTCAAAGAACTTATTCTCTAATAAGCACCTACATACTTTCTTTAGTGTCTCCACACAAATGATCATGAGATCAATCATCCTCATCCAATGAGCAAGCAACGTATGTACCAATCTATCCGGATTCACTAATCCCCAATTTAGTAATCCAATGATTAGGAACTATTTTAGTTTTAAGCTTTCTAAGAATTTAGATCTCATTAGAATGATCATCATCATTATTTTAAAAGCGTTGCTTAAAACTATGGGTTTATCACATATTATTAAAACAGCACCATGTAGATAATAAATGCCTTTAATAAATAATTCTTTTATTAATAAATAAATAAGATTGATTACACAGTATATGCTTTATCATCATTCATGATTGGCTTGTATGCATAATACTTTCAGTAGTGACCCAAAAACTAGATTTTTGCGGATATCTGGCACATGAAGCACTTCATTCAAAGTCAATTCTTTGCCAGATTTCATTTTCAGTATAATCTTTCCACGTCCTTCAACCTTTGAACTCGAGGAGTTTCCCATGAAGAGTTGATCATCATTCTCTACTGGTTTGTAAGTAGAGAACATCCATTTATTGGAACAAATGTGGCGAGTGGCCCCAGTGTCCACGTACCATTCTTTAAGGTTTCCTACCAAATTACATTCAGATACAACTGCAGAAAGATTAATGTCTGAAACATTTTCAGAAAGCTTTTCCAGTTCTGTCACATTTGCTTGAGGCTTTTGTTCTTTCTTGAACTTCTTTGGCTTGCGACATTCATTTGATTTATGTCCCGGAATGCCACAATTGAAGCATTTGCCTTTGAATTTCTTCTTGGCCTTGAAAGCTTCTTTGCCTTCACGCTTCCTTTTGTTGTTGTTTGGCCTTTGTTCTACAACATTTACCTTTGCTTCAATGAAATTCTTCCCACTTTTCTTCTCAGATCCTCGATTGAACGCAAATTCTATGTTATGTACTCGAACTTTACTATTAAAATAATGATGCATGAAGAAAACAGAGGAAAACTTACTGCACAATTTTACTGCAGAAAATGGAATTTTGCAGTGCAGAACGGGATTTTGCAGTGTAGAACGGGAACGGGATTACTGCATAACGGAATTTTGCTGTGCAGAAACGGGAAACGGGAAATAGGAATTGCAGAAACGGGAAGGAGCAAAACGCTAGAACGAAAAATAATAGATTGCAGAACGGGATACTGCAGAACGGAAATTTCAGAAACAAAACGGGACGGAGAAGGAAAAAACATTATTTCTCTGAAATGCTTCCTACACCGTTTATTTATAGAAAAAATTCGTGATTGTTATTTCCGTTGGCGTGTAACCGTCGTCAAAATGACGTAGTATCGTGATGATAATTATTAAACAAATTTTGTCTAAAAAATATATATCACGACTTGACCTGCCCGCCACGACCACAACCCAACTGGACGGCGGCGCATGGGTTCGAACCAAGTCTTGGCTAGGTCCTCTCCCTTCCACAAAAGTGGGGTGCCCCTTGGGGCCCTTCCCATTGAGCAAACATCCCATATATAAAGACTTCAATTTTCCCTCACACATCCTATGCCCTATGCAATTGACAACATATCAAGTAGGTGACTTTGAAGTCAATTTTGTCATTCAATTCCTAATAGATTTGAACAAATAAGTATACCACGTTATACTATTTGCGGTCGCTGATCAATTTTAATGTAATAAGTATCAGGAATTCGCTCGACACAGCAGGTGAAGAAAAAAAAAGGAGAGAAGAGAAGAGAAGAGAGAGAAGAGGGACGCCACCCGCCGCCATCGCCGCCCAAACCGCCGCCGCACAAATAACCCTTTTTAATTTGTTCTGTATATGTTAATGATGTGTGGAGTAATCATAGTGGGTGTGTTCATATTGCATTAACTTAGAGAATGTTTATTGATATCGTTAGGTTTTCTTAGAAAACATGTTATATGCTTTTATGGCCTGTTTGTGAGTTTTAATTTGAGAGGAAGGGATGAGACCTTTAATGTGATAGTATTGTTTTTGTTAAAGTTTTATTCACAGATTTTTATTCACAGTATTGTTACCTTCCTTTGATTTTGCTTTCCATAACTGTGTTTATTTTGGCATTTGGAAGTTAAAGAGTTGAGGAATGTTGAAAAGGAAAAATTTATCCGTGAATATCTATACTTGTTATCAATTTGAATGCCATTAAATGATATTGTATCAAGCATCATGAGAGAGATGTTGTTTCCTGGTCCATTATAGTAGATGGCTATGGGAAGGTCTGCAATTTTTTTGATAGTCAAGAAAAAAGTCCTTAACTTGCTGAAATATTTTGTTACATTGGAGTCATTGATTTTTCTTTTCAATGTGTGGATAATGAACAAGGGTGAAGGTGTTGGAGAAAGATCACGGTTGTGACTTTCATTGTAAAGTACAATTTTAACTCAAGTAACAAAAGAATATGGAAAGGATAATCAAAAGTTCCCTCAATTCTCCAAATAATGCTTCTAAACTTCTAAATTCATTCCAAATAAAGCTTTTATTAACTCACCATTTATATTATTTTGAGCAAGGATATAATGAGTTTGGGCGTAGTGACTTTTATATTTCACAATCATCTGATTTACAAAGTAATTTCAGGCATAATTGGATGGTTGTGAAGTACAAGTTCACTAATTTCAATACACCATTGGATTCTCCTTGGTTATTCATGAGAAAGGCGATTGCTAATATTATTCTTTTCATGGAATTGTGATTTTCGTTCCATTATCAATTTGAATATCTATACTTGCATGCTCTCAAGCATCCTGAAGATTGCATTGTCTGTGACAAAAATAAATACTCTGATAGATGATTTGGTTTTGAAGTGGGGCGGGGCATGTGAGACCCCAAATTTTATGAATAAAGATTTAAATTTTTCGAATTTTTTTTTGAATATTATGGTGTGGATTTGATATAATGTTATAGTTGTGGGTAATATTTATAAATTTTGCAAAGTATGCAAGTTGTTATATAATATTCGATTGGTCGGGAATATTCATTTTAACAGGGAATATCCGCATGCGGCAAGACAATCATTAGTGGACCCCACAATGTAAGTATTGTCGTAGTTAAAAACGACATAATTATCTTTTCATAAAAATAACTACGAAAGTGTTACCGTTAAAACGTTGAACTACCCTTAGTAAAAGTACAATGTCTGCATGGTTGCGTAGTAGCACATGGTATTGATTATTGATGCTTACGTGAAGAAGTCACTCGGTTATACTCAATTATTGCTACGATAGAATTGCCGCATCATATCTCTCATATTATCGATTCGATTATTGTCACAAGATCATCCGTATAATATGATATATTATTAAATCAATAATTGAGACGACAAAGTTATTCATATTATTAAGTTGCAATATTTACAATGTCTAGAAGTTACATCGAGGAGAGGTTTGGTCATCTAATTGCGGCAATAATAAGGAGAAATTCTTATCTGAAAGCCCCTCTTCCGGGAACGACTTCGGATGTTAAATATTGTGAGTTATAATATTAATGATGAATAAGTTCGTGTTGATTAAAGATGAAATTGATAGTTCCATTGTGTTGAAATTATTAGTGTTAGTGAAAATCGACATTTATTTCGATAATAATTGATGTCTGGAAGTTATCGGGTAATTAATCGGGTAAATGAGGAATTAATTGCTATTAATTCACATGATTATAACTATTTGTTCACATGTGTGTACTATTGATTCACATTCATATACTATTATGGGAGTTGGTGCAGAATTTATAATCATTGCATGACTAAGTTAAAGATGGAGGTATAGATGGAGGTACTATACTGTTATTCGTATTTTCACATGATTATAACTATTAAATCACATGATTGAACTATTGATTCACATTATTTTCTATTAGGGGAGGTGGTGCAAGTTTGATAATACTTGTAGGACTAAATTAAAAATGAAAGAAAAGTTGGAGGTATTGATCTTGTAATTTTTTAGAGCCCAAAACGTCTGAATTATCAAAACTATATTTTTTTATAAATAAAAGCTCATTCTTCCTTCATTTTTCACCAATTCACTAAAGCTATAGAGCAATTATTATAGAGAAAAATTATAGAGAGAAAGAAGAAGAGAAGTCTGCTACCTCTCTATTCCAGTATCCAGCTTTATTCTAAGGTGAGGTTTGACGCCCCCAAAATAGGTATACATCACCCATTTTGAGTCGCCAAATACATGGTACAAAATTCAAATACAACTTAATTATACAACAGTCGTGTAAAATACGACAAAACATAATCTAAGAGTTTTAATAAGAATATTGTCATGTAGACAATATCCACACTCAATGGAGTCCTCATACATTTATTGTTATACTATTTAATAGAATAGTGAGGACTACTAATGCTATCATCTGGATTGTCACTCCGTACCCCGACTAGTCCCGGCTACGTTCTCATGTCCTGAAGAGAACAATGAAAGCAAAAGGGTGAGCTCAACTAGCCTAGTAAGAAATATTATGACTAAGATAATGCAGAATAAATTATCGTTAGCCTACAACAATGTTAAACTGATACAATATAACAAACATCAAGTTTAACTGCAGCGGAACAAGCAATCCATTAGAAGAGTCAAGTAGAGAATAAAATCTATTATCTTCTATGATTTAAAAGGTTTTTCAACACTTTTATCGCTGAGACTCAGCTTAATAAATAATCCACATCATCGAATCACCCCTGCACTACGGCCAAGGATATTCTTTAGTATCACGACCACAAATTATCCATGCACTACGGGCCAAGGATATTTGTGTATTCATTAATGGTCATGATCATGCCAACAACTGTCCATCAATGCACTACGGGCTAATGAGAACTTTTACCACATCATTTATAACGTTACGGTCATGATTATACCGAATGATCCCTGGTCATAATCATACCAAGTCCATCTATGCACTACAGGCCACAGATGACTTTCAACAGAATATAAATATGTGGATGATGACAATGATATAGGAATTCAATAAAACAAGTTCAAGAATAAATTTTAATGATTTATAATCTAATTTATCCAGAAATCAATAATGTCTAAATTGTCAACATAATACTTCTTTGTAGAGTAAAATTCAAGAATGCTCAGAAGAATATTTCCATGAAAAGATACTGGATGAAGCGCAAATATCAAGGATATTCCACTAATTTCCTGGAGTATAGAAGCCAAAACTTTAACCAACTGAGTATAATAAAGAATAGAATAACAAAAGAATTCATCAGGCATGCGATAGACCGCACAAACAGGTTATTCCAACATAATAATAAATAATGGAACCAAATCGTGCGCGAACGCATTGCATGTGATGTTCCAACGAGTAATAATAAATAATGGAACCAATTAATGCGTAAAAGGCACGTGATAGGATATTCCAATGTAATAATAAATAATGGAACCGTGTCAAATGCGTAAACACATAGACAAGATATTCCAATGTAATAATAAAGAATGGAATAACGTAAGACTTCACCAGTATGCGATAGACCACATACGCATAAAGTTATTCCAATAGAATAATAAATAATGGAACCGAGTCATGCATAATACGCATAGATGTGATATTCCAACGTAATAATAAAGAATAGAATAATGTAAGAATTTCACCATATATGCGGTACTTCGCATAAACAAGTTATTCCAACATAATAATAAAGAATGGAATAATAGAAGAATTTCACCATGTATGCGGATTGCGATATACAAAAGTTATTCCAATGTAATGGAATAACAATAGTTCTCTTCATGAATAATGAAAGAAATAATACCCTTACCTTAGAATAAAGTCGGATACAAGAATAGAGAGTAACAAACTTCTTCTTCTTTCTCTCTATAATTTTTCTCTATAATAATTGCTTTATATAGCTTTAGTGAATTGGTGAGAAATGAAGGAAGAATGAGCTTCTATTTATAGAAAAATATAGTTTCAATAATTGCACGTTTTGGGGCTCGAAATATTACAGTATAATACCTTCCTCTTTTCCTTCATTTTTAATTTAGTCCTGCAAGTTTTATCAAACTTGCACCACCTCCCCTAATAGTAAATCATGTGAATCAATAGTAAATCATCTGACTTAATAGTTCTAAACATCTAAAAATATGAATTATAGTATAGTACCTCAATCTATACCTCCATTTTTAACTTAGTCATGCAAGTATTATCAATCTTGCACCAAATCCCCTAATATTAATGAATGTGACTCAACAGTACATAAATGTGAACATATAGTTATAATCATGTAAATCAATAACAATTAATTTGTGACGCCCCCAAAATTAGGTATACGTCACCCATCTTGGGTCGCCACTTACATGGTACATAAATTCAAATACAAACTTAATTATACATCGTCAGTAAACATACGACAATACATAAACCGAGAGTTCTAATAGAATATTGTCATTTAGATAATATCCATACTCAAGGAGTTCTCATTACATTTATTGTCACACTAATTAATGTAATAGTGAGGACTACTAATGCTATCTTCGGACCATCACTCTTTTCCCCGACTCGTCCCGCCTATATTCTCATTTCAAGAGAAACGGTGAAAGAAAGGGTGAGCTCAACTAGCCCATGAAATATTATAACTAAGATAATGCGTAATAAATTATCAATAGTCTTCAACAATGTTAAACCGATAAAATACAATAGACAACCGGTTTAATGCAAGGTGAATATCGCAATCCATTAAAAGAGTTAAGTAGAAAATAAAGTCTACTATCTTTTAGGTTTTAAAGGTTTTCATCAATTTTTATCACTAAGACTCATTTTAATGAATAAACTACAATATCTAATCATCCCCGCACTACACGGTCCAAGGATTTTCAAAGAAATTATCAATGGTCATGACTATACCGAATCACCCCGGTCATAATCATACCAAAAACTATCCATCACCGCATTACAAAGCCATCGAGGACTTTTGTCACATCATTTATATCAAGCCATGATTATACCGAATGATCCCTGGTCATAATCATACTAAGTTCATCTATGCACGTAAGCTAAAGATAACATAATATAACATGAGGATGATGACAATGACATAATAATTCAATAAAATAAGTTCACGAATTAATTTATTCAGGAACTAATAACGTCCAAATTGTTAATATGATACTGCTTTGTAGAGTAAAATTCAAGAATGCTCAGAAAAATATTTTCATTAAAAATATTGGATGAAGCGCAAATATCGAGGATATTCCACTAAATTCATGGAGTATAGAAGTCAAAATTTTAACCAACTGAGTATAATCGCGAGTGAAATAACAAAAGAAATCACCATGCATGCGGTATTAGATGTATGTGTTATTCCAATGAATAATAAATATAGAATAATAAAAAAGCGGAACAATTCCTTGTAAAACACACGCATGTGATATTCCAATAGAATAATAAAAAGCAGAATAATAAAGATTTTAACCAGTCCTGTAAAACACACGATGAGGATATTCCAATAGAATAATAAAGACAAAATAATAAAGATTTTAACCAGTCCCAAAGTAAGTAAAGCCTGATGTGATGTTCCAACGGAATAATAAAATAATAGAAGAATGTCACCAAGTATAGGGATTCCGCGTATACAAACATTATTCTAATGTAATAAATAAGAATGGAATAATATAAGGATTTCACCAAGTATAGGTATTCCGCATATATGTGTCATGTATATAGGTATACCACTTTTTTGAGTTATTCCAATGAATAATAAAGAATGGAATAATGTAAGTTCTCTTCATGAAATAAAAAAATAACACCCCTTACGAGTACAACAAATAATATTTCCTACCTTAGAAGAGTTTGAATATTGGAAAAGTGAAGTAGCAAAATACTTTTCTTCTTTCTCTCTATAATTTCTCTCTTTAGAGTTTCAAAGAATTAAGTAAAGAATAATGAAGGAATGAGCTTTCTATTTATAGAAAACCGAGGGTGGCTCTTGAGTCTTAACGAAGGTCAAAATGACTCTTGGTAATATTGAAGAGACAACTACTATTTCATGAAGGGGTAATTAACCCTTGGAACAATCAAGAGGCGCTTAACTCTTGGTAATATTGAAGGGATAACTAATATTTGCGAAGGGTAATTACTATCGACGAAGGTAATTACTATCGATTTAAGGTAATTACTATTCACAAAGGTAATTACTATTCACAAAGGTAATTACTATTGACGAAGGTAAATACTATCGACGAAGGTATTTACTATTCACAAAGGTAATTACTATCGACGAAGGTAAATACTATTGACGAAGGTAATTACTATTCACAAAGGTAATTACTATTCACAAAGGTAATTACTATCGACGAAGGGACTCTTTGATGATGACATATGGGTCCCCCCATAAAATAATCAAACTTACCGTAAACGCCTCATAATGCACTCTTTTATATACATCAAGGATTGAATAAATATTACCACAAATCATTTTATTTTTAATCAACACATATTTAATCTTTCAACAATTATTAATCATTTATAACTTGTCGTCTCAATTAATAATTTAATACTATAACATATTATACGATGATACTCGTGACAATAATTGAATCAATAATATAAGAGATATGATGCAAAGAATTATCGTAGCAATAATTGAGCATAAATGAGTGACTTCTCACGTAAGCATCAATAATCAATATCGTGTGCTACTATACAACTACGCCAGACATCGTACTTTTACTACTACCGGTAGTTCAACAGGTTTTGACTTTGTAACACCTCTGCCGTTATTTTTATAGAAAAAATAATTTTGTCGCTTTCTAACTACTTATAATACTTCCGCTAGGAGTCCACCAATGATTGAGCCGTCGTCGTTTAATATTCCCCAACAAAAAGAATATTCTCCAACCAAACGAATATTTTATAACAACTTGTTTACTTTGCAAAATTTATAAATATTACCCACAACTATAACATTATATCAAATTTATTTCATAATATTCAAAATAATATTTATAGAAAATTCATCTTTATTTATAAAAAGTCGGGTCTTACAACCTCCCTTCTTATGAAATTTCGCCCTCGAAATTAGGGTAATGCGATACTGATATGATAAAGAGGTGAGGATACCTTGAATACCTTTATCGTTAAAAATATTAAATTCATCTTCGCAATCCGACCAAAGATATTCATTAACAATTCATCTTTGCACTACAGGCCAAAGATATACAACTGTAAAACCAATAATGCTTTGAGACGCAGCGACTTAATAGTATCACGACCACGAATTATCCATGCACTACTACCAAAGATAATCGTGTTTTCAATTACTGATTATGATTATACCAAACAATCCACGGTCATAATCATACCAAGTCTATCAATGCATTACTACCAAAGATGACTTTTACCACATCCATGAATTAATATTTCATTCTTTGAGACTCAAATTTCAATAATTAATCCATATCATCGAATCATCCCCGCACTACGTGCCAAGGATATTCATTAAGTATCACGACCACGAATTATCCATGCACTACTACCAAAGATAATCGTGTATTCATTAGTATCACGACCACAAAATTATCCATGCACTACGTGCAAAGATAATCGTGTATTCATTAGTATCACGACCACAAATTATCCATGCACTACGTGCAAAGATAATCGTGTATTCATTAGTATCACGACCACAAATTATCCATGCACTACGCTTCCAAAGATAATGAGTATTTCATTAGTATCACGATCACAATTATCCATGCACTACGTGCAAAGATAATCGTGTTTTCAATTACTGGTCATGATTATACCGAACAATCCTCGGTCATAATCATACCAAGTCCATCTATGCACGTGAGCCATGATGACTTTCAACATAATATAAGCATGAGGATCATGTCAATGATATAAAGAATCAATCAAATGAGATAAAGGATAAATATTAAACATTTATAATATAATTTATCCAGATTCAAGAATATCCCCATGTTATCAATCACTTAATAATCTTATAATCTAATATCATTAATATTATAACAATATTTTAATCACTTCTTAAATTTATAAACAATTTATTTCAATTGTTTACGCTTTACCATATAATGCATTTAATCATTCAAAATGCCATACTCATAAGATATCATCACCAATGATCAAATCTCTCATCAAAAATATGCATATACTCTATATAGGATTCTCTAGCCATAAAATCCTATTTTCCAATTTTGTTACTTCACATAACATATTTAACTCATATGTTCAGAATCAAACTATTTTTTTATGAAAATATCAAATCAGTTCCAAAAATATTTCTTTTCTGGGATTTAGCATAATATAGTCCCATAATGAAAATATATTTTCTCGAAATTTTTAAAATTTATTTACTATTTTTTCAAAAATCAATTTCTAATTAATTCCTTAAGAAATTTGCTACCTCAAGTTTAACTCCAGAAATTCCCAAATCTTGGAAGAACCTTACACATGTTAATGTGAGCCTCCAGTTTAAATTTCATGGTCATCGGAGTTGTAGAACTCCGGTTATAGCATTTTTTGTTAGAAAATCCTAAATATTGAAATGGTCATAACTTGCTCATTTTAAGTCGGAATGAGCTCATTTTTGGACACGATGTTCTTTATACCATATACTTTTATGTCCCAAAAGGCCTGAATTTTTCTCACTAATTAAGTGGCCGAAACAGCCCTTACAAAAAAGTGGCAGCAGCATTTTGGACATTTTGAAGTTTTGACTCCTTTGCTAAAATCAGTCCACACGAAAATCTACAACACATTTTTCAGTGATTCCACTTGGATTAGTTAGGTAACTCATAGATCTAACTCTAGGACTTGACCACACTATAAAATTCAAAATATAATAGGAGATTTGGTCAATTGAATTTCATGTTACGTTTTTCACCAAAATCTGGTTTTTAACTCCTTGTGATTTTTAAGAAACTTTCATGTTTTCACATACTAACTAACATAACTCATCATAACACTTACTAATACCACGATACCCATGATTTTCATTAGTCCAATGCTTTTATTATGACTTTCATCATAAACCACGTAAAGCTGCTCATTTTAGTTGAAGAAATATTTGAGGGTTTAAGAAATGGGTTTTGTCTTTGGGGTCAATATGAAATTCGATTTCACGCCTAAGTAGGCTAAGAAGTCTTCAAGAATACGCCAGAAATTTATTAATAATAGAAATATCATTCTAAATCATGACTCTCATCCAAGACTTGGATAAGACGTCACATTGATACCAACTGTGACATCTATCCCTTAACCTAGATAGCACCTCACAATGATACCTATAAACTTGCCATCTTCATTCACGATGTCGCCTACAGAAGTCCGCGCTTCATTGCATTCCACACAAGGAAGTCAACAACGAAAAGGTTCGGGGCTCTTTACTTATGGCTTGATATGACAATAATTGATCAGTAGTAGTTTGGTTACTTGAATTCGCACAACAGTTGGTTATGAATATAAAAGCTAACAACCTTACGAAAAGCATGATGAGTAGTTAACCAATTGATTCCTAAAATCACATCAAAGGCAAGTATTTTCAAAAAGATAAGATCGACAGGTAACGTGAAAGTGTTTATTTGAATTAAACAAGATTTAAAAATAGTAGCGGTAATGAAGGCTCCTACTAACGAAGTTTCAACCAATAAGTCAAAGTCTAACTTCTCCGGAGTCAAATTTAAACGTTGAACGCAAGCAAGAGAGATAAAATAATGGGTAGAACCGATATCTTATAAGGTATAGACTTCACAATTTATAATTAACTAACCCATGCTAACTTCGTTCGGTTTACTCGTTTTTTGAGAAGTCATGAAAAATGCACTTCCTAAAACTAACGACTTTGTTTTGTCCATATCCACCTTTGGTGCCACCGTCCCAGCTAGACTTGACTTTGGTGCACAACAAAAATGAGCTAAATGACCTTCTCTTCTTGCAATTTCCACTTCTATTATCTTTGCCATGATTACCAATCAAGTGGTTACCCATTTTTAGCATGATAATTTCCCACGATGGTTATCATTGCTCGATAGCCGTGCTACCACCCATGATGATTATTATCGTATTGTTGGTCGTTACCTTTTGTTTGAAATTTGAATCAACACTCTCATGTGCTTCATTGCTTATCTCAAAGATTTTCGGATGTCATTCTCAAACACCGCCACAAAACAAGGGTTAATTAACATATCACATATTATCCCTATACTCCTAACCGACCAATTAAATACCAAATAAATTTAGGTAGTCATCATACTAGCGAAGGAATTCCCGTCTCTCCTCTCTAGTTCTTATCTCCCATCTCACCAGGGATCATATCCTAAGCTCGATACCAACCGCGACGCCCCAAAATTAGGTATACGTCACCACCCATCTTGGGTCGCCACTTACATGGTACATATAATTCAAATACAAACTTAATTATACATCCGTCGTGTAACATACGACAATACATAAACCGAGAGTTCTAATAGGAATATTGTCATTTAGACAATATCCATACTCAAGGAGTCCTCATTACATTTATTGTCACACTATTTAATGTAATAGTGAGGACGACTAATGCTATCCTCGGGACCATCACTCTTTTCCCAGACTCGTTCCAAATATATTCTCATTTCAAGAGAAAAAAGTGAAAGAAAGGGTGAGCTCAACTAGCCCAAAGAAGAAATATTATAACTAAGATAATGCGTAATAAATTATCAATAGTCTTCAACAATGTTAAACCGATAAAATACAATAGGCAACCGGTTTAATCAAGTAATGAATATCGTGATCCATTAAAAGAGTCAAGTGGAAAATAAAGTCTACTATCTTTTAGGTTTTAAAAGGTTTTCATCAATTTTTATCACTAAGACTCGGTTTAATGAATAAACCACAATATCTAATAATCCTCGCATCATGGTCAAGGATTTTCATCAAATTATCAATGGTCATGACTATACCGAATCACCCCGGTCATAATCATACCAAAAACTATTCATCAATCGCATTACAGCCACTGAGGACTTTTGTCACATCATTTATATCAAGCCATGATTATACCGAATGATCCCTGGTCATAATCATACTAAGTTCATCTATGTACGTAAGCCAAAGATAACATAATATAACCTGAGGATGATGACAATGACATAATAATTCAATAAAACAAGTTCACGAATTAATTTATTCAGGAACTAATAACGTCCAAATTGTCAACATAATACTGCTTTGTAGAGTAAAATTCAAGAATGCTCAAAAAAATATTTTCATTAAAAATACTGGATGAAACGCAAATATCAAGGATATTCCACTAAATTCATGGAGTATAGAAGTGAAAATTTTAACCACATGAGTATAATAGCGAATGAAATAACAAAAGAAATCACCATGCATACGGTGCAGATTGCATGACAAAAGTTATTCCAATGTAATAATAAATATAGAATAATAAAAAAAATTAACTGTGTCCTGTTAAAAAACACCTGAACATGTGATATTCCAATAGAATAATAAAGATGAATAATAAAGATTTTAACCAAGTCCGGTAAAACACATGAATGTGATATTCCAATAGAATAATAAAGATGTAATAATAAAGATGAGAACCGTGTCCCAAAAAAAAGTAGACGGGATGTTCCAACGGAATAATAAAATAATAGAAGAATGTCACCAAGTATAGGGATTCTCGATATACAAAGTTATTCCAATGTAATAAATAAGAATGGAATAATATAAGGATTTCACCAAGTATAGGTATTCCGCATATACAAAATTAAGTGTATAGGGTATGCCACTTTTTACCTGTTATTCCAATGTAATAATAAAGAATGGAATAATGTAAGTTCTCTTCATGAATAAAAAAATAACACCCTTACGAGTACAACAAATAATATTCCTTACCTTAGAAGAGTGAATATTGGAAAAGTGAAGTAGCAAAATACTTTTCTTCTTTCTCTATAATTTCTCTCTCTGAGTTTCAAAGAATTCGTAAGAATAATGAAGGAATGAGCTTTCTATTTATAGAAAAACCGAGGGTGGCTCTTGGTCTTAACGAAGGGTCAAAATGACTCTTGGTAATATCAAGAGACAACTACTATTTGCGAAGGGGTAATTACTATTGACGAAGGTAATTACTATTGACGTAGGTAATTACTATTGAAGAAGGTAATTAATATTGACGAAGGTAATTACTATTCACAAAGGTAATTACTATTCACAAAGGTAATTACTATTGACGAAGGTAAATACTATTGACGAAGGTAATTACTATTCACAAAGGTAATTACTTATCGATTGAAGGTAATTACAATTCACAAAGGTAATTACTATTGACGAAAGGACTTTTAGATGATGACATATGGGCCCCCCATAAAATAATCAAACTTACCACAAACGCCTCATAATGCACTCTTTATATACATCAAGGATTGAATAAATATTACCACAATTCATTTTATTTTTAATCAACACATATTTAATCTTTCAACAATTATTAATCATTTATAACTTGTCGTCTCAATTAATAATTTAATACTATAACATATTATACGATGATATCTTGTGACAATAATTGAATCAATAATATAAGAGATATGATGCAACAATTATCGAGTAATAATTGAGCATAGTTGAGTGACTTCTCACGTAAGCATCAATAATCAATCGTCGTGCTACTACTATACAACTACACGACATCTTTATACTTTTACTACCGGTAGTTCAACGGTTTAATGGTAACACCTCTGCCGTTATTTTTATAGAAAAATAATTTTGTCGCTTTTCTAACTACGATAATACTTCCGTTAGGGGTCCACTTAATGATTGAGTAGTAAATTTAATATTCCCCGATAAAAAGAATATTCCCCACCAAACGAATATTTTATAACAACTTGCTTACTTTGTAAAATTTATAAATATTACCCACAACTATAACATTATATCAAATTTATTCCATAATATTCAAAAATAATATTTATAGAAAATTCATCTTTATTTATAAAAGCTGGGGTCTTACAGTCATCGTCATTCACGACGTCGCCATCGAAAGTCCGGCTTCGGTGCATTCCACACAAGGAAGTCAACAACGAAAGGATCGAGGCTCTTTACTTATGGCTTGATATAACAGTGATTAACTTTAGGGTTTGGTTACTTGAATTCGCACAACAGGTTGGTTATGAATATAAAAGCTAACAACCTTACGAAAAACATGATGAGTAGTTAACCAATTGATTCCTAAAATCACATCAAAGGCAAGTATTTTCAAAAAGATAAGATCAACAGGTAACGTGAAAGTGTTTATTTGAATCAAACAAGATTTAAAAATAGTAGCGGTAACGAAGGCTCCTACTAACGAAGTTTCAACCAATAAGTCAAAGTCTAACTTCTCCGGAGTCAAATTTAAACGTTGAACGCAAGCAAGAGAGATAAAATAATGGGTAGAACCGGTATCTTATAAGGTATAGACTTCACAATTTATAATTAACTAACCCGTGCTAACTTCGTTCAGTTTACTCGCTTTTTGAGAAGTCATGAAAAATGCACTTCCTAAAACCAACGACTTTGTTTTGTCCATATCCACCTATGGTGCCACCGTCCCATCTAGACTTGACTTTGGTGCACAAAAAAATTGAGCTAAATGACCTTCTCTTCTTGCAATTTCCACTTCTTTTATCTTTGCCATGATTACCATCGAAGTGGTTACCATTCTTAGCACGATAATTTCCCCCACGATGGTTATCATTGTTACGATAAATTGTTGCCACCAATATGATTATTATCGTGTTGTTGGTCGTTACCTTTTGTTTGAAATTTGAATCAACACTCTCATGTGCTTCATTGCTTATCTCGGCATTTTCGGATGTCATTCTCAAACACCGCCACAAAATAAGGGTTAATTAACATATCACATATTATCCCTATACTCGTGACCAATTAAATAACAAATAAACTTAGGTAGGTCATACTAGCGAAGGAATTCCCGCCTCTCCCCTCTAGTTCTTATCTCGCATCTTAGCCAGGGGATCATATCCTAAGCTCGATACCAACCGTGACGCCCCCCAAAATTAGGTATACGCCACCCATCTTGGGTCGCCACTTACATGGTACATAAATTCAAATACAAACTTAATTATACATCCGTAGTAATAATATACGACAATACATAAACCGAGAGTTCTAATAGGAATATTGTCATTTAGACAATATCCATACTCAAGAGTCCTCATTACATTTATTGTCACACTATTTAATGTATTAGTGAGGACTACTAATGCTATCTTTGGACCATCCTCTTTTCCCCGACTCGTCCCAAATTATATTCTCATTTCACAAGAGAACGGTGTTGAAAGAAAGGTGAGCTCAACTAGCCCAAAGAAGAAATATTATAACTAAGATAATGCGAATAAATTATCAATAGTCTTCAACAATGTTAAACCGATAAAATACAATAGACAACCGGTTTAATCAGCGGTGAATATCTGATCCATTAAAAGAGTCAAGAAGAAAATAAAGTCTACTATCTTTTAGGTTTTAAAAGGTTTTCATCAATTTTATCACTAAGACTCATTTTAATGAATAAACTACAATATCTAATCATCCCTGTACCACGGTCAAGGATTTTCATCAAATTATCAATGGTCATGACTATACCGAATCACCCCCGGTCATAATCATACCAAAAACTATCCATCATCGCATTACAGTTACCACCGAGGACTTTTGTCACATCATTTATATCAAGCCATGATTATACCGAATGATCCTCGTCATCATAATCATACTAAGTTCATCTATGCACGTAAGCTAAAGATAACATAATATAACATGGGGATGATGACAATGACATAATAATTCAATAAAACAAGTTCACAAATTAATTTATTCAGAACTAATAACGTCCCAAATTGTCAACATGATCTTCGCTTTGTAGAGTAAAATTCAAGAATGCTCGTAAAAATATTTTCATTAAAAATATTGGATGAAGCGCAAATATCGAGGATATTCCACTAAATTCATGGAGTATAGAAGTCAAAATTTTAACCAACTGAGTATAATAGTGAATGAAATAACAAAAGAAATCACTATGCATGCGGTTGCTTGATAGACAAAAGTTATTCCAATGTAATAATAAATACGTAATAATAAAAAGCGGAACCGTGTCCTGTGTAAAACACACAAATAGGATATTCCAATAGAATAATAAAGACAGTAATAATAAAGATTTTAACCAGTCCTGTAAAACACACGCGGATATTCCAATAGAATAATAAAGACAGAATAATAAAGATTTTAACCAGTCCCACGTAAAGCATGAATGTGGATGTTCCAACGAAATAATAAAATAATAGAAGAATGTCACCAAGTATAGGGATTCTCGCATATACAAAGTTATTCCAATGTAATAAATAAGAATGGAATAATATAAGGATTTCACCAAGTATAGGTATTCCGCATATACAGGTCATGTATAGGGTATGCCACTTTTACAAAGTTATTCCAATGTAATAATAAAGAATGGAATAATGTAAGTTCTCTTCATGAATAAAAAAATAACACCCCTTACGAGTACAACAAATAATATTCCCTACCTTAGAAGAGTGAATATTGGAAAAGTGAAGTAGCAAAATACTTTTCTTCTTTCTCTCTATAATTTCTCTCTAGAGTTTCAAAGAATTAAGTAAGAAATAATGAAGGAATGGGCTTTCTATTTATAGAAAAAAGCGAGGGTGGCTCTTGGTCTTAACGAAGGGTCAAAATGACTTTCTTGGTAATATTGAAGAGACAACTACTATTTGCGAAGGGGTAATTAACCTCGAACAATCAAGAGGCGTTTAACTCTTCGTAATATCAAGGGACAACTACTATTTTCATGCGAAGGGTAATTACTATCGATTTAAGGTAATTACTATCGACGAAGGTAATTACTATTCACAAAGGTAATTACTATTCACAAAGGTAATTACTATCGACGAAGGTAAATACTATTGACGAAGGTAATTACTATTCACAAAGGTAATTACTATCGACAAAGGTAAATACTATCGACGAAGGTAAATACTATCGATTTAATGTAATTACTATTCACAAAGGTAATTACTATTCACAAAGGTAATTACTATTGACGAAGGGACTCTTAGATGATGACATATACGGGCCTCCCCATAAAATAATCAAACTTACCACAAACGCCTCATATAATGACTCTTTATATACATCAAGGATTGAATAAATATTACCACAAATCATTTTATTTTTAATCAACACATATTTAATCTTTCAACAATTATTAATCATTTATAACTTGTCATCTCAATTAATAATTTAATACTATAACATATTATACGAGATGATAATTGTGACAATAATTGAATCAATAATATAAGAGATATGATCGCAAAGAATTATCGTAGCAATAATTGAGCATAGCTAAGTGACTTCTCACGTAAGCATCAATAATCAATATCGTGTCTACTATACAACTACGCCAGACATCTTGTACTTTTACTACCGGTAGTTCAACAATTTTAACTGTAACACCTCTGTCGTTATTTTTATTGAAAAATAATTTTGTCGTTTTCTAACTACTTACAATACTTCCATTAATGGGGTCCACTAATGATTGAACCGTCGTCTTTAATATTCCCCACACAAAAAGAATATTCCCCAACCAAACGAATATTTTATAACAACTTGCTTACTTTGCAAAATTTATAAATATTACCCACAACTATAACATTATATCAAATTTATTCCATAATATTCAAAAATAATATTTATAGAAAATTCATCTTTATTTATAAAAGCTGGGGTCTTACATAATTGTTCATTTATCCGGTTAATTACCCGATTGGTCAATATAACTTCCGGACATCAATTATTATCGAAATAAATGTCAATTTTCACTAACACTAATAATTCCAACACAATGGAACTATCAATTTCATCTTTAATCAACACGAACTTATTCATCATTAATATTATAACTCACAATATTTAATAACCAGTCATTCCCAGGAAAGAGGGGGCTTTTCGATAAGGATTTCTCCTTATCATGCCGCAATTAGGTGACCAAACCTCTCCTCGATGTAACTTCTAGACATTGTCAATATTGCAAATAATAATATGAATAGCTTTTACCGTCTCAATTATTGATTTAATAATATAACATATTATGCGAGATGATATCTTGTGACAATAATTGAATCAATAATATGAGAGATATGATGCAACAATTACTGTAGCAATAATTGAGTATAACTGAGTGACTTCTTACGTAAGCATCAATAATTAATACTGTGTGCTACTATGCAACCATGCATATTACTGTACTTTTACTACTCGGGTAGTTTAACAGTTTTAACGGTAACACTTTCGCCGTTATTTTTAATAAAAGATAATTCTGCAATGCTTTTCTAACTACGATAATACTTACGCTAGGGATCCACCAATGATTGTGCCGTCGTACGGATATTCCCTGACAAAAAAAATATTTTATAACAACTTGCATACTTTAAAAAATTTATAAATATTACCCACAACTATAACATTATATCAAATCCACACCATAATATTCAAAAAAATATTTTGAGAAATTTAAATCTTTATTCATAAAATTTGGGGTCTCACAATCTCCCCTCCTTATGAAATTTTGCCCTCGAAATTTATGTACGTACCTGGTATGCCGAAAAGGTGAGGATACCTTGACTTCATTTCATATTCCAACTCTTGAGGTATAACCTTTGAGTGTCGAATATGATCCTTCTTATCCAAGATTTTAGCACGTATCTCATCATACGTTAAATCTTCCACTATCTCGTCTAGTTCTAATTCAATAATGTGGTTCGGGTCGTCTACATTATTACGTAACATCGATACGTGAAAAACGTTATAAACACGCGACATACTTGGCGGTAAAACGAGTCTATAGGCCACATTTCCTACTCAATCAAGGATTTCAAATGGGCCAATTAAATCGAGGGTTGAGATAACGCCTTCTTGAACCTTCTTCTTCACATTCATCAGATTCGGGTGTGTAGCTTGAGCGGCTTTAACTTAATCGATTAAAGTCGATTCTACTCGTATATTTGTTATCTTCACGTGGGTCCCTAGAGTCTTTAACTCTATCTTCATCATTTGTAAGTTATACGAAATGGGTCTTTGTGTTAACAACATTGCACTCATAAACGCATATGATCTTCTACTCAACGCGTTAGCTACCACATTCGCTCTTCCACGATGATATTGAATGGAACGATCGTAATCTTCAATAGCTCAAGCCAGCGTCTTTGGCGCATTATACGATCGTTTTAGGTAAAGAAATATTTGAGGGTTTTAGAAATGGGTTTTGTACTGGGGTCAATACAAAATTTGATTTCACGCTCTGGTGTAAGCCAAGAAGTCTTCAAGAATACGTCAGGAAATTTATTAACAATAAAAATATCATTCAAAACTGTGACTCGCATCCAAGACTTAGATAGCACGTCACATTGATACCTATTAACTTGCCACCATTATTCACGCGTCCCCTACGGGAAGTCTGGCTTCGGTGCATCCCAAGACTTGGAAGTCACCAGCGAAAGGCTCGAGGCTCTTTACTTATGGCTTGATATGACAATGATTGACTTTAGTGGTTTGGTTGCTTGAATTCACATAATAGGTTGGTTATGAATATGAAAGCTAACAACCTTACGAAAAGCTTGATGAATAGTTAACCAATTGATTCCTAAAATCACATCAAAGGCAAGTATTTTCAAAGAGATAAGATCGACAGGTAACGTGAAAGTGTCGATTTTAATCAAACAAGATTTATAAATAGTGGAGGTAACGAAGGTTTCTCCTAACGAAGTTTCAACTGATAAGTCAAAGTCTAATTTCTCCTGAGTTAAATTTAAATGTTAAGCGCAAGGAAGAGAGATAAAAGAATGAGTAGAACCGGTATCTAATAAGGTATAGACTTCGTAAAAATTTATAATTAACTAACCCGTGCTAACTTCATTCGGGTCACTCGCTTTTTGAGAAGTCACAAAAAACGCTCTTCCTTGAACTACCGGCTTTGACTTTTCTGGGACGGCCTTTGGTGCCTCTATCCCAGCTGAACTTGCCTTCCCTAAATGACAAAATCGAGCTAGGTGACCTTCTCTTCTATAATTGTAACATGCTTTGGACTGCATCACGCAGTTTGGACTGATATGTCCCTCCCCTCCGTATTTGAAGCATATAATTGGTGGTCATTCTCCTTCCTTGAAAATTGGTTTTGGTGTTGGTGTTGCTGTCTTTTCATCATTATTGAACCTTATCTTCTTGAATTTTTCACTTCTATTATCTTGGCCATGATTACCACCGAAGTGGTTACCATTTCTGGCATGATAATTTCCTCCACGATGGTTATCATTGTTCCGATGGCCGTTGCCACCAGTATGATTATTATCGTGTTGCTGATCATTAACTTTTGGTTGTGCTGACTCATTATCGCGCTCCAATAACTGAGCCCTATTCACAACATCTGAATATAAACAAAGTTTATGAGAAATGAGGTATTGCCTTATATCGGGTTTCAAACCTCTTAGAAATATTCGCGTCATTCGCTCCTTATTATCGACCAAATGGGATGTAAATCGGGATAACTCCGTAAATTTAGCCTCGTATTATGACATGGTCATATTTTTTTGCTCCAACTTGATGAATTCCACCTCCTTCATGTGACGAATACTTTCAGGAAAGTACTTGTTGTTGAACAACTCTTGGAACTTCTCCCAAGACATCTTGAGTGCATCAGGCTGGGTGCATTTTACAGATTCCCACCAGTAATCTGCTTCTTCACGCAACATAAAGGTGGCAAAGGGAAGCTTTTGCTCCTCGGAGTATCTCAAGACATCAAATATCTTGGTGATCTGCTTTAACCACGTCTCCGCCTTAAGTGATTCTGGCTTTCCTAAAAACTCCGGCGATCCCAGCTCCATGAACTGCTTAGCAGTGACCAGCCGTGGGTTGCCATTGTTTCCACCTGCATTTTGAATAGGAGTCTCTTTTACCTGATGTTGCATGAATTGCATAAAGCCTCTGAAGATCCCATTGTTCACCATTTCATCGGTGTTATTATTTATATGAGGATTATTGTCTTCCTGTTGCACATTACCCTGTGTATTGATCGTTGGTGACTCAATGGTCTCATGTGCTTCATTGCTTATCTCAACATTTTCGGATGCCATTTTCAAATACTGCCACAAAAACAAGGGTTAATTAACATATCACATATTATCCCTATACTCTGACCGACCAATTAAATACCAAATAAACTTAGGTAGGTTATACTAGCGAAGGAATTCCCTGTCTCTCCCCTCCTAGTTCTTGTCTCACATCTCAGCCAGGATCATATCCTAAGCTTTGATACCAACTGTGACGCCCCCAAAATAGGTATACATCACCCATCTTGAGTCGCCAAATACATGGTACAAAATTCAAATCCAACTTAATTATACAACAGTCGTGTAAAATACGACAAAACATAATCTAAGAGTTTTAATAAGAATATTATCATCTAGATAATATCCACACTCAATGGAGTCCTCATTACATTTATTGTCACACTATTTAGCGTAATAGTGAGGACTACTAATGCTATCATCCGACCGCCACCCATTCCCCGACTAGTCCCGGCTACGTTCTCATCTCCTGAAGAGAACAATGAAAACAAAAGGGTGAGCTCAACTAACCCAGTAAAAATATTATGACTAAGATAATGCAGAATAAATTATCGTTAGCCTACAACAGTATTAAACTGATACAATATAACAAACATCAAGTTTAACTGCAGCGGAACAAGCAATCCATTAGAAGAGTCAAGTAGAGAATAAAATATACTATCTTCTATGATTTAAAAGGTTTTTCATCACTTTTATCACTGAGACTCAACTTAATAAATAATCCACATCATCGAATCACCCCTGCACTACGGCCAATGATATTCTTTAGTATCACAACCACAAATTATCTGTGCACTACGGGCCAAGGATATTTGTGTTTTCATAATTGGTCATGATCATGCCAACAACTGTCCATCAATGCACTACGGGTCAATGAGAACTTTTACCACATCATTTGTAACGTTACGGTCATGATTATACCGAATGATCCCCGGTCATAATCATACAAAGTCCATCTATGCACTACAGGCCACAGATGACTTTCAATAGAATATAAACATGTGGATGATGACAATGATATAGGAATTCAATAAAACAAGTTCTAGAATAAGTTTTAAAGATTTATAATCTAATTTATCCAGAAAATTTAAGAATGCTCAGAAGAATATTTCCATGAAAAGATACTGGATGAAGCGCAAATATCAAGGATATTCCACTAATTTCATGGAGTATAGAAGCCAAAACTTTAACCAACTGAGTATAATAAAGAATGGAATAACAAAAGAATTCATTAGGCATACGATAGACTGCACAAACAGGTTATTCCAACAGAATAATAAATAATGGAACTAGGTCATGCGCAAACGTGCGACATGGATGTTCCAATGTAATAATAAATAATGGAACCAGTCATGCGTAAAAGGCACGAGATAGGATATTCCAATGTAATAATAAATAATGGAACCAGTCATGCGTAAACGTGCATGCATGTGATATTCCAAATGTAATAATAAAGAATAGAATAATGTAAGACTTCACCAAGCATGCGATAGATCGCATGCATAAAAGTTATTCCAACGTAATAATAAATAATGAAACCAGTCATGCGTATACGCATGCATGTGATATTCCAATGTAATAATAAAGAATGGAATAATGTAAGAATTTCACCATCTATGCGGTGATTGCATAAAACAAGTTATTCCAACATAATAATAAAGAATGGAATAATGTAAGAATTCACCATGTATGCGGTATCTTATATATATACAAAGTTATTCAAATGTAATGGAATAACAATAGTTCTCTTCATGAATACGAAAGAAATAATACCCCTTACCTTAGAATAAAGCTGGATACTAGAATAGAGAGGTAACAAACTTCTCTTCTTCTTTCTCTCTATAATTTTTCTCTATAATAATTGCTCTATAGCTTTAGTGAATTGGTGAGAAATGAAGGAAGAATGAGCTTCTATTTATAGAAAAATATAGTTTCCATAATTGCACATTTTGGGGCTCAAAATATTTCAGTATAATACCTTCCTCTTTTCCTTCATTTTTAATTTAGTCCTGCAAGTTTTATCAAACTTGCACCACCTCCCCTAATAGTAAATCATGTGAATCAATAGTAAATTATGTGACTTAATAGTTCTGACATCCGAAAATACTTAATTACAATAGATAAGACTCTCCATCTATACATCCATTTTTAACTTAGTCATGCAAGTATTATCAATCTTGCACCAAATCCCCTAATAGTAAATGAATGTGACTCAATAGTACATAAATGTGAACATATAGTTATAATCATGTAAATCAATAGCAATTAATTGCTCATTTATCCAGTTAATTACCCGATTGGTCAATATAACCTCCAGACATCAATTATTATCGAAATAAATGTCAATTTTCACTAACACTAATAATTCCAACACAATGGAACTATCAATTTCATCTTTAATCAACACGAACTTATTCATCATTTATATTATAACTCATAATATTTAACAACCAGGTCGTTCCCAGGAAAGAGGGGGCTTTTCGATAAGGATTTCTCTTTATTGGCACGCAATTAGGTGACGAAACCTCTCCTTGACAGAACTTCTAGACAACCACGCGTATTACTGTACTTTTTACTACTGGGTAGTTCAACCGTTTTAACGGTAAAACTTTCACCGTTATTTTTATAAAAAGATAATTCTGTCATTTTCTAACAACGACAATACTTTCGTTGTGGGGTCCACCAATAATTATGCCATCGTACGGATATTCTCCGAAAAAAGAATATTTTATAACAACTTGCATACTTTGCAAAATTTATAAATATTACCCACAACTATAACATTATATCAAATCCACACCATAATATTCAAAAAAATATTTTGAGAAATTTAAATCTTTATTCATAAAATTTGGGGTCTCACATAAGGGTATTATTTCTTTCATATTCATGAAGAGAGCTATTGTTATTCCATTCCTTATTATTCTCGTTGAATAACCTATTTATCTGAAAGTATCGCATACATGGTGAAATTCTTCCATTATTCCATTCTTTATTATTATGTTGGAACATCCTGCTCATGCGGATTACGCTAGACTGGTTTCATTCTTTATTATTACGTTGGAATAACTCATCTGCATGGCTTCATCGCATGCATGGTGAATTCTTCCATTATTTCATTCTTTATTATTTTGTTGAATATCCTCATGCGTGCGCTTTTTACGCATAACCCGGTTCCATTATTTATTATTTTGTTGGAATATCCCGTGCAAATGCGCTTATATATGCATGACTGGTTCAATTATTTATTATTACATTGGAATATCCTCGTCTGTATGCGTTACGCATGACCGGTTCCATTATTTATTATTCTGTTGGAATAACTCGTCTGCATGCGCCTATCGCACGCCTCGTAAATTTTTTTGTTATTCCATTCTTTATTATACTCAGTTGGTTAAAGTTTTGGCTTCTATAGTCCATGAAATTAGTGAAATATCCTTGATATTTGCACTTCATCCAAAGATCTTTTATGAAAATATTCTTCCGAGCATTCTTGAATTTTACTCCACAAAGCAATGTCATTATTGATAATTTGGACAGCTTTTTGAGTTCGTGATAAATTAACTTATAAATCTTTAAAATTTAATTCTTGAACTTGTTTTATTGAATTATTATGTGATTGTCATCATCCTTATGTTTATATTATGTTGAAAGTCATCTGTGGCACAGTGTATGCGTGGACTTGGTATGATTATGATTACGAGGATTATTATTTGGTATAATCATGACCGTAATGTTACAAATGATGTGGTAAAAGTTCTCATTGGCCCGTAGTGCATTGATGGACAGTTGTTGGCATGATCATGACCATTAATGAATACACAAATATCCTTGGCCCATAGTGCATGGATAAATTGTGGTCGTGATACTAATGAATATCCTCGGTAGTAGATGCGAGGGTGATTCGATGATGTGGATTATTTATTGTCGAGTCTCAAATGATAAAAGTGATGAAAACCTTTTAAATCATAGAAGATAGTAGATTTTATTCTCTACTTGACTCTTCTAATGGATTGCTTGTTCATTACCGCAGCTAAACTTGATGTTTGTTATATTGTATCGCTTTAACATCTTTGTTGTAGGCTAATGATAATTTATTCTGCATTATCTTAGTCATAATATTTCTTACTAGGCTAGTTGAGCTCACCCTTTTGCTTTCATTGTTCTCTTCAAGAAATGAGAACGTAGCCGGGACTAGTCGGGGAATGGAGTGACGGTCCAGATGATAGCATTAGTAGTCCTCACTATTCTGTTAAATAGTGTGATAATAAATGTATTAAGGACTTATTTTGAGTTTGAATACTGTTTAGAAGATAATATTTGTATTAAAACTCACAGTTCATGTTGTATATTTAAGATTGTATTTATATTCTGTACCATGTATTTGGCGACTCAAGATGGGTGATGTATACCTATTTTAGGGGCGTCACAGTTGGTATCAAAGCTTAGGGATATGATCCCTGGCTGAGATGTGAGACAAGAACTAGGAGGGGAGAGATGCGGAATTCTTTCGCTAGTATGACCTACCTAAGTTTATTTGGTATTTAATTGGTTGGTCAGAGTATAGGGATAATATGTGATATGTTAATTAACTCTTGTTTTGTGGCAGTATTTGAAAATGACATCCGAGAATGTTGAAAATAGCAATGGAGCACAGGAGTCCGTTGAGTCTCCACAGATCAATAATCAGGATAATGTGCATCAGGAAGGCGACAATCCTCATGCAAACGACAACACTAACCAAATGATGAACGATGGAATGTTCAGAGGCTTTATTCAATTCATGCAACATCAAAGGTGAGCGGATCTCGCCCAAAATGCGGTGGAAACACCGGCAACTCTCGATTTGGCCACCGCTAAATAGATTCAAGGAGTTAGACCACCGAGTTTTTGGAGAGCCAAAACCACTTAAGGTGGAGACGTGGATAAAGCGGATCAACAAGATATTTGATGTCTTGGGATGCTCCGAGGAGCAAAGGTTCCCTTTGCCATCTTCATGTTCGCGTGAGGCGATTACTAGTGGATATCTCAGAAGCGACTCAACTTGCCGCATCAAGATGTCTTGGGAGAAGTTTCAAGAATTGTTCAACGATAAGTACTTTCCCAAAGTATTCGTCACATGAAAGAGGTAGAGTTCATTAAACTAGAGCAAAACAACATGACCGTGTCGCAGTACGAAGCTATGTTTGTCGAGTTGTCCCGGTTTGTGTCCAGTTTGGTTGATAATGAGGAGAGAATGACGCGAATGTTTCTAAGAGGTTTGAAACCCGAGATACGTCAATATCTTATCTCTCATAAACTGTGTTTGTATTCAGATGTTGTTAATATGGCTCAGTTATTGGAGCGCGATAATGAGTCAACCCAACCAAAAGAGAGCAGCCGGCAAAATGATAATACTAGTGATAGCAGTCATCGAAGCGGTGACAATAAGCGTGGAGGGAATCAATGTGAGACCCCAAATTTTTTTAAATGAAAGTATTCAATTTTCTTATAATTATTCTATTTAGTAAATGGTTAAATTGATAAAAGGTTAAAGTTAAGGGTGATATGTAAAATTTTTCCAAAGTAAACAAGTTGTTATAAAATAATTGGTGATAAAAGTATAGTAATACGCGTGGTTGCATAGTAGCACACAGTATTGTACATTATCTTTGATTATTGATGCTTATGTGAGAAGTCACTCAGTTTTATTCAATTATTGTCACAATATGTTATATTATTAAATCAATAATTGAGACGACAAAGTTATTCATATTATTATTTGCAATATTGATAATGTCTAGAAGTTCTGTCAAGGAGAGGTTTGGTCACCTAATTACGAGCCAATAATGAGAAATCCTTATCAGAAAGCCCCCTCTTTCCTAGGAACGACCTGGTTGTTAAATATTACGAATTATAATAATAATGAATAAATGTTATTAAAAAATCGAATTTAAGTTCGGAGTTGAATTTGGAGACGCAGACGTGATATTTGAGTTCGGAACGATGAAATTATTATAAATAGACTATAAACACAAAATTTTCCGGGGTTGACTTTTTGGTCAAAAAGTCAATAGTTGACTTTTTTGGAAAAAGTCAAACTTTGGAATTTCAAAAATAAATTTTTTGATAAAAATAGTTCCATTGTGTTGAGATTATTAGTGTTAGTCGAAATCGACATTTATTTCACTATTAATTGACGTTTGGAAGTTATATTGACTAATCAAGTAATTAACTAGATAAATGAGCATTTAATTGCTATTAATTCACATGATTATAACTATTTGTTCACATGTGTGTACTATTGATTCACATTCTTGTACTATTAGGGGAGGTGGTGCAAGATTGATAATACTTGCATGACTAAGTTAAAAATGGAGGTTTAGATGGAGGTACTATATTGTAATTCATATTTTCACATGATTATAACTATTAATTCACATGATTGAACTATTGATTCACCTTATTTACTATTAGGGGAGGTGGTGCAAGTTTGATAATACTTGCAGGACTAAATTAAAAATGATGAAAAAGAGGGAGGTATTATACTATAATATTTCGAGCCCCAAAACGTGCAATTATTGAAACTATATTTTTCTATAAATAGAAGCTCATTTTTCCTTCATTTCTCACCAATTCACTAAAGCTATAAAGCAATTATTATAGAGAGAAAGAAGAAGAGAAGTCTGTTACCTCACTATTCTAGTATCCAGTCTTCTTTTGAGGTAAGGGATATTATTATTATAGTAAGGGTTATTATTTCTTTCGTATTCATGAAGATAGCTATTGTTATTCCATTCCTTATTATTCTATTGGAATAACTTTGTATACGCTGAGACTCACCGTATACATGGTGAAATTCTTCCGTTATTCCATTCTTTATTATTATGTTGGAATAACTTGCGTCATGTGAAGTAATCGCATATACATGGTGAAATTCTTCATTTATTCCATTCTTTATTATTCTCATTGAATATCCCGTCCTGCGCGGGATTACGCATGACCGGTTCCATTCTTTATTATTACGTTGGTTCCATTCTTTTATTATTCGTTGAATATCCTCATGCATGCGAATTACGCATTTACCGTTTCTATTCTTTATTATTCATTGAATATCCATGTCTGCGCGATTACGCATGACACAGTTCTATTCTTTATTATTTTGTTGGAATAACTCCGTCATGCATGCGGTCTATCGCACTGTGAATTTCATTGTTATTCTATTTTTTATTATTCTGTTGGAATAACTCATGCATGTGCGGTCTATCGCATGCCTGGTGAATTCTTCTCATTATTCCATTCTTTATTATTCTCGCTGAAATAACTCCGCCTATGCGGACTACCGCATGCACGGTGAATTCTTCATATTCTATTCTTTATTATTCTCGTTGGAATAACATGTCTATGTGGATTACCACATGCATGGTGAATGATCATTCAGATTCATTTCTTATTAAATTGTGGAAATGATCCGTTTACGTGGATTACCGCATGGCGGAAGTGAAAATCCATTTGCGCTTCGTAATTTTTCGACCCTTAAAAATTCGGAAAAATTGGAAATGATAATTTGATGAGCTTTTCTAGATTGTGTCCAAAAATGGCGATTTTGGATGTATAGATTAGGAGTTATGAATTTTACGGAAAAGACTATTTTAAAAAAACCCTAAAACTCCCTTATAACTCCAAAATTGGTGAAATTTTTATCTAGAGTATATATATATAACAGAGTATACCCTAGAATTTCAAAATTTTTGGACGTAAGTACAATTTATGATAAATGTCTAAATATTCTAAGCGCTTTGGCCATATGAAAAATAGTAAATGAATTTTAAAAATTAAGAAAAATATATGTTCAATATGGGACTATATTCTGCTAAATTCCAGAAGAGAAAACTTTTTAGGAATGATTTGTTATTTTTCATGAAAATGGTTTAGTTACGAACATATGAATTAAATATGTTATGTGAAGTCGAAAAATTGGTAAATAGGATTTTATGGCTTAGAAATCCTATATAAGGTATATGAAAATTTTTGATGAGGGATTTGATCATTGGTGATGAAATCTTATGAGTATGGCCTTTTTGAATGATTAAATGCATTATTTGGTACAGTGTAAACAATTAAAATAAATTGTTTATAAGTTTAAAAAATGATTAAAATATTGTTATAATATTAATGATATTAGATTATGAGATTATTAAGTGATTGATAACGTTTGGATATTTTAAACTCTGGATAAATTTAAAGTCTTTAATATTTATCCTTGATTTTGTTTGATTAATGCTTATATCATTGTCATCATCTTCATGCTTATATTATGATGAAAGTCATCTTTGGCTTACGTGAAAAGATGGACTGTTGATTATTGGTTTTATAGTTATATATCTTTGGCTTACGTGCAAAGATGGATTCTTTGATTATCGGTTTTACAGATTGTATATCTTTGCTTACGTGCAAAGATGGATCATTTGATTATCGGTTTTACAATTGTATATCTCTTTAGCTTACGTGCAAGGATGAACTATTGATTGATGAGTATTTTTTTGCTTATGTGTATAGATGAACTGCTTATTGGTATGATTATGACCAGAGATCATTCGGTATAATCATGATCTCGTAATGTTATATATGATGTGGTAAAAGTCCTCATCGGCCGTAGTAGTGCATTGATGGACAAGCTTATTGGTATGATTATAACCAGAGATTATTTGGTATGATCACGACTTATCGATGATTACATGAATATCCTCGTCAGTAGTGCGGGGATGATTCGATGATGTGGATTATTTATTGTCGAGTCTCAAATGATAAAATATTGATTATACACTTTTAATTCGTAAAAGATAGTAGATATCATGCCTACTTCGACTCTTTTAAAATTCAAATTGTATGTCTTTGGCTTTGTAGTGCAAAGATGAATTGTTAATGAATATCTTGGCCGTAGTGCAAAGATGAATTTATTAGTATGATTATGAGCAGGAATTGTGATTTGTTATAACCATGATTTTTGATGTTTCAGGTGAAGATAGGTGATGAAAATTATCTTCGTCCTGGGTGCGAAAAGGAATTTAGAACCACGATTATGATTATGAGTTATTCATATGATTGTGGACAGGAACTGTTGATTGATGTTACAGGGATAAAACATTATTGGTGGACTTTTAACATGGAGAAGATAATAGACCTTATGGTTTATTTGACTCTTTTAATGGATTGCTCATTCCGCTGCAACTATGGTTGAAAAGTTTTATCATCTACCATATGTTCTAAATCTCTGATTTATTATTGATGAAAGCTATTGATAATTTAATTATCTTTAGTCATGATATTCTTTACTGGGCTAGTTGTGCTCACCCCTTTGCTTCACAATTCCTTTCAGGTAATAAAGGTGTAGCTAGGTCGAGCGGGGTATTAAGAGGATTAGATCGGTGGTCTATAGCTGTTGAGGTTCTCCCTAAATAATATGGAAATAATTTTATTGAGAACTTTAGATAAGTGTGTCGTATTGTATACGTCATTTGATATTTAATTTTAGTGTGAGGTGAACCCAACATTGGAAGGGTGTTTTGCCACTATCATACAAGATGTCTAATGACATATAACCTCGTGTTATCATAAGACAGGGTTGTGCACATCAACTTGCTGAGTATATCTACGAGCACTACCTATATAATCTTGGAGTTTATTTGAAATATAATTTTCACTTGGAGACAACAGAGATAATTATATGTCAAGAGAAGACTCATCATTGGAAAGAAGATGATAGCAATCTTCTCATTTTTCTTTGGGGTCTATTGGGTCAACCAAGGATAATTCTGTGGATATATGATATCTATCATAACCTAGACGCATGGCCTCCCATGTACGAAGGTTTCCTTGAACACTTCACAAAGATTTTAATTTCTAAAATAGTTTTTGACTGTACTTTTATGTAAAGTACCATTGTAAGGTTGTGGTCGAGGCACCATGAGAGTTACATACATTTGTATTAAAACTTACAGCTTTAACTCGTGGTTGTATTCTCGCATTTACGCTTCAACAGTTGTATAAATGAAGTTTGTATTTTATTTTTATAAGATGATATCTGGCGACTCAGAATGGGTCGTGTGGACCTATTTTGGGGGCGTCACAATCAACATGCCAGAAATGGTAACCACTTCGGTGGTAATCATTGCCAAAACAATAAGAATGGACATTTCAAGAAGAGGAGATTCAACAATGATGGAAAGACGTCAGCATCAGCACCCATTGTTAAGGAAGGAGAACAACCACCTATCATATGCTTCAAATACGGAGGGGAGGGACATATCAGTCCAAACTGTATGCAGCAGTCCAAAACCGGTTACAATTGTGGAAGAGAAAGTCACCTAGCTCGATTTTGTCATTCAGGGAAGGCAAGTTCAGCTGGGATGGAGGCACCAAAGGCCGTCCCAGAAAAGTCAAAGTTGTTAGTTCAAGGAAGAGTATTTTTTGTGACTTCTCAAAAAGCGAGTGACCCGAACGAAGTTAGCACGGGTTAGTTAATTATAAATTCTTACGAAGTCTATACCTTATTAGATACCGGTTCTACCCATTCTTTTATCTCTCTTGCATGCGCTCAACGTTTAAATTTAACTCTAGAGAAGTTAAACTTTGACTTATCGATTGAAACTTCGTTAGCAAAAATCTCCGTTACGTCCACTGTTTATAATTCTTGTTTGATTCAAATCGACACTTTCACATTACCTGTCGATCTTATCTCTTTGAAAATACTTGCCTTTGACGTGATTTTAGGAATCGATTGGTTAACTACTCATCAAGCTTTTCGTAAGGTTGTTAGCTTTCATATTCCTAACCAACCTATTATGCGAATTCAAGTAACCAAACCACTAAAGTCAATCATTGTCATATCAAGCCATAAGTAAAGAGCCCCGAGCCTTTCGCTGGTGACTTCCAAGTCTTGGGATGCACCGAAGCCAGACTTTTCGTAGGGGACGCGTGAATAATGGTGGCAAGTTAATAGGTATCAATGTGACGTGCTATCTAAGTATTGGATGCGAGTCACAATTTTGAATGATATTTCTATTGTTAATAAATTTCCTGACGTATTCTTAAAGACTTCTTAGCCTACCCTAGAGCGTGAAATCAAATTTTGTATTGACCCCAGTACAAAACACATTTCTAAAACTCTTAAATATTTCTTCAACCAAAACGAACGTATAATGTGCCAAGGACGTTGGCTCGAGCTGTTGAAGATTACGACTATACCATTCAATATCGTTTTGGAAGAGCGAACGTGGTAGCTGACGCGTTGAGTAGAAGATTGTATGTGTTTACAAGTGTGATGTTGTTAACACAAAAACCTATTTCGTATAACTTACAAATAATGAAGATAGAGTTAAAGACTCTAGGGACCCACGTGAAGATAACGAATATACGAGTAAAATCGACTTTAATCGTTAAAGTTAAAGCCACTCAAGCTACACACCCGAATCTGATGAATGTGAAGAAGAAGGTTCAAGAAGGCGTTATCTCAACTCTCGATTTAATTAGCCCATTTGAAATCCTCGATTGAGTAGGAACTGTGGCCTATAGACTCGTATAACTTACAAATAATGAAATGTCGCGTGTTCATAATGTTTTTCACGTATCGATGTTACGTAATAATGTAGATGACCCGAACCATATTATTGAATTAGAACTAGACGAGATAGCGGAAGATTTAACGTATGATGAGATACATGTTAAAATCTTGGATAAGAAGGATCATATTCGACACTCAAAGGTTATACCTCAAGAGTGTTAGGTTTGTAATATTCATGAAGCAATCAAATTGCATAAAAGTGCGGAAGCATGTAAAAATCAGAGTTTAAAAATTTTAAAAACCATATACCCGGATCACCCTTTATGCACAATTATTAATTAAACGAAAAGATATGAAGAACAAACATACCCTTGAAGATCGAGCTTCCTCAGGTACAAGTTCACCTCCAAATCCTTTCGCGTTCAATCTTGAATCCACCGGGTTTGGTTCCTTCCTTCGATCAACGTTAGCCACCCAAATGTTTGGCCTCTGAGGTGATCCACCAAGGAAGAAGAAAATTCAAGAAGAAGGGTGGTCACTAAACCCTAGTTTTTCTATCTCTATAGAAAAGGTGTACTCTCCCAATAATTGGAATTATGTCGTATGTTGAAAAAGTCAACAACCCCCATCACCCATAATAAGACTCCTCTTATTTATAGATGTGGGCAACCCACCTTAACAATTAAGGAATTGGGTTTTATTTAATTAATTAAATTCTTTTAATTAATTAAGCTCCCTAATCTTATTAGGGATAATTAATTAAACTCCTTTAACTAATTTTTCTTCCTAATCCAATTAGAAATAAATGAGAGTACTCATATTAAATTAATTCCTAAACTCTTTTAGAAATTAAAATAATAATAATTGTAATAATATTAATAAGACTCTCTTATTAATTTATATTTAATCTTTCTAAAATATTAAATAATAATATATTAAGCTATTTAATTTATTCTATCACCATAGATTAAATTAAATATACTTAACATATTATTACGATTATACCATTAACTTCTTAAATAATTATTCTTCCTTTTATGGGGTGACCTTTAGGTTCTCCATATTAAACCTATTGTGAATAAATCAATTAGAACAATTCTAATCTTATTTAAATAAATAAATTAAACAATTAATTTATTTAAATAATATTTATTCTACAATAGGATAAGCCTCCCTAACGATCAACGACTTTCCGATAATATAGATTTCAACATTAATCATAAAAGAACCTTTGAGTAAATAGTTACCGTACAATTCAATCCTTCCACCATACAATGTCCCAATTAAATATAAGACATGGAATTACTCACAAGTCTTATTTTATTTAATTATATGTATTTTCGATCCTTAAATGCACAACTCCAAATAATGCAAATTAGAAACTCCTTTCTAATTTCATTCCGCTTTGCCAAGGACTACTTTGGGTTGTCATTTATCGAATCACATAGACATTTCTCTTTTTTATTAGAAGTGGAAGATTCTTTATCGATCATACATTATCTCCATGCACAACTTATTATACCCAAGCATACCCTTTGATATACCCTAAGGGTCTTAAGGAATAAGTCAAAGTATAACTCATCATACACAAGATACTATGATGATCTTAAGTCCAAGGATCACTTGACTACTATCACTACAGAATTCCTATTGACAGCAAATAAAACTCCATTAGGTATTCCTTAGCGAGCCACGCTCAAAGAACTTATTCTCTAATAAGCACCTACATACTTGCTTTAGTGTCTCCACACAAATGATCATGAGATCAATCATCCTCATCCAATGAGCAAGCAACGATGTACCAATCTATCCGGATTCACTAATCCCCAATTTAGTAATCCAATGATTGGGAACTATTTTAGTTTTTAAGCTTTCTAAGAATTTAGATCTCATTAGAATGATCATCATCATTATTCTAAAAGCATTGCTTAAAACTATGGGTTTATCACATATTATAAAACAGCATCATGTAGATAATTAAAAGCCTTTAATAAATTAATACTTTTTATTAATAAATGAATAAGATTGTTACAAAGTATATGCTTTATCATCAAACATGATCGACTTGTGTGCATACTACTTTCAATCTCCCACTTGCACTAAAGCCAATCATCATGGTATCTTATACTCTTCTTCTCTAAGTGACGATTATCTCGCCGTTGATAAGCTTTAGTTAATGGATATGTAATGTTGTTCATGAGAGTCCACTATCTCTATAGTGATTTCCCATCTTTCAATGATTCTAATAATCAAATGAAAGTGCCACAACACATGTTTAGATCCAAGATGAGACTTAGAACTATTCCTAGTTCTCAGAATGAACTTTTAATCCAAACAATCAACTTGCAGCTTCATTTATAGCTATATACTTTGTCTTTATTACTAAACCAAAGAACTCTTTCATTGTTTGGAACCTTTCCAATTCATCGCACCAATTGCTCAAGATAACGCTTTACCTTAAAGTGGATTTTCTGGCCGCCTCTGGTCTGCCTAAAAACTTGAGTCTCAGAAAAGCCCTCTAGTTTTAATTCGCACCCACCATGTATGCTCACATCCTTAGTGCCGCTTAAGAACTTTAAGATGTTTTTCACCGACTCATAGTGAACTTCTCCGCATACGACCGATTAACATCGTGTCTCGATATTTTATTGCATACATGATTGTCATTCATGCGACCTCTCTTTTCGTGAGTCTGTGGAGACTATTAAGAGAGATACACTCCATAGCTCATCGACATGAGACATCTCTTGAGTTTGCCATGCTAAACGACTTTAGCATCAAATGAATATACGCTCTCGGGTTAAGTCGAGCATCCTCTTAAATCTATCTATATAGATTTATATCCCCAATTAAGATACTCTTCCCAAATCATTCATGGAGGAATGTTTAGACAACTTTATCTTTACCGATTGTAGCATTAATATGTCATTCCTTATCCGTAGATATCAACATATAGTACTAGGAATGTCACGATGCTCCCAAATCGACCCTTTTGTACACACTCACTAGAATTCTTACCTCATCGATGTAACTCGGATCATCATCTTCTATGATGCGTACCTCATCATCATCATCTATGATGAATCCATACCTCCTAGGTATCTTCTTGCATACTATTCCGATTTACTTATCTTGTTGTGGTACAATAGGTCTATCTATAGTTCCTCTTATTTGACTTATAGTGTTTTGTGGTTCTTGAACTCTTCAAGATCAATTATCCTCCCACTAGCCCCTTCAATGATAAACACATTTATCTTAGAAGGCGCCGTGTTTCATAATAACACCTTTTGCTAAGCGGGATTATAGAACATATACCCTAAACTTACTTTTGGATGTCCCACAAATCAGATTTGTCAAATTTTGTCCCAAGCTTATCCTTTGAAACCTTTTCACATAAGTTGGACAAACCCTTATCTTAACATACTTAAGATTAGGAATCCTCCCATCCATAACTTTTATGGAGTCTTGGGGTGGATTTTGAGGTTACCATTTTCGTAGATATACGCAGCCCATTTCTAGGACATTATCCTGTAAGGATACCGGAATGTCCCAGAAATCATTACGGACCGCACTATGTCCAACAAGGTATGATTTTACCTTTCGGATACATCAATCAATTATTACGTATCAAGATGTGTCCATTATGAGAAAAACCATTTGAGATGATCTAGAAACTTATCAAGACAAGTATTTATTCCTCGATCTAATCAAAGAATCTTAATACTTTGCCAATTTGTTTCACTTCAATTCTTTGAACCTTTCAAATAATTCACACTTGTATTTCAAAGAAATACACACATTCAACTCTTTGAATGATCATCTCCTTTTCTTATACTAGTTTGTTCAATTTGCAAAATTATTTTCATGTAAGTCAAGTATACAAAATTTATTAAGTAATATTCCAGTTCTATACAAGACATTATTATTATAAATAGAACAACAATTGTTCTTAATTATAATACCAAATATTTCATTGTCCAACAATAAAATAGAAATAATGTTTTCAACGAGAATTGGAATACAATAACAACTTATTGACTTAATAGATTTGCCCGTAGGCATTGCTAAACTATAAGTTTCTATGGCTAATGTAGCAACCTTTGTTACATTTCCGCACTTAGATTACTTATATTTGTTTAGCTTTCTACTGCTTGGTCCCTTCATAAATCTATATTTATGATAACCAAAGTCGATATCCAATACCCAAGTAGAACCTCGACTTAAAGAAAAATTTATTTCAATCATGAACAAAAATCAGATTATGTAAAATCAAACTTCACTAAGCTTCTTTGGTTAGCCTCCGCAAGATGCTTCTCGCAGCTTTCTTTCCAAAGGTCTCCGTGCTTATTGCAAAGTGGAAGCAAACTCCTTTGCTATCCGTATCGCTTTTGTTCTTATTATCCTTTGTTTACGCCTTTCTACGCTTACTCTTTGAATCGTTCTTATTTTCGTAAGATCCTTTGGCCCCTACCAGTAGTAAGACATGATCTTTCTTGGTTGGAAAGTGACTCAACATTTTTCAATATGTTAAGCAAATCAAATGAGGTCGATATCTAGCTTGTTCATATAAAAATTCACAACAATTGTGAAAGGAGTCCGGATCGAGTGCAAGATCAAATCTTGGCTCAACTCTCCATCCATGACAAAACTCGTTGTCCTAATCGATCAATCAAATTGATAATGTTAAGGACTTTTATCTGCATCAGTAGTGTCATCTGGCCATTCTAGATCGAAGAGCTCCTTAGATATTTGATATCTATCGCCCCATTTTCCTCACCATCAACTACTTGATGTGTAGGAATATAGTAGGAGCATCCATAGTTTCATGCTAACGTCAAGCTCATTACTCATGGATGCGAGCATGATGCATCGAGCCAATCATGCATCATCTTGCCACTTTCTAAAAGTAGCAATCTCTTCCTCGAGGGCATTGTCTCGCAACTACTTGCAGGATAGGCGATTAAGGACATAAGATAGCTTTTTCAAATGTATGAGAACTATTCTCAAATTCCTTAACCAATCCGCTTAATTCTTGGCCTCAGTTAATTTAGCATCTAATATGCTTCACAAAGATAGTAATTTTAGACATTGTAAAATTTTGTAAATGAATTTGTAATTAACAACATTTTAACATACATTTTTTATTAATTACCAAAATAATTTAGGTCTTGTTTTAAATTGGTATCTCCCACTATTTTCTTCAAACTATATTACCTCACTTATATAGTTCTAAGCAAAATCTAATTAAAGATTTGCTAGTGAGAATAAGGATCCCATTTCAAATGTATATAGCCTTGTGGTGACACAACAAACTATATATAAATAAATAGGTAGACAACTTTTGTCAATTACATCAACTATGCAACTCCTTGTATTTTGCCTCTTAGATTATTTTAATCAAGTGGTGGCACATCCAATCAAAATTATCCAAGTTAAGTCCGACCTAACACTCCATATATTCAAAAAAGAAAATATCATCCTTGTGGTGACACAACAAAACAATATTGTTCAATTTTCTTTATAAGCATCAAATGTGATAAATTAACATCTTAAATACTTAATACTTGCCTTGTGGTGACACAACAAACTCATATTAAATATTTAATACTCTATTAATTTTATCATGCTAGAAAGGCTACGCTCGATATTCCAAATATCTTTGAACGCTTAGGACTTAATATAAAAATTGAGGGGTTTGTTATTAATTTGTCTCATCTTGTTTAATACAAGATGCACATATATATATATATATATATATATATAAAATACGCTATTATATTAATGAACATGCTAAGCATGTTTGCATAATATATATATATATATAAAATAAGCATGCACATATAGAATACTATATTCTACCCGGATTGATTATGGACTTTTATTCTAGTTTGGTTCACTAGAGCCACCAAGTGAACCAAAAGGTCAAACCCCTAGGGGTGCAAGAAATAATATTTAAATATAACTATTACATTTAAACTCTGCTCTATTACAAACGGGTCTTCAAGCGCTTCTTGTCCTTGATCTCTAATTCTTCAAAATTAATTCTAACTATTCCTATTACAAAACTATTTAAAATAAATAGAAACCTTGATCGCAATCAAGGGAAGTACATAGGAGAGGAGATAGAATTTACATTCGAAAAATTAGAGAAGACGAGGTACGCAGAAATCCCATTTAATAAAACCCATACATTCATGCATCCAACTAAAATAAAATCAAATCACATCGTCAATAATCCATAATCAATCCCATTTATTATCATACACATCATCATATGCATCAATAAATAATATTCATCTTATGAATAATAAACATTTAATATATATATTGATATCATTTAATGGGCAAATTTAGTTAGTATAAAATCTATTTTTGAATCAAAATAAACTCCTTTATTTTAATCCAAATTTAAATCAAAATAAAACTATTTTATTTTAATTTATCCAATTTTGAATAAAATAAACTATTTTATTTTAATCAAAATATTTAATCAAAATAAACTCCTTTATTTTAATTAATTATGGAATCCAATTCCATATATATATAAAAATTTTTAATTAAAATAAACTCTTTTATTTTAATTAATTATGGAATCCAATTTCATGTATATATAAAAAATCTTTTATTTAAAGGAAACACGGATATTCTTTTCCTATTCACAAATAAACTCCTTTATTTTGAATAATATGAAATCTTATTCCATATTTAAATAAACTCCTTTATTTAAGGAAATTAGGATTCTCTTTCCTATTCACAAATAAACTCTTTTATTTTGAATAATATGAAATCTTATTTCATATTTAAATAAACTCCTTTATTTAAGGAAACATGAAATCCAATTTCAACTCCAATTAGTTATTATGGAATCCAATTCCAACTCTAATTAGTTAGCATGAAATCTAATTTTAAAATTAAAATAAATCTTTTATTTTAATATTAAAATAAACCTTTATTTTAAGATTAAAATAAACCTTTTATTTTAATTGTAAAATTATTTAAAATTAAAATAAAACTTTATATTTTAATATTAAAATAAACCTTTTATTTTAAAATTAAAATAAACTTTTTATTTTAATTATATAATAATTAAGAATATATATATATATATATATATATATATTCGTAATATATATTATATATATATATATATAACCATATCCGTCCGTTCCTGTTTCTTTTATTCCTTCACGTGGTTCGGTCTCCAATAGCTAAAGCAGCCATGTGAAATGCTCGTGGACTTGGCCCCACTTGCCCATAAAACCACTTAACCGAAGCCCTTTTAAGGATTATTTTGATAACATGGTGGACATGCTTTAATATTATTAATGCAAATTGTTATAACGAAAGGTATCAGAAGCATCACATTTGAGCCACTTTTAAAATCAAGAAATAAAAAAAAAAAAAATATTTCGCATTTTTTTTTTAATTTTATAAATTTTATACCATAAAATTATGCCCAATTAAATTGTTCTAAACACATATCAATATACATATCAAATCAAAAACAATTAATAATTTACATAAAAGGTTTGGCTCGATGCCAATTGTTAGGTTTGTAATATTCATGAAGCAATCAAATTGCATAAAAGTGCTTAGCGTGTAAAAATCGAGTTTAAAATTTTAAAACCATATACCCTGATCACCCTTTATGCACAATTATTAATTAAACGAAAAGATATGAAGAACAAACATACCCTTGAAGATCGAGCTTCCTCGTACAAGTTCACCTCCAAATCCTTTCGCTCAATCTTGAATCCACCGGGTTTGGTTCCTTCCTTTCGATCAACGTTAGCCATCCAAATGTTTGGCCTCTGAGGTGATCCACCAAGGAAGAAGAAAATTCAAGAAGAAGGTGGTTGGCATAAACCCTAGTTTTTCTATCTCTATAGAAAAGGTGTACTTCTCCAACAATTGGAATTATGTCAGATGTTGAAAAAGTCAACAACCCCATCACCCATAATAAGACTCCTTATTTATAGATGTGGGCAACCCACCTTAACAATTAAGGAATTGGGTTTTATTTAATTAATTAAATTCTTTTAATTAATTAAGCTCCCTAATCTTATTAGGGATAATTAATTAAACTCCTTTAACTAATTTTTCTTCCTAATCCAATTAGGAATAAATGGGAGTACTCATATTAAATTAATTCCTAAACTCTTTTAGAAATTAAAATAATAATAATTGTAATAATATTAATAAGACTCTCTAATTAATTTATATTTAATATTTCTAAAATATTAAATAATAATATTAAGCTATTTAATTTATTCTATCACCATAGATTAAATTAAATATACTTAACATATTATTACGATTATGCCATTAACTTCTTAAATAATTATTCTTCCTTTTATGGTGTGACCTTTTTAGGTTCTCCATATTAAACCTATTGTGAATAAATCAATTAGAACAATTCTAATCTTATTTAAATAAATTAAATTAATTAATTAATTTAAATAAATAATATTTATTCTACAATAGGATAAGCCTCCCTAATGATCAACGACTTTCCGTATAATATAGATTTCAACATTAATCATAAAAGAACCTTTGAGTAAATAGTTACCGCATAATTCAATCCTTCCACCATACAATGTCCCAATTAAATATAAGACATGGAATTACCGGCCAAGTCTTATTTTATTTAATTATATGTATTTCGATCCTTAAATGCACAACTCAAATAATGCAAATTAGAAACTCCTTTCTAATTTCATTTCATTCTCGCCAAGGACTCTACCGGGTTGTCATTTATCGAATCACATAGACATTTCTCTTCTTTATTAGAAGTGGTAGATTCTTTATCGATCATACATTATCTCCATGTACAACTTATTATACCCAATCATACCCTTTGATATACCCTAAGGGTCTTAAGGAATAAGTCAAAGTATAACTCATCATACACAAGATACTATGATGATCTCAAGTCCAAGGATCACTTGACTACTATCACTACAGAATTCCTATCGACAGCAAATAAAACTCCATTAGTATTCCTTAGCGAGCCACGCTCAAATGAACTTATTCTCTAATAAGCACCTACATACTTGCTTTAGTGTCTCCACACAAATGATCATGAGATCAATCATCCTCATCCAATGAGTAAGAACGATGTACCAATCTATCCTGGATTCACTAATCCCCAATTTAGTAATCCAATGATTGGGAACTATTTTAGTTTTTAAGCTTTCTAAGAATTTAGATCTCATTAGAATGATCATCATCATTATTCTAAAAGCATTGCTTAAAACTATAGGTTTATCACATATTATAAAAAAAAGATCATGTAGATAATTAAAAGCCTTTAATAAATTAATACTTTTTATTAATAAATGAATAAGATTGTTACAAAGTATATGCTTTATCATCAAACATGATTGGCTTGTGTGCATACTACTTTCAAAGAGTTGGAATATGAAATGAAGTCAAGGTATCCTCACCTTTTCAGCATACCAGGTACGTAAGTAAATTTTGAGGGCGAAATTTCATAAGGAGGGGAGATTGTGAGACCCCAAATTTTATGAATAAAGATTTAAATTTCTCAAAATATTTTTTTGAATATTATGGTGTGGATTTGATATAATATTATTGTTGTGGGTAATATTTATAAATTTTGCAAAGTATGCAAATTGTTATATAATATTCGATTGGTCGGGGAATATTCGTTTTAACAGGGAATATCCGTACGACGGCACAATCATTAGTGGACCCCACAACGGAAGTATTGTCGTAGTTAGAAAATGACAGAATTATCATTTTATAAAAATAAAAGGGAAAGTGTTACCGTTAAACCGCTTGAACTACCCAAAGAGTAAAAGTAAAGAATACTGCGGGTTGCATAAGAGCACACGATATTGATTATTGATGCTTACATAAGAAGTCACTCAGGTTATACTCAATTATTGCTACGATGATTCTTGCATCATCATATCTCTCATATTATTGATTTGATTATTGTCACACAGATTATCTCAGATAATATGATATATTATTAAATCAATAATTGAGACGACAAAGTTATTCATATTATTAAATTGCAATATTTAAAATGTCTAGAAGTTCTGTCAAGGAGAGGTTTGGTCATCTAATTGCGCGCCAATAATAAGAAATCCTTATCGGAAAGCCCCCTCTTTCTTGGGAACGATCTGGTTATTAAATATTGTGAGTTATAATATTAATGATGAATAAGTTCGTGTTGATTAAAGATGAAATTGATAGTTCTATTGTGTTGAAATTATTAGTGTTAGTGAAAATCAACATTTATTTCGATAATAATTGATGTCTGGAAGTTATCGGGTAATTAATCGGATAAATGAGGAATTAATTGCTATTAATTCACATGATTATAACTATTTGTTCACATGTGTGAGACCCCAAATTTTATGAATAAAGATTTAAATTTCTCGAAATAATTTTTTGAATATTATGGTGTGGATTTGATATAATGTTATAGTTGTGGGTAATATTTATAAATTTTGCAAAGTATGCAAGTTGTTATAAAATATTCTTTTTATCGGGGAATATCCGTACGACGACACAATCATTGGTGGACCCCACAACGGAAGTATTGTCGTAGTTAAAAAATGACAGAATTATGTTTTTATAAAAATAACGGTGAAAGTGTTACCGTTAAAATTGTTGAACTACCCGGTAGTAAAAGTGCAAGAATGTCTGCATGGTTGCATAGTAGCACACGGTATTGATTATTGATGCTTACGTAAGAAGTCACTTAGTTATACTCAATTATTGCTGCATCATATCTCTCATATTATTGATTCAATTATTGTCACAGTATCATCTTCGTTATATGATATACTATTAAATCAATAATTGTGACGACAAAGTTGTTCATATTATTAAATTGCAATATTTACAATGTCTAGAAGTTCTATCAAGGAGAGGTTTGGTCATCTAATCATGCGTGCAATAGGAGAAATCCTTATTAAAGCCCCCCTCTTTCCCGGAACAACTTTGGTTGTTAAATATCAGAGTTATAATATTAATGATGAATAAGTTCGTGTTGATTAAAGATGAATTTGATAGTTCCATTATGTTGGGATTATTGGTGTTAGTGGAAGTCGACATTTATTTCGATAATAATTTATGTCTGGAGGTTATATTATTCAATCGGGTATTCAGGGCACTTATCATGTTGGGTTACTATTCACGAGTTACTATTCATGAATTACTATTCACGAGTTACTATTCATGAGTTACTATTCATGAGTTATTATTCATGAGCTACTATTCACGAGTTACTATTCATGGGATACTATTCACCTGAACAAAATATATTTCTTTTCGGTCCAAATCATTTTTGGGTACAATATTATTCCATGAGGAGATGTGCCAATTTTTCAGACCGTTGGTTGAAATTATAATAGTAAATCAATATGGATCGTTGGTTTAAAGTTTTAATAGTGAATCAGTGTGACACCCCCAAATCCAAGTACTTCATTCCCACAGGATTTGGTGCTCACTTATCAAAATCTATTACATCTATCTACCCATAGTAAAGGATAATGACATAATTAAAATAATTTAAACAATAATCTCTCCCATTAAAGGGTTACATCATCATCTCAAATTAAATCCTGTGTAATCTAACCTTAAAATTATTACATAAGTTTTATAATACATCACAATTTTAAAACAAGTCTTGAAACATAAAACATAAAATTATCATAAGTCTTCATCATTTGGACATCTTGCCCTTGCCATTATCAAGTAATGACGACTCATCAACTTTCTCCACTTTAGTTGCAAGAAGATTGCAAGAGAGGAGCAAACAAATGCTCACCGGGTATAGAAAGTAGCAATGATAATAACATGAGAGTGAACAATGAAAGTCGAACAATAAGAAACTTGTTCTACAAATCAAACTAGAAAACAAGTTCAACTTTAAATATCCGAGGGTCTTAAGACCACGAACTATGTCCCCTGCCTTAGGTATTATTACCCAACCTTAATATCATTTAGACTATACGGACCCTTCTTATCGTGACTTGGGGGATCAACCCTTTGTACCATATGTATTGTGCACAAACATCTAAACGTTACACGTCGCAAAAACTCCCTATGTTAGGGTTGTTCGTCTCAAAGATTTAGAATACAAGTCCGCACCAAAGTAAGTTTGGTTTGGATACATTTCAAGGATAATTTAGAATTCAACGGTCATCAACTAAGGATTAGTTTAATACAATATTGATAACATCATGCTATGGAATAATCATAACTAAATTGACACTAAAAATTAAGGTCATGCTTTAGGAATAAACTAACAGCATCAACATCGAATAATAATAATATGCCTTGCTTGAACAATATTAAGCCAAGGTTAAAACCTTATTTAGAGTTGAATCTTAAGCATGCATAACAAATAATAAGTTGAATGATAAAACTTGTTAAACATTAGTGTGTTAGAATGTAGAATTTTGCATGCTAATTAACAAGTTAAAGATTGGCTCAAAATCAAGAGATAAGGTTTAGGAGCTTGCACGATATAATTAGGGTTAAGAAACTTTCACAAAGAAAGCTTAGAGTTAGGAAAACTTGCTCAAAGATAGTTAGATACTTGCACAATTATAAAAGTAGGGTTAGAGAACTTGCCTCGTGCGTAGGTTAAACAATCACTACTCACGTTCACCCAAAGTCCTACACATACCATATGTATTGACAATACACATTAGTTACACTAACATTACCTTCATAAGTTATTTTCTTACTTTTAGTATAGCTACTAACTAAGTTTAAGTTTAAACAACATCGCATCTTTTCATGAACATTACTTTTTAGCTTTATTACAACTACTTAAGTGATCATGTCATTGCACCACATACACATTAACAACTTGATACAACATCCTATTACATGTCCAACATGATATCATTAAGTTATACTAACACACAAAGGATTGCACTTGCATTCGCGCATCCCGACGCCCTCCGATTGGCTCCAAATACACAACAGTCCTAAAGATAGCCATTTTGACCCTTCATAACGATTTCAAATTGAAAACCTTAAAGAATAAAAGTTATAGGTCTATTTGTCCTCTTTCCGAATCATCTTGACTCACCTTAATCGGAGTTTGTATGAAAATGTTATGACCATTTTACTACAGGAGGTCAAAACTATCCAACCCAGGCCACTTTTCCAGTATTTGGTGCGAAAGATGGCTATTTGGTGTCTAGTTCCAAAGTCGGGCACGAGTTCCAGAAGTCAAGCAAACCATCGCCTATTTTTTGGTATTTGGGCGTGAATTTTAAGCGTTAGGCGTGAAATTTGGCCTACTGGGCTTCAATTACGTAACACCCATAACCAGAAACAAAACCAAGCTACCATTCTTAATTTCTAACACCAATTAACATGTATAACTTATGAAAATTACACATAAACTTCACCAAGCATACAAATACTAACATAACACAACTTAAACCATAATTCTAGAAAAGTTAAATACTAAAATAGCATATTTTAAAACCAAAAACTCCATTTTTGATATTCATTCTAGAATCAACACTATGAATTCATTAGTTGGCCAAATCATTCCATTCAAATTACATTTTGTTCATATCTCAATGAACTACCACATATAGGCATTAAATTACAGATTATTACACCCATTGGACAAGAATTATGGTACTTTCTATCGCTATATCACATGAACATAAAACACTGTTATATCATTTTCCTTCCTTCAACCCAACTTCATGTGATATGGCAATCAACAATTACGTATATATATATTGATAATAACAGATTCTACAAAAGCAATACATAAGAATTCATTTACAACAACAATCCCAAAAAAATCCATTGCAGAGAACTTTAAGTTTCAAATTCCAACTAGAAAATTTAGGAATGAGTTATACATTGAATTAGTAGAACAATTAGCGACCCTTCTATCAACACCACCGTGTTCCCTCTTCTTCTCTAGAATCTCTAAAATTTCTCTCTTCTCACAAAGCTCTCTCTCCAACCCTCTGTTCTTTAGCCTTAGATAAAATACGTGAATAACAAAAGAAACTGAACGCTAGGCTTAGAAATAATATGCGTAAAACACAACTGAAACCCACGTTCCCTTTCCGTTATAAAACCCAACAAGCGTCAGCTCAAATAAGCCAAAGGTCACAAGGCCATGTTTGGCTAACCAATAATTCTCCCAACTAAATTATTTTAATAACATTTATATTATATAGTTTTATGTCACACTTTTAGTTAATCAATTTAAATAACTTAGTTTAGTTAATTTAAATAACTTATAATACTTATAATAAAAATCTTATTATTATTAATAAATAATTATATATCTAATTTAATTATTAAATTAGAAACATTACTTTATCTAATTCATTAATTTCCATTAAATTAAACAATTCATTTAATTTAATTATTTTCTTAAATATTAAGTAATTGATTTAATTTAACTATCTTCTTAAATTAAATCCAACAAATAAAATTATCATTACTAGATTCAGCTTAACATTAAATAATTTAGCTACTAAATCAATTCATGACAATTCATCAAATATTTATTTTCCTCAATAAATAAATTATTTTAAATATTTATTTAATTCCATAAATATTTAAATTAAATTACAAATTCCTCGATCGTTACAATCAGTATGAACCGCTGGTTTAAAGTTTTAATAGTGAATCAGTATGGACCGCTGGTTTAAAGTTTTAATAGTGAATCAGTATAGATAGTTGGTTTAAAGTTTTAATAATGAATCAGTATGGACCGTTGGTTTAAAGTTTTAATATTGAATCAGTATGGACCGTTGCTTTAAGTTTTAATATGGATCGTCCGTTTAAAAGTAAATCAATCTGGACCATTCATGAATTAGTTACTATTCAGTCCATTTTCCTATAAATAGAAGATCATTCCTTTATTATTTCTTACGAATTCACTGAAACTCTAGAGAGAGAAATTATAGAGAGAAATTATAGAGAGAAATTATAGAGAGAAGGTATTGAGAGAAAATCTATAGAGAGAAAGAAGAAGAGAAGTCTGCTACCTTTCTATTCCAATATCCAGTTTCTTCTAAGGTAAAGGGTATTATTCTTTCGTATTCATGAAGAGAATTACTTTCTTTCAATACTCGTTAGAGTTTTTATTCCATTCCTTATTATTATGTTGGAATAACCTGTCTATGCGAAGTACTGCATACATGGTGAAATTCTTCTATTATTCCATTCCTTATTATTATGTTGAATAACTTTTATACATCTAAATCGTGCATACATGGTGAAATTCTTCATTATTCCATTCCTTATTATTATGTTGGAATAACTCGCTTATGCTGAAGCATCGCATACATGGTGAAATTCTTCATTATTCCATTCTTTATTATTATGTTGAATAACTCGCTTTGCTAAATCTGCATACATGGTGAAATTCTTCTATTATTCCATTCTTTATTATTCTGTTGGAATATCTGCTTTAATTTCTTTGACTCGGTTCCATTATTTATTATTCCGCATTTATTATTCCGTTATCTTATCTTTGTCTCGCGTCGCTTTTACGCTGCACTTCGTTCCATTATTTATTATTCTGCATTTATTATTCTGTCAAAATATCCTGTCTGTGCGTTTACGCCAGACCTGGTTCCATTATTTATTATTCTGTTGGGAATAACCTGTCTGTGCGGTCTCTATCGCATGCATGGTGAATCCTTCTATTATTCCATTCTTTATTATTCTGTTGGAATAACCTGTCTATATGGATTACCACATGCATGGTGAATGATTTTTTATATTCATTCCTTATTAAATTGTGGAAATGATTTGGTTACGTTGATTATGATGAGAGTCATAATAAAAGCATTGGACTGATGAAAATCATGGGTATATGAAGTATTAGTAAGTGTTATGATGAGTTATGTTGGTTATTATGTAAAAACATGAAAGTTTCTTAGAAATCACAAAGGGTTGAAAATTAGATTTTGGTGAAAATAGAACATGAAATTCAATTGACCATATCTCCTATTATATTTTGAATTTTTGAGTGTGGTCAAGTTCTAGAGTTAGATCTATGAGTTTTGTAGCATCTCCAAGTGGAATCACTGGAAAAGGTGTTGTAGATTTTTGTGTGGACTAATTTTAGCAAAGGAGTCAAAAGCTGGAAATTACCAAAATGTTACTGTCCAGATTTTTAGAAGGGCTGTTTCGGCCACTTAATTTATGAGAAAATTTCTGGCCTTTTGGGACATAAAAGTATATGGTATAAGGTACCTCCTATCCAAAAATGAGCTCATTCCGACTTAAAATGAGCAAGTTATGACCATTTCAATATTTAGGTTTTTTTTGATGAAAAACGCTATAACCGGAGTTCTATAATTCCGATGACCATAAAATTTAAACTGGAGGCTCACGTTAACATGTGTAAGATCCTGCCAAGATTTAGGAATTTCTGGAGTTAACCTTGAGGTATCTAATTGCTTAAAGAATTAATTAGAAATTGATTTTTGAAAAATAGTAAATGAATTTTAAAAATTCCGAAAAAAATATATGTTCATTATGGGACTATATTCTGCTAAATCTCAGAAAAGAAATATTTTTGGAACTGATTTGATATTTTTCATGAAAATGGTTTAGTTACAAACATATGAGTTAAATATGTTATGTGAAGTAACAAAGTTGGAAAATAGGATTTTGTGGCTTGGAAATCCTATATAAGGTATATGAAGATTTTTGATAAGGGATTTGATCATTGGTGATGAAATCTTATGAGTATAGCATTTTTGAATAACTAAATGCATTATTTGGTAAAGTGTAAACAATTAAAATAAATTATTTATAAGTTTAAGAAGTGATTAAAATATTGTTATGATATTAATAATATTAGATTATTAGTGGTTGATAATATTTGGATAAATTTAAAGTCTTTAATATTTATCCTTGTTTGCAGTTGATTAATGTTTATATCATTGTCATCATCCTCATGCTTATATGGTAATAAAAGTTATCTTGGCTTACGTGCAAAGATGGACTGTGGATTATTCAATTGTATATCTTTGGCTTACGTGCAAAGATGGACTGTTGGTTTTTGGTTTTATAGTTGTATATCTTTGGCTTACGTGCAGAGATAGACTTGGTATGATTATGACTAGGGATTTTTCGGTATAGTCATTACCATTGATGATTTAATGAATATCCTTGGCCCGTAGTACAGGGATGATTAGAAGATGTGGTTTATTTATTAAGCTGAGTCTAAGCGATAAAAGTTGATGAAAACATTTTTTTAAATCATAGAAGATAGTAGGTTTTATTTTCTACTTGACTCTTCTAATGGATTGCTTATTCCTTTGCAGTTAAACTTGATGTCTATTGTATTTTATCAGTTTAACATTGTTGAAGACTATTGATAATTTATTCTGTATTATCTTAGTCATAATATTTTTATTTGGGCTAGTTGAGCTCACCCTTTCTTTCTTTCAATGTTCTCTTTGAAATGAGAATATATCCGGGGATGAGTCGGGAAAGGAGTGACGGTCCGAGATGATAGCATTAGTAGTCCTCACTATTACGATTAAATAGTGTGACAATAAATGTAATGAGGACTCCTTTGAGTTTGTATCTTGCCTCCTAGATGACAATATCACGTATTAAAACTCTTAGATTATGTTTTGTATTTTTACACGACAATTGTATTATTAAGTTGTATTTGAATTTTGTACCATGTATTTGGCGACTCAAGATGGGTGATGAATACCTATTTTTGGTGGTGTCACAACTAAAGTCAATCATTGTCATATCAAGCCATAAGTAAAGAGCCCCGAGCCTTTCGCTGGTGACTTCCAAGTCTTGGGATGCACCGAAGCCAGACTTTCTGTAGGGGACGCGTGAATAATGGTGGCAAGTTAATAGGTATCAATGTGACGTGCTATCTAAGTCTTGGATGCGAGTCACAGTTTTGAATGATATTTCTATTGTTAATAAATTTCCTGACGTATTCTTGAAGACTTCTTAGCCTACCCTACAGCGTGAAATCAAATTTTGTATTGACCCCAGTACAAAACCCATTTCTAAAACCCTTAAATATTTCTTCAACCAAAACGAACATATAATGTGCCAAGGACGTTGGCTCGAGCTATTGAAGATTACGACTATACCATTCAATATCATTATGGAAGAGCGAACGTGGTAGCTGACGCGTTGAGTAGAAGATCATATGTGTTTACGAGTGCGATGTTGTTAACTCATTTCGTATAACTTACAAATGATGAAGATAGAGTTAAAGACTCTACGGACCCACGTGAAGATAACGAATATACGAGTAGAATCGACTTTAATCGATAAAGTTAAAGCCGTTCAAGCTACACACCCGAATCTGATGAATGTGAGAAGAAGGTTCAAGATGGCGTTATCTCAACCCTCGATTTAATTGGCCCATTTGAAATCCTCGATTGAGTAGGAACTATGGCCTATAGACTCGTTTTACCGCTAAGTATGTCGCGTGTTCATAACGTTTTTCACGTATCAATGTTACGTAATAATGTAGACGACCCGAACCACATTATTGAATTAGAACTAGACGAGATAGCGGAAGATTTAACGTATGATGAGATATGTGACGCCCCCAAAATTAGGTATACGTCACCCATCTTGGGTCGCCACTTACATGGTACATAAATTCAAATACAACTTACTAATATAAGCTGCCGTATGCAATACGACATAAAGCGTGAGTTTGAATACAAATATTGTCTACTAGATATTATACAAACTCAAAAGGAGTCCTCATTACAACTATTATCACACTATTTCACGTAATAGTGAGGACTACTAATGCTATCCTCTGACCATTACTTCGTTCCCCGACTCGTCCCAAATATGTTCTCATTTCCTGAGAGAACAAAGAAAGAAAGGTGAGCTCAACTAGCCCAAAGAAGAAATATTATGACTAAGATAATGCGTAATAAATTATCATTAGCCTTCAACAATGTTAAACCGATAAAATACAATAGACAACCGGTTTAATCTGCAATGAATATGCAATCCATTAAAAGAGTCAAGTAGAGAATATAAAGTCTACTATCTTTTAGGTTTTAAAAGGTTTTCATCAATTTTATCACTGAGACTCAAATTTAATAAATAAACCACCACATCTAATCATCCCCGCATTACACGGCCAAGGATTTTCATCAAATTATCAATGGTCATGACTATACCGAATCACCCCCGGTCATAATCATACCAAAAACTATCCATCATCGCATTACGTGCCACCGAGGACTTTTATTACATCATTTATAACAAGTCATGATTATACCGAATGATCCTCGGTCATAATCATACTAAGTTCATCTACGCTCGTAAAGCCAAAGATAACATAATATAACATGAGGATGATGACAATGACATAGTAATTCAATAAAACAAGTTCAAGAATTATTTAATCCATGAATTATTAACGTCCAAATTGTCAACATGATAATCTTGCTTTCGTAGAGTAAAATTCAAGAATGATCGGAAGAATATTTCCATGAAAGATATCGATGAAACGAAATATCAAGGATATTCTACTAATTTCATGGAGTATAGAAATTCAAAGTTTTAACCAACCGGGTATAATAAAGAATGGAATAACAAAAGAAATCACCATGCATGCGGTATCAGATGATGAGTTATTCCAACGTAATAATAATAACGGAACCAGTCGTGAAATTCACAAAACGGGATGTTCCAACCGTAATAATAAAGATGGAACCAGATCCTGTAAAACACACACAGATAGGATATTCCAACGAGAATGATAAAGGCGGAACCGGTCCGTGTAAAACACACGTGATGTGATGTTCCAACGAGAAATAAAAAAAGCGAACCGTGTCCTAAAAACACACGCATGTGGATGTTCCAACATAATAATAGAAGAATGTCACCAAGTATAGGGTAAAACCACAGATACAATGTTATTCCAATGAATAATAAGCAATGGAATAACATAAGGATTTCACCAAGTATAGGGTATGCCACAGTATCAAAGTTATGTATAGGGTATGCCACTTTTACGTGCTATTCCAACGAATAATAATAGTGAATGGAATAATGTGTTCTCTTCAAGAAGAAAGAATAACACCCCTTCACTGTAAAAAGAACCTAATATAGAAGTAGTGAAGTAGCGTAATACTCTTCTTCTTTCTATAATTTTCTCTCTATACTTCTCTCTATAATTTCTCTCTAGAGTTTTTCAATGAATTTGTAAGAAAATAATGAAGGAATGAGCTTCTATTTATAGGAAAATGAAATGCATAAGAACTAATCCATGAAATCATCAGATTGATTTACTTTTAATCTGACGGTCCATATTTAAAGCAAAATCTTTTAAATAAAATATAATATATTCTATTTATATAAAACATTTTACTATGCAAACACTATGCAACACTATGCAAAAAACACTACGCAAAACACACTATGCAACACTATGCATAATAAAATATAATATATTCTATTTATAGAATAACTTTAATAAAGTATTCGCTTTATATAAAAGATGTTTCGCTTTATTACGTTAATAATACTGAATAAAACAAAACGTCCATTTTCGCTTATAATAATTCATATTATTAATCGACAATAATGGAATCAAACCGAGTGACTTCTCACATAAGCATCAATAATCAATACCGTGTGCTACTATGCAACCACACGACATCTTATTTACTTTTACTAATAAGTAGTTCAACAAGATCAACGGTAAAACTTCCGCCGTTATTTCAATAAAATATTTTTATTAAGTTTTCTCAATCCGACAATAATTCCGTTAGGGTCCACCAATGATTGAGCCGTTGTACGAATATTCCTCGCTAAACCTAATATTCCCCGACCAATCGAATATAATATAACCACTTGCATACTTTGCAAAATTTATAAATACTACCCACAACTATAATATTATCTTAAATTCACACCATAATATTAAAAAAATTATTTCAACAAAATTTAAATCTTTATTGATAAAATCTGGGGTCTCACAATCTCCCCTCCTTATGGAATTTTGCCCTCGAAATTAGGGTACGTACCTGATATGATAAAGAGTGAAGATACCTTAAATACCTTTATCGTTGAAAACATTAAATTCATCTTTGCAATCCGGCCAAAGATATTCATTAATAATTCATCTTTGCACTACAAAAGCAAAGATATACAATCAAAACCAATAATGCTTTGACGCAGCTTAATAGTATCACGACCACGAATTATCCATACCAATCGGCCAAGGATATTCGTGTTTTCAATTACTGGCCATGATTATACCGAATAATCCTTAGTCATAATCATACCAAGCCTATCAATGCACTACGACCAAAGATGACTTTTACCACATCCATGAATTAATATTTCATTCTTTGAGACTCAAATTCAATAATTAATCCATATCATCGAATCATCCCCGCACTACGAAAAGCCAAGGATATTCATTAAGTATCACGACCACGAATTATCCATGCACTCACTACCAAAGATAATCGTGTATTCATTAGTATCACGACCACAAATTATCCATGCACTACTACCAAAGATAATTGTGTATTCATTAATTATCACGACCACAAATTATCCATGCACTTACTACCAAAGATAATTGTGTATTCATTAAGATATCCGACCACAAATTATCCAAGCACTACTACCAAAGATAATTGTGTATTCATTAAGATCACGACCACAAATTATCCAACCACTACTACCAAAGAAGATAATTGTGTATTCATTAAGTATCCGACCACAAATTATCCATGCACTACTGGCCAAAGATAATTGTGTATTCATTAGTATCACGACCACAAATTATCCAAGCACTACTACCAAAGATAATTGTGTATTCATTAAGATCACGACCACAAATTATCCAAGCACTACTACCAAAGATAATTGTGTATTCATTAAGATTCACGACCACAAATTATCCAAGCACTACTACCAAAGATAATTGTGTATTCATTATATCACGACCACAAATTATCCATTTCACTGACCAAAGATAGTTGTGTATTCATTAGTATCACGACCACAAATTATCCAAGCACTACTACCAAAGATAATTGTGTATTCATTAAGATCACGACCACAAATTATCCATGCACTACTACCAAAGATAATTGTGTATTCATTAAGATCACGACCACAAATTATCCAAGCACTACGGCCAAAGATAATTGTGTATTCATTAGTATCACGACCACAAATTATCCATGCACTACTACCAAAGATAATTGTGTATTCATTACTACGGTTATGATTATACCAACAATCCTCAATATAATCATACCAAGTCCATCTATGCATTCTATGTCACGTATGACTTTCAACATAATATAAGCATGAGGATAATGATATAAAGAATCAATCAAATGAGATAAAGGATAAATATTAAACATTTATAATATAATTTATCCAGATTCAAGAATATCCCCATGTTTTCAAAATCTCATAATCTAATATCATTAATATTATAACAATATTTTAATCACTTCTTAAATTTATAAACAATTTATCTTAATTGTTTACGCTTTTTATATATAATGCATTTAATCATTCAAAATGCCATACTCATAAAATATCATCACCAATTATCAAATCCTCATCAAAAAAAATATGCATATACTACATATAGGATTCTCTAGCCATAAAATCCTATTTTCAACTTTGTTACTTCACATAACATATTTAACTCATATGTTCAGTAACTAAACTATTTTCATGAAAATACCAAATCAGTCCCAAAAATATTTCTTTTCTGGGATTTAGCATAATATAGTCCCATAATGAAAATATATTTTTCTCGGAATTTTAAAATTCATTTACTATTTTTCAAAAATCAATTTCTAATTAATTCCTTAAGAAATTAGCTACCTCAAGTTTAACTCCAAAATTCCCAAATCTTGGCAGGACCTTACACATGTTAACGTGAGCCTCCAGTTTAAATTTCATAGTCATCGGAGTTATAGAACTCCGTTATAGCGTTTTTAAATCGAAAAAAACCTAAATATTGAAATAGTCATAACATGCTCATTTTAAGTCGAGAATGAGCTCATTTTTGGACAGGAGGTACTTTATACCATATACTTTCATGTCCCAAAAGGCCAGAATTTTTCTCATAATTTAGGTGGCCGAAACAGCCCCTTAAAGTTTCTGGGCAGTAGCATTTTCGAAATTTACAGCTTTGGCCTCCTTTGCTAAAATCAGTCCACACAAAAATCTACAACACCTTTTCCAGTAATTCCACTTGGATTAGTTAGGTAACTCATAGATCTAACTCTAGGACTTGACCACATTCAAAAATTCAAAATATAATAAGAGATATGGTCAATTGAATTTTATGTTACATTTTTCACCAAAAATCGATTTTTCAACTCTTTGTGATTTCTAAGAAACTTTCATGTTTTCACATACTAACCAACATAACTCATCTTAAAACTTACTAATACTTCATATACCCATGATTTTCATCATTTCTATGCTTTTATTATGACTTTCATCATAAACCATATAAACTGCTCATTTAGTTGAAGAAATATTTGAGGGTTTAAGAAATGGGTTTTATCTTTGGGGTCAATAAAATTCGATTTCACGTTCTAGGGTAGGCTAGAAGTCTTCAAGAATACGCCAAGAAATTTATTAATGATAGAAATATCATTCAAAATCTGTACTCTCGTCCAAGACTTGGATAGTACGTCACATTAATACTAACTTTGACTTCTATCCCTTAACCTAGATAAGACCTCACAATGATACCTATAAACTTGCCATCTTCATTCACGATGTCGCGTCTCTGAAAGCTTTGGCTTGGTGCATTCCACACAAGGAAGTCAACAACGAAAGGATCGGGCTCTTTACTTATGGCTTGATATAACGGTGATTAACTTTAGGGTTTGGTTACTTTGAATTAGATATACACGGGTTGGTTATGAATATAAAAGCTAACAACCTTACGAAAAGCATGATGAGTAGTTAACCAATTGATTCCTAAAATCACATCAAAGGCAAGTATTTTCAAAAGATAAGATCGACGAATTAACGTGAAAGTGTTTATTTGAATCAAACAAGATTTAAAAATAGTAGCGGTAACGAAGGCTCCTACTAACGAAGTTTCAACCAATAAGTCAAAGTCTAAATTCTCCGGAGTCAAATTTAAACGTTGAACGCAACTAGGTGAAATAAAAGAGTGGGTAGAACTGGTATCTAACACGGTATAGACTTCGCAAGAGCTTATGATTACTTACCCGTGATAATCTTATTCAGGTTCCTCGTCACGAGAAAAAACGCTCTCTTAAACTCACTAGGCTTTGGTTTGTGCTGGGATGACCTTTGGTGCCACTATCCCAATTGGACTTGACTTCACTATACGACAAAATCGAGCTAAATGACCTTCTCTTCTTGAAATTTCCACTTCTATTATCTTTGCCATGATTACCACCGAAGTGGTTACCATTCTTAGCATGATAATTTCCCCCACGATGGTTATCATTGTTCTGATAGCCGTTGCCACCAGTATGATTATTATCGTGTTGTTGGTCGTTACCTTTTTGTTTTGAACTCCGAATCAACACTCTCATGTGCTTCATTGCTTATCTCAAATTTTCAGATGCCATTCTCAAACACTGTCACAAAACAAGGGTTAATTAACATATCACATATTATTCCTATACTCTGACCGACCAATTAAATACCAAATAAATTTAGGTAGGTCATACTAGTGAAGGAATTCCCCGTCTCTCCCCTCCTAGTTCTTATCTCACATCTCAGCCAGGGGATCATATCCTAAGCTCGATACCAATTGTAACTCGGACACCAACTTGTGTCAAGACCTCACATTGATACCTGTCGGCTTTTATCGCTGAATCAAGGCGTCCCCTACGGAGTCGTCCGCGGTGCATCCCCCATCAACGAGAAGTCACCAAATGAGAGGCTCGGGGCTCTTTACTTATAGCTCGATACCAAATGTAACTCGGACACCAACTTGTGTCAAGACCTCACATTGATACCTAACGGTTTGCCACTGCCATGAGCGGCGTCCCCCTACGGAGAGTCCGGCTTCTGCATCCCCCATCAACAGAAGTCACCAAATGAGAGGCTCGGGGCTCTTTACTTATAGCTCGATACCAACCGTGGCGCCCCAAAATTAGGTATACGTCACCCATCTTGGGTCGCCACTTACATGGTACATAAATTCAAATACAACTTACTAATATAAGCGCCGTATATAATACGACATAAACTGTGAGTTTGAATACAAATATTGTCTACTAGATATTATACAAACTCAAAAGGAGTCCTCATTACAACTATTATCACACTATTTTACAGAATAGTGAGGACTATTAATGCTATCCTCTGGACCATTACTTACGTTCCCAGACTAAGTCCCAAATATGTTCTCATTTCACGAAGAGAACGGTGAAAGAAAGGGTGAGCTCAACTAGCCCATGAAAAATATTATGACTAAGATAATGCGAGAATAAATTATCATTAGCCTTCAACAAAGTTAAACCGATAAAATACAATAGACAAACGGTTTAATCTGCGGTGGAATATGCAATCCATTAAAAGAGTCAAGTAGAGAATAAAGTCTACTATCTTTTAGGTTTTAAAGGTTTTCATCAATTTTTATCACCGAGACTCGACAATAAATAAACCACCACATCTAATCATCCCCGTATTACCTGGTCCAAGGATTTTCATCAAATTATCAATGGTCATGACTATACCGAATCACCCCGGTCATAATCATACCAAAAACTATCCATCATCGCATTACAGTGCCACCGAGGACTTTTATTACATCATTTATAACAAGTCGTGATTATCTTAGAATGATCCTCTTATCATAATCATACTAAGTTCATCTATGCACGTAAGCCAAAGATAACATAATATAACATGAGGATGATGACAATGACATAGTAATTCAATAAAACAAGTTCAAGAATTATTTAATCCATGAATTATTAACGTCCAAATTGTCGACATGATCTTTGTTTACGTAGAGTAAAATTCAAGAATGATCGGAAGAATATTTCCATGAAAGATATCTTTGGATGAAACGCAAAATATCAAGGATATTCTACTAATTTCATGGAGTATAAAGTCAAAGTTTTAACCAACTGGGTATAATAAAGAATGGAATAACAAAAGAAATCACCATGCATGCGGTACTTAGCATGTAACGAGTTATTCAATGTAATAATAATAACGGAACCAAAGTTAGGTGAAATTCACACCAAGCGGATGTTCCAACGAGAATAATAAAGATGGAACCGGATCCGGTGTAAAACACATGAATAGGATATTCCAATGAGAATGATAAAGATTTTAACCAGTCCTCGGTGTAAAACACATGCATGGATGTTCCAACAGAATAATAAAAAAGCGGAACCGGTCGGGTGTAAAACACACGTGCATGTGGATGTTCCAACATAATAATAGAAGAATGTCACCAAGTATAGGGTAAACCATGATATCAAAGTTATTCCAAATGAATAATAATAAGCAATGGAATAACATAAGGATTTCACCAAGTATAGGGTATCTGCAGATCACAAAGTTATGTATAGGGTATGCCACTTTTACGAGGTTATTCCAATGAAATAATAGTGAATGGAATAATGTAAGTTCTCTTCAAGAAGAAAGAATAACACCCTTACCGTAAAAGAACCTAATATAGAAGTAGTGAAGTAGCGAAATACTCTTCTTCTTTCTATAATTTTCTCTCTATAGCTTCTCTCTATAATTTCTCTCTAGAGTTTCAATGAATTAAGTAAGAAAATAATGAAGGAATGAGCTTCATTTATAGGAAAATGAAATGCATAGTAACTAATCCATGAATCGGTCCAGATTGATTTACTTTAATCGACGGTCCATATTTAAAGCAAAATCTTTTAAATAAAATATAATATATTCTATTTATATAAAAACATTTTACTATGCAAACACTATGCAACACTATGCAAAATACTATGCAAAACACTATGCAACACTATGCATAATAAAATATAATATATTCTATTTATAGAATAACTTTAATAAAGTATTCATTTTTTATATAAAAGATGTTTCATTTTATTACGTTAATAATACGAATAAAACAAAACGTCATTTTCATTATAATAATTCATATTATTAATCGGCGATAATGGAATCAAATCGGTGACTTCTCACATAAGCATCAATAATCAATATCACAGTATATCTATGCAACCACACGTATTCTTGTACTTTTTACTACACTAAAGTAGTTCAATGATATCAATCTGTAAAACTTCCGCCGTTATTTCAATAAAATATTTTTGTCGTTTTCTCGATCGACAATAATTCCGTTGTAGGGTCCACCACCGATTGAGCCAGTTATGCGAATATTCCTCGCTAAATCAATATATTCTAATTAATCGAATATAATATAACCACTTGCATACTTTTGCAAAATTTATAAATACTACCCACAACTATAATATTATCTTAAATTCACACCATAATATTAAAAAATTATTTCAACAAAATTTAAATCTTTATTGATAAAATCTGGGGTCTCACAAGATACGTGTTAAAATCTTGGATAAGAAGGATCATATTCGACACTCAAAGGTTATACCTCAAGAGTTGGAATATGAAATGAAGTCAAGGTATCCTCACCTTTTCTAAGATACCAGTGCGTATATAAATTTCAAGGCGAAATTTTATAAGGAGGGAGATTATGAGACCCCAAATTTTATGAATAAAGATTTAAATTTCTCGAAATATTTTTTTGAATATTATGGTGTGGATTTGATATAATGTTATATTTGTGGGTAATATTTATAAATTTTGCAAAGTATGCAAGTTGTTATAAAATATTCTTTTTGTCAGGGAATATCCGTACGATGGCACAATCATTGGTGGACCCCACAACGGAAGTATTATCGTAGTTAGAAAACAACAGAATTATCTTTTTATAAAAATAACGGTGAAAGTGTTACCGTTAAAACTGTTGAACTACTCGGTAGTAAAAGTACAATAATATGCGTGGTTGCATAGTAGCACACGGTATTGATTATTGATGCTTGCGTAAGAAGTCAATTATTGCTACAATAATTCTTGCATCATATCTCTCATATTATTGATTCAATTATTGTCACAGTATCATCTGCATAATATGTTATATTTTTAAATCAATAATTGAGAAGGCAAAGTTCTGTTAAGGAGAGGTTTGGTCACCTAATTGCGCGCCAATAAGAAGAAATCCTTATCGGAAAGCCCCCTCTTTCCTGGGAACGACCTGGTTGTTAAATATTGTGAGTTATAATATTAATGATGAATAAGTTCATGTTGATTAAAGATAAAATTTATAGTTCCATTGTGTTAGAATTATTAGTGTTAGTGAGAATCGACATTTATTTCGATAATAATTGATGTCTGGAAGTTATCGGGTAATTAATCGGATAAATGAGGAATTAATAGCTATTAATTCACATGATTATAAGTATTTGTTCACATGTGTGTACTATTGATTCACATTCATGTACTATTAGGGGAGTTGGTGCAAGATTGATAATACTTGCATGACTAAGTTAAAGATGGAGGTATAGATGGAGGTACTATACTGTTATTCGTATTTTCATATGATTATAACTATTGAATCACATTATTTACTATTAGGGGAGGTGGTGCAAGTTTGATAATACTTGCAGGACTAAATTAAAAATGAAAGAAAAGTTAGAGGTATTGTACTGTAATTTTTCGAGCCCCAAAACGTGCAATTAACGAAACTATATTTTTCTATAAATAGAAGCTCATTCTTCCTTCATTTCTCACCAATTCACTCAAGCTATAGAGCAATTATTATAGAAAGAAAGAAGAAGAGAAGTCTGCTACCTCTCTATTCCAGTATCCAGCTTTATTCTAAGGTAAGGGGTATTATTTATTTCATATTCATGAAGTGAGCTATTGTTATTCCATTCCTTATTATTTTGTTGGAATAACCTGTTTATGCGAAGTACCGCTTACATGGTGAAATTCTTCTGTTATTCCATTCTTATTATTACATTTGAACATCCATCTATCCTAATTACGCTGAACTCGGTTCCATTCTTTATTATTCTGTTGGAATAACCTGTCTGTGCGGTCTATTGCATGCATGGTGAATTCTTCTATTATTCCATTCTTTATTATTCTGTTGGAATATCCTGTCTGTGCGTTTACGCATGACCTGGTTCCATTATTTATTATTCTGTTGGCATATCCTATCTATGCGTTTATGCATGACCTGGTTCTATTATTTATTATTCTGTTTGAATATCTTGTCTATGCGTTTATGCATGACCTGGTTCCATTATTTATTATTCTGTTAGAATAACCTGTCTGTGCGGTCTATCGCATGCCTGATGAATTCTTTTGTTATTCCATTCTTTATTATACTCAGTTGGTTAAAGTTTTGGCTTCTATACTCCATGAAATTAGTGGAAAATCCTTGATATTTGCGCTTCATCCAGTATCTTTTCATGGAAATATTCTTCTGAGCATTCTAGAATTTTACTCCACAAAGCAGTATCATGTTGACAATTTGGACGTTTTTTTGAGTTCAGGATAAATTAACTTATAAATCTTTAAAATTTAATTCTTGAACTTGTTTTATTGAATTATTATGTCATTGTCATCATCCTCATGTTTATATTATGTTGAAAGTCATTTTTGGCCTGTAGTGCATAGATGGACTTGGTATGATTATGACTAGGGATTATTCGGTATAATCATGATCGTAATGTTACAAATGATGTGGTAAAAGTTCTCATTGGCCCGTAGTGCATTGATGGACAGTTGTTGGCATGATCATGACCATTAATGAATACACAAATATCCTTGGCCCGTAGTGCATGGATAAATTGTGGTCGTGATACTAAAGAATATCCTTGGCCGTAGTGCAGGGGTGATTCAATGATGTTAATTATTTATTAAGCTGAGTCTCAGCGATAAAAAGTGATGAAAAACCTTTTAAATCACAGAAGATAGTAGATTTTATTCTCTACTTGACTCTTCTAATGGATTGCTTGTTCCACTGCCGTTAAGCTTGATGTTTGTTATATTGTATCAGTTTAACACTATTGTAGGCTAATGATAATTTATTCTGCATTATCTTAGTCATATTATTTCTTACTGGGCTAGTTGAGCTCACCCTTTTACTTTCATTGTTCTCTTCAAGAAATGAGAACGTAACCGGGACTAGTCGGGGAACGAAATGACGGTCCAGATGATAACAGTAGTAGTCCTCACTATTCTATTAAATAGTGTGATAATAAATGTATTGAGGACTTATTTTGAGTTTGAATACTGTCTAGAAGACAATATTTGTATTAAAACTCACAGCTCATGTTGAATATTTAAGATTGTATTTGTATCCTGTACCATGTATTTGGCGACTCAAGATGGGTGATGTATACCTATTTTGGGGGCATCACAGGGCAGGCTAACTGTAACAACCCGGGTCAAATTCTGAGTTCAAAACAAATCTCGGGTCAAATCCCAAGTCCGAATCAAATCCATCAAAACAAAGCCTTAAACCACTGGCCCAGTAGTATCTTCTTGGGTCATATTAGCCCACCACAGGCTCACCCAAAAGGTCATGACTTGAAGGTACTATTGGTAGTAACTTATTTCCTTATATGAAGAAAAAAATTTCCCCTATCTTTCGATATGGGAGTGTTACAAACTCCTTCACTTAAATTTCTGACATCCCCGTCAGAACCAATCACACACACGACCCAAATATCTTTGCCTCTCTAGCCATTGTGAGATAATACCGGCTAGTTTCGTGTCTCCGCCTCTGGACCTCCATCTCTCCATTGTGGGATAATACCACCAGCCTTCGTGTCCCCACCTCCGGCAACCCGATCGGATAACCCGGCCCGAGCTTTTGAGAGTCGGCTCTAATACCATACGTAACAACCCGGGTCAAATTCCGAGTCTGGAACAAATCTCAGGTCAAATCCCAAGTCTGAATCGAATCAAATCCATCAAAATAAAGCCTTAAACCACTGGTCCAATAGTATCTTCTTGGGTCATCTTAGCCCACCACAGGCTCACCAAAAAAGTCATGACTTGAAGATACTATTTGTAGTAACTTATTTCCTTATATGCAAACAAATTTTTCCCATATATTTCGATGTGGGACTGGGGTGTTACACTAACTCTACCTTATTCTTAATATTCAAAAATAAAGGTACAAGAATAAGGGCAAGAAATAAATATTCTTAATGAAAGTAAAGAATAAAGTACAGAATTCTGAATCCTAGAGAATTTTATCCCCAAATAGAAAGAAATGAAGAAATAAAGGGAATCTATCTCTTTCCGACACCTCCTAAGATATCAAGTCTTGACATCTCATTTATTAGTGCTCGTCTATTATAAACCTTCACATGGACTATATCAAAAACAGAACTCATGACTAAAAGAAAAACAGAAAAAGTTGAAAATGTACAGTAAATAACACAAAATTCCAAAATTATACCCTTATTCTACATTGTCTGCATAGTTATAACTGACATACCACCTATAACATATTCAAAATTGGTAGAAATCGAACGGGCAAAATGGAAACTAAAAATAAGTAAAGTGGACGTCAGAACATGTTTGCCGACGGCCTACGCCAAGGCCGATCGTCAATATTGACCTCCATAGGTCCGCGTATGCCAACGACCCATTTGTGTTACCAACTCAAACAGTACAAGTATACTACACTCCTAGTCCTGTTAGGAAAAGGGATAGACCGTCTCCAGATTGAAAAGTTGTAATTCATACTCCCGTGCTCAGTCGTGTAGAACTAGTTGACGGGGAGAATTACTAAGAACAGATGCTTTATAGACAAACTATAATAAATATGGAGGATGACAATGAAGTAATCCAATTAGAAGGTGGAGATGAACCTAATAAATTAGATCTTGAGTCAATACTTGTGCTAGATTACATTGATACTGAGGAGGAAGAGTTATTGACTGACACTGACACTAAATCTGAAGCAGATGATGGTTATAAATCTTCAATACGTATACAAGATGATTCAGACTAAGACATTAATTAAAAAAATAAAATGTATGTTTAGTATTACATGTTCTTTATATCATTGTTATGTTTATGTACTGAACTATTTAATGCAATTTCATGTCATTATGTTCATTTTATATTCATATATACATGTAATCAAATATAACTCATACTAACATCTTAAAATTTGTAAAATATAGATGGCTTCTGAAGCAGCGCAAAAAAGCGCGTAGGGGTCCTAATCATGTGCCAAAGGCCCTTGCTAATCCGAATGATCGAATTCTTATACAGATTCGTCCTTCTCCGAACAGCACATATGTCTGCATCATTTATATATAAGCATTTTAGATTTCCATTTTTACAGATATACACTAATGTAAATTTCTTTAAATATTATAATAATTCTATTTATCTTTATTGTAAATTGTTGTATATTGTAGTGATTTGCAGATAACAAGATAGTCAAGTGCATTTTATAGATGTGCTAACAGAACTAGCCGACAACTGTGATTACGTGGGCGAGCACACCTATCGCCCATAAGGATGCAGTTTGGGAGGAATTTAAAGTATATTTTTTTAATTATAACAAATAATATAATTAATAAACTAAATTTTTTTAGTAGTGTTGATTATATATTAATAGTACCATTTTAATATTATTATTGTTGTTTTATTTGCAAAAAATATATAGATGGGAGGACGTGCAGGCTTCAGTGATACAGACACTATTTTGGAAGAAGTGTGTCGTTCGTACCAAAGATAACTTGAACAAAGAACGATAAAAAGCCCTACACAATGCATCAATCGACCATCCATGCCAGGAAAATGCACGAGCATAGCCCCTGGTGGTGCACCCAGTTCATATGGGCTGAGATGTATGCCCAATAGAGAGCTAGGAGCTGGGTCAAAAGATGCAAGACTACTGCTACTAAAAGATCATCGGGTGTACCTGATGGCGAAAAGGCGAAAGGCACCTACATGTACGGAAGTATATCACAGTTGCAGGATATCACTGCCAGGGTACGTATAAATAGTAAACTTGTGAATTTGATAGAATAGTTTAATATGTTTACAATCATGGTTTGTAGAATATCACATGTTTACTTAGTAATATGGGAGTATGTTTTTATAAGAGTCTCAATCTCATGGTCGGCCTATCCATTGGCCGGATGTGTACGTGGTCATCCGTGATGGTCTGCCTGATGTTATCCAAATAGCGGTAATAAGTTTTGACAAATTTAATGTTGTTTATCAAGTTTACGTTATTATTTAGAATTTAATATTTATTTTTAACCTGCTGACAGGATACTTATAAGAGCTTATTGAACGAGCGTTATCCTGAAGGCCCCCACATCCGGTGATTGATCAAGAACTGTGGCAGAGGGCATCAGTTGTGAAGAGGAACTACGTCAAAGGCCAAAGACAACGACGACGCCCAACCATAAGTGGCACAGGCAGCTCTGCTAGCCAGTCTACACAGTTATCGACCCATCTAACTCATCATACTCTTGCTGACTGTGTGAGAGCGATCTTTCGAGATCGTGATCTTCTTCGTATACTAGGCCGGTGTAAAACCCCAAATTTTACGAATAAAGATTTAAATTTCTCGAAATATTTTTTTTAATATTATGGTGTGGATTTGATATAATGTTATAGTTGTGGGTAATATTTATAAATTTTGCAAAGTAAGCAAGTGGTTATATAATATTCGATTGGTCGGGGAATATTCGTTTTAATAGGGAATATTCGTACGACGGCACAATCATTGGTGGATTTCACAATGGAAGTATTGTCGTAGTAAGAAAATGACAGAATTATCTTTTATTAAAAATAACGGCGGAAGTTTTACCGTTAAAACTGTTGAACTACCTGGTAGTAAAAGTTAAGTAATACGCGTGGTTGCATAGTAGCACACGGTATTGATTATTGATGCTTACGTGAGGAGTCACTCAATTATACTCAATTATTACTACAGTAATTGCTGCATCATATCTCTTATATTATTGATTCAATTATTGTCAAAGTATCATCTGTATAATATGTTATATTATTAAATCAATAATTGAGATGACAAAGTTATTCATATTATTAAATTGCATTATTTATAATGTCTAGAAGTTCTGTCATGGAGAGGTCTGGTCATCTAATTACGCGTCAATAAGGAGAAATCCTTATCGGAAAACCCCCTCTTTCCTGGGAACGACCTGGTTGTTAAATATTATGAATTATGATATTAATAATGAATAAGTTCGTGTTGATTAAAGATGAATTTGATAGTTCCATTGTGTTGGGATTATTAGTGTTAGTGGAGATCGACATCTATTCCGATGATAATTGATGTCTAGGGGTTATATTGATAAATCGAGTAATTAATCGGATAAATGAGCAATTAATTGCTACTAATTCACATGCTTATATAATTATTTATTCACATGTGTGTACTATTGAATCACATTCTTGTACTATTAGGGAAGTTGGTGCAAGATTGATAATAATTGCATGACCAAGTTAAAAATGGAGGTATAGATGGAGGTACTATACTGTAATTCGTATTTTCAAATGATTATAACTATTGATTCACATGATTGAACTATTGATTCACATTATTTACTGTAAGATCCCAGTTTTTATGAATAAAGAAGAATTTTCTATAATTATCATTTTTGAATGAATTTGATATAATGTTATAGTTGTGGGTAATAATTATAAATTTTGCAAAAATCGCAAGTTGTTATATAATATTCGATTGGTGGGGAATATTCGCTTTATCGGGGAATATTAAATGCGGCGACACAATCATTAGTGGACCCCACAAATGTAATTATTGTTGATTGAGAAAATGACAAAAATATTTTATTAAAAATAACGACGGAAGTTTTATCGTTATCTTTGTTGAACTACTCGGTAGTAAAGTAATAAAGATGTCTGGCGTGGTTGCATAAGAAAGCACACACCTGTATTGATTATTGATGCTTACGTGAGAATTCATTTAGTTTTATTCAATTATTGTCGATATTTTATATATTATTAAATCAATAATTGAGATGATGAAGTTATTAATATTATAATTTGCAATATTAACGATGTCTAGAAGTTACGCCAGGAGAGGTTTGGTCACCTAATCATGCGCTTGATAGGGAGAAATCCTTATTGAAAGCCCCTCTTTCCTGGGAACGACACGAGTCGATTAATAGTGTGAATAATAATAATGATGATAAAGTTTTATTTTATTAGTATCATTAATGTAATAAAACAGAAAAGCTTTTTATATAAAACAGAATACTTTTATAAAGTTATTCATTTTATTAGATAATAATTAGAATATATTATATTTTATTATGCATAGTGTTTGCATAATAAAATCTTTTTAAAAGTTATTCGTTTTATTAGATTATAAATAGAATATATTATATTTTATTGCAAACCAATCTGGACCGTCCATTTAAAGTAAATCGATCTGGACCGTTCATGGATTGGTTACTATTCAGTCCATTCTTCTATAAATAGAAGCTCATTCCATCATTATTTCTTACTGGGCTAGTTGAGCTCATCCTTTCTTTCACTATTCTCTTGAGAAATGAGAGCGTGGCAAGAGACTAGTGGGGAATGGAGTGACGGTCCGGATGATGATAGTATTAGTAGTCCTCACTATTACATTAAATAGTGTGACAATAAATATAATGAGGACTTATTCTGAGAGTGGATATTGTCTAGAAGACAATATTTGTATTAAAACTCACAGTTTTCTTGTTGTGCATTAAAGATTGTATTTGTATTCTGTAACATGTATTTGGTGACTCAGAATTGGTGATGTATACCTATTTTGGGGGCGTCACAGTTGGTATCAAAGCTTAGGGATAAAATCCCTGGCTAAGATGTGAGACAAGAACTAGGAGGGAGAGACGGGAATTCCTTCAGCTAGTATGACCTACCTAAGTTTATTTGGTATTTAATTGGTCTGAATTCGAGTATAGGGATAATATGTGATATGTTAATTAACCCTTGTTTTGTGACAGAATTTGAAAATGGCATCCGAGAATGTTGAGAACATCAATGGAGCACAGGAGACCGTTGAGTCTCCATAGATCAATAATCAGAACAATGTGCATCAGGAAGGCGACAATCCTCATGCAAACAACAACACTGACCAAATGATGAACAATGGAATGTTCTGATGCTTCATGCAGTACATGCAACATTAGGCGAGAGCGGCTCCTGTCCAAAATGCAGGTCGAAACACTAACAACTCTCGGACGGTCACTGCCAAACAGTTCAAGGAGTTGGGACCACGGGAGTTTTTTGGAGAGTCAAAACCACTTAAGGTAGAGACATGGATAAAATAGATCAACAAGATATTTGATGTCTTGGGTTGCTCCGAGGAGAAAAAGGTTCCCTTTGCCACCTTCATGTTGCGGGTAGAGGCAGATTATTGGTGGGAATCTGTAAAGCGTACTCAACCTGCCGCACTGAAGATGTCTTGGGAAAAGTTTCAAAAACTATTCAACGATAAGTACTTTCCCGAAAGTATTCGTCACATTAAAGAGGTAGAGTTCATTAAACTAGAGCAAAACAACATGACCGTGTCGCAGTACGAAGCCAAGTTTGCCGAGTTTCCTCGGTTTGCGTCCCATTTGGTTGATAATGAGGAGAGAATGATGCAAATGTTTCTAAGAGGTTTGAAACCTGAGATACGTCAATATCTTATCTCTCATAAACTGTGTTTGTATTCGGATGTTGTTAATAGGGCTCGATTATTGGAGCGCGATAATGAAATCAACCCAACCAAAAAAAGCAAATGAACAAAATGATAATACCGGTGATACTTGATCCATCGAGCGGTGACAATAAGAGTGGAGGGAATCAACATGCCAGAAATGGTAACCACTTCGGTGGTAATCATGGTCAAAGCAATAAGAATGGACATTTCAAGAAGAGGAGATTCAACAATGATGGAAAGACGTCGATCAAGACTTTTGTTGTTAAGGAAGGAGAACGACCACCTATCATATGCTTCAAATACGGAGGGGAGGGACACATCAGTCCAAACTGTGTGATGCCATCCAAAGCATGTTATAATTGTGGAAGAGAATGTCACCTAGCCTGATTTTATCGTTCACCGAAGACAAGTTCAGCTAGGATGGAGGCACCAAAGGACGCCCCAGAAAAGTCAAAGCCAGTAGTGCAAGGGAGAGCGTTTCTCGTGACCTCCCAGAAAGCAAGGAACCCGAATGAGGTCATCATGGGTAAGCTTATTATAAACTCTAGCGAAGTTTATACCTTATTTGATACCAGTTCTACCCATTCTATTATTTCTCCTACTTGCGCTCAACGTTTAAATTTGACTCCGGAGAAATTAGACTTTGACTTATCTATTGAAACTCAGTTGGGAGAAACCGTAATTACATCCACTGTTTATAAGTCTTGTTTGGTTCAAATCGGTACCCTCAAATTACCTGTCAATCTTATTTCATTGAAAATACTTGCATTTGACGTAATTCTAGGGATTGATTGGTTAACCACTCATCATGCAAAAATTGATTATTTTCGTAAGGTTGTTAGCTTTCATATTCCTAACCAACCAATTATGCGAATTCAAGCAACCAAACCATTAAAATCAATCACTGTCATCTCAAGCCATAAAGCTATTTGTTTATTGAAAAACGGATGTCAAGCTTTCTTAGCTCATGTCACGGATCTAAACAAAAATACGTCAGTTTTGAATGATATTTCTATTGTTAATGAATTTCCTGACGTATTCCCTTAAGAACTTCCTGGCCTACCCCCAGAGCGTGAAATTGAATTTTGCATTGACCTTGAACCCGGTACAAAACACATTTCCAAAGCCCCATATCGAATAGCTCCTATTGAACTTCAGGAGTTAAAGACCCAACTGCAGGAATTGTTAGACATTGGCTTTATTCGTCCTAGTATTTCTCCTTGGGGTGCTCCTGTCCTATTCGTGAAGAAGAAAGATGGGAGTATGCGATTGTATTGATTATCGGGAGTTAAATAAGTACGCATTGCCACGTATTGATGACTTATTTGACCAGTTGCAAGGCGCCAAATTCTTTTTAAAGATTGATCTTCGTTCCGGATATCACCAATTGAATATTAGAACCGATGACATTCCAAAGACGGCTTTCAGAACTCGATACGGGCATTATGAATTCCTAGTCATGTCCTTTGGATTGACTAATGCTCCTGCTGCCTTCATGGATATGATGAACCGAATATTCAAGAAATATTTAGATCACTTTGTGGTTGTCTTTATTGATGACATCCTTATTTATTCCAAAAGCCGTGAAGATCATGAGCAACACTTGAGGCTGATACTTCAAAAGCTTCGTGAATATAAGCTTTATGCCAAGTTGAAGAAATGCGAGTTCTGACTTGAGGAAGTAGCATTCCTTGGGCATGTGGTATCAAGTCATGGAATATCTGTTGACCCAGAAAAGATTGAAGCTATTCAAAGCTGGGAGCAACCTAAATCAATGACCGAAGTACGTAGCTTTCTCGGCTTAGCTGGTTATTATTGGAGATTCGTAGAAGGGTTTTCTCGAATCGCTACTCCCTTAACTCAGCTGATTCAGAAAGATACAAAATTCGGTTGGAGCGAGGAATGTGAGAAGAGTTTTCAAAAACTCAAGAGAAGACTCATTTCAAAGACTGCTTACGACAATACCATCTGGCTCGAAGGGATTTGTCATCTACACTGATGCTTCAGGCAAATGGTTAGGATGTGTTCTCATGCAACATGGGAAAGTCATAGCCTATGCCTCTCGACAACTCAAAGAATATGAGAGGAATTATCCTACTCATGATCTAGAGTTAGCAAACCGTTATCTTCGCACTTAAAATTTGGAGGCATTACTTGTATGGGGAGAAAGTGGAGATCTTTACGGATCATAAAAGCCACAAATATTTCTTCACTCAAAAAGAACTAAATATGCGATAGCGATGTTGGCTTGAACTGTTGAAAGATTATGATCATACCATCCAATACCATCTTGGAAAAGCAAACGTGGTAGCTGACGCATTGAGTAGAAGATCATATGCGAATGCAGAAAGTATATTGTCAATGCAAAGGCCCATTTTGTATGACTTGTAAAGGATGGAGATAGAGATAAAGACTCCAGAGACCCATGTGATGATGGCGAATATACGAGTAGAACCGACTTTAATCGATAAAGTTAAAGTTGTTCAAGCTACAGACCCGGAGCTGATGCATATGAGGAAGAAATTACAATAAGGTGCTATACCGGAAGCAAGAATCGATGAAGAAGGAATACTTCGAGTCAACTCCAGACTTTGTGTTCCTAACGACCCTGAGTTACAGTATAAAATCATGATGGAGGCGCACAACACACCGTTTGCAATCCATGCTGGGAGTACTAAAATGTATCATGATCTTCAACATACATTTTGGTGGGGCAATATGAAGAGAGAGATAGCGCTATTTATCTCAAGGTGTCTAACATGTCAACGAGTCAAGGCGGAGCATCAGGTACCAAAAGGTCCATTGCAACCACTTGAAATTCCAAAATGGAAGTGGGAGCACATTACCATGGATTTCGTTACTGGTCTTCCCAAGGTTTCTCAGGGTATAGATGCAATTTGGATCATTGTTGATAGATTGACCAAGTCTGCTCATTTCTTACCTATACGAGAAACTTATACACTTGAACGTCTTGCTCGTATGTACATAAACGAGGTTGTAAGATTGTATGGTATGCCAGTATTCATAGTTTCTGATCGAGACCCAAGATTCACTTCACGATTTTGGTTAGTTTGCAAAAAGCTATGGGCACGGATTTACGATTTAGTTCGGCATATCATCCTCAAACGGACGGATAATCAGAGAGGACTATTCAAACTCTTGAAGATTTATTAAGACTCTGTGTCCTTGACTTCAAGGGAAGTTGGGACAAGTTCTTACCATTGGAGGAGTTTTCCTACAACAACAGTTATCAAGCAAGCATTGGCATGGCTCCATTCGAAGCGTTATATGAAAGGAAGTGTCGTTTTCTAGTATGCTGGGATGAGGTGGGTGAGGCAACGTTGTTGGGACCGAAGTTGGTACGTATGACTACAGAAAAGATTCAAACGATCCGACAACGTATTAAAACCTCACAAGACTGACGAAAGAGTTATGCTGATCTTCATCGAAAGGACGTGGAATTCGATATTGGAGATCATGTTTTGTTACGTGTTGCTCCATGGAAAGGAGTTACGAGATTTGGAAAGAGTGGAAAGCTCAATCCTCGATTCATTGGCCCATTTTTAATCCTCGGTCGAGTAGGAACTATAGCCTATAAACTCGCTTTACCGCCAAGTATGTCTCGTGTTCATAACGTTTTTCATATATCTATGTTATGTAAATATGTGAAAGAGCCGAACCACATTATTGAGTTAGAACCGGACGAAATAGTGGAAGATTTAATGTATGAAGAGGTTACTGTTCAAATCTTGGATAAGAAAGAACATATTCTACGCTCCAAGGTTATACCTCAAGTCAAAGTTTTATGGAGGAACCACGATGTTGAGAAAATGACCTGGGAGTTAGAATCTGAAATGAAATCAAAGTATCCTTACCTCTTCGACATACCAGGCGCGTACCCTAATTTCGAGGGCGAAATTTATTAAGAAGTGGAGGTTGCAAGACCCCAGTTTTTATGAATAAAGATGAATTTTCTATAATTATCATTTTTGAATGAATTTGATATAATGTTATAGTTGTGGGTAATAATTATAAATTTTGCAAAGTACGCAAGTTGTTATATAATATTCGATTGGTCGGGAAATATTCGTACGACGACACAATCATTGGTGGACCCCACAACAGAATTATTATCGAATTGAGAAAATGACAAAAATATTTTATTGAAAATAACGGCAGAAGTTTTATCGTTAATCTTTGTTGAACTACTCGATAGTAAAAGTACGATGTACTGGCGTGGTTGCATAAGTAGCACACCAGGTATTGATTATTGATGCTTTACGTGAAAGTCATTCAGGTTTTATTCAATTATTGTCGATATTTTATATATTATTAAATCAATAATTGAGATGACAGAGAGTTATTAATATTATTATTTGCAATATTAACGATGTTTAGAAGTTACGCCAAGGAGAGGTTTGGTCACCTAATTGCACGCCATGATAGGGAGAAATCCTTATTGAAAGCCCCTCTTTCACAGGAGCGACACAGTCGATTAATAGTGTGAATAATAATAATAATGATGAAGTTTTGTTTTATTTGTATTATTAATGTAATAAAACAGAAAAGCTTTTTATATAAAACAGAATACTTTTATAAAGTTATTCGTTTTATTAGACAATAATTAGAATATATTATATTTTATTATGCATAGTGCTTGCATAGTGTTTGCATAGTAAAATCTTTTTAAAAGTTATTTGTTTTATTAGATTATAAATAGAATATATTATATTTTATTGTAAACCAATCTGGATCATCCATTTAAAGTAAATCGATCTGGACCGTTCATGGATTGGTTATTATTCAGTCCATTCTTCTATAAATAGAAGCTCATTCCTTCATTATTTCTTACTGGGCTAGTTGAGCTCACCCTTTCTTTAACTATTCTCTTCAGGAAATGAGAACGTAGCCGGGACTAGTCGGGGAATGGAGTGACGGTCCAGATGATAGTATTAGTAGTCCTCACTATTCTGTTAAATAGTGTGACAATAAATGTAATGAGGACTTATTCTGAGAGTGAATATTGTCTAGAAGACAATATTTGTATTAAAACTCACAATTTTCTTGTTGTATATTAAAGATTATATTTGTAATCTGTACCATGTATTTGGCGACTCAGAATAGGTGATGTATACCTATTTTGGGGGCGTCACATTTACTATTAGGGGAGGTGGTGCAAGTGTGATAATACTTGCAGGACTAAATTAAAAATAAAAGAAAAGTTAGAGGTATTGTACTGTAATATATTGAGCCCCAAAACGTGCAATTATCGAAACTATATTTTCCTATAAATAGAAGCTCATTCTTCCTTCATTTCTCACCAATTCACTAAAGCTATAGAGCAATTTTTATAGAGAGAAAGAAGAAGAGAAGTCTGATACCTCACTATTCCAGTATCCAGACTTCTTTTGAGGTAAAGGGTATTATTTCTTTCGTATTCATGAAGAGAGCTATTGTTATTCCATTCTTTATTATTATGTTGGAATAACCTGTCTATGCAAAGTACCGCATACATGGTGAAATTCTTACATTATTCCATTCTTTATTATTACATTGGAATAACTTTTGTTTGTCTGCGATCTATCGCATGCACGATGAATTCTATTGTTATTCCATTCTTTATTATTCTGTTCGAATATCCTGTCTATGCGGATTACGCATGACCTGGTTCCATTCTTTATTATTCTATTGGAATATCACATGCATGCGGATTACGCGTGACACGGTTCCATTCTTTATTATTCAAATGGGAATAACACATGCATGCGAGTCTATCGCATGCATGATGAATTCTTCAGTTATTCCATTCTTTATTATTATATTAGAATAACTTGTCTATATGGATTATCGCATGCATGGTGAATGATCCTTTGTATTCATTCCTTATTAAATTGTGGAAATGATCTGTCTACGTGGATTACTGCATGGCGGGTGAAAATCTATTTGCAGTTTTGTATATTCTATTATACTCATCTGGGATATCATTTCTTTTGTATTCGTCATGAAATATCATTTTCTTTGGTATTTTTCTGTTACGAGTTACTATTCACGAATTACTATTCACCTGGTTACTATTCACTCTAGTATTATTCACTCGAGTATTCGGGGCACTTTTCGTGCCGGAGTACTATTCACGGGTTACTATTCACCCGATTACTATTCACTCTAGTATCATTCACTCAGGTATTCGAGATACTTTTCGTGTCGGGGTACTATTCCCGAAGTACTATTCACGGGGCACTATTCACCTAAAAAATATATTTCTTTTCTGTCCAAATTATTTTTGGTACATGAATATTATTCTTGATTTTTACTCTACAAAGCAGTATCATGTTGAAAATTTGGACGTTATTGATTTCTGGATAAATTAAATTATAAATCTTTAAAATTTATCCTTGAACTTGTTTTATTGAATTATTATGTCATTGTCATCATCCTCATGCTTATATTGTGATTAAAGTCATCTTTGGCTTACGTGCATAGATGGACTTGGTATGATTATGACCAGGGATTATTCGGTATAATCATGGCCGTAATGTGATGAATGATGTGGTGAAAGTCCTTAGTGTCCTGTAGTGCATTGATGGACAGTTTTTGGTATGATTATAATCAGGGATTATTCGGTATAGTCATGACCATTGATGATTTAATGAATATCCTTGGCCCGTAGTGCAGGGAAGAATCGATGATATGGTTTATTTATTAAACTGAGTCTCAGCGATAAAGTTGATGAAAAACTTTTTAAATCATAGAAGATAGTAGATTTTATGCTCTACTTGACTCTTCTAATGGATTGCTTATTTCATTGCGAGTTGTTGATCTAAAACTTGTTGTCTATTGTAATCTATCGGTTGTTATCTTTGTTGAAGGCTAAGGATAATTTATTACGCATTATCTTAGTCATAAAATTTTTCTTGGGCTAGTTAAGCTCACCCTTTCTTTCATTGTTCTCTTGAAATGAGAATATAGGCGGAGACGAGTCGGGGAATGGAGTGATGGTCCAGGATAAATGGCTTTAGTAGTCCTCACTATTCTACGGAATAATGTGACAATAAATGTAATGAGGACTTTATTTGAGAGTGGATATTATCTAGAAGGCAATATTCCTGTTTAAACTCTCAGCTATGTTTTGTCGTATATTACACTACGGTTGTATAATTAAGTTTGTATTTGTATTCTGTACCATGTATTTGGCGACTCAAGATGGGTGATGTATAGTGTGACACCCCCAAAACAGGTATACATCACCCATCTTGAGTCGCCAGATACATGGTACAAAAATCAAATACAAACTTAATTATACAACTGTCGTGCAAAATACGATAAAACATAGGTGAGAGTTTAAACACGAATATTGCCTTCTAAACAAAATCCACACTCAATGGAGTCCTCATTATAATCATTATCACACTATTTTTATAAAAATAGTGAGGACTACTATAGCCACCATCTCGGACCATCACTCCTTTCCCGACTCATCCCAACTATATTCTCATTTCTGAGAACAAGAAAAAAAAGGTGAGCTCAACTAGCCCAAAGAAGAAATATTATGACTAAGATAATGCGAAATAAATTATCCTTAGCCTTCAACAATATAACAACCGATAGAATAAAATAGACAATAAGTTTTAGATCAACAACTCTGCAGCTGAATAAGCAATCCATTAGAAGAGTCGAAATAACATAATGTCTACTATCTCCTCTAGATTAAAAGTCCATCGTTAATATTTCATTTCTGTAATACTCATCAACAGTTCTTTGTTATACCCAAGATAAAAAGAACTCTCATCACCTGTCTTCACCTGAACCACCAAAGATTATAGTTAAATCCATAATTCATATTTATAATCATGTAAATCAACAGTTTCTTCTTGCCACAAAGGCTTAATAGAACGTTTACTCAATATCCTTACCCTTAAGGCTAAAGATATTCAAATGTAATAACAATGATCATACCAATCAGTTGTCTACCTTTGCACTACGTGCCAAAGATATTCAACTATAAAACCAAAGGTCATGATCATACCAATCAATTGTCTGTCAGTGCACTACGGCCAAAGACATTCAACTATTAACTAATGGTCATGATACTGCCAATCACATCATCGAATTATCCATGCACTACGGGCCAAGGATACTCGTTATTATCACTAGTGGTTATGATCATATCATACACCTATCCATCTTTGCACGTAAGCCAAAGATATACAACTATAAAACCAATAATCAACCGTCCATCTTTTGCGTAAGCCAAAGATATACAACTCAAAAACTAATAATCAACACGGTCCATCTATGCACGTAAGCAAAGATGACTTTAATCACAATATAAGCATGAGGATGATGACAATGATATAAGCATTAATCAAAGCGAAATCAATGATAAATATTAAAGACTTTAAATTTATCCAGAGTTTAAAAATATCCAAATTATCAACATGATACTGCTTTGTGGAGTAAAATTCAAGAATAATATTCATGTACCAAAAATAATTTGGACAGAAAAGAAATATATTTTTCCCGTGAATAGTACTCCATGAATAGTACCCTGTGAATAATACTTCGGGAATAGTACCCCATGAATAGTACCCCGACATGAAAAGTATCCCAAATACCCGAGTGAATAATACTAGAGTGAATAGTAACCGGATAAATAGTAACTCGTGAATAGTAATCCGACACAAAAAGTGCCCCGAATATCTCAGTGAATAATACTAGAGTGAATAGTAACTGGGTGAATAGTAACCCGTGAATAGTACTCTTGCACAAAAAGTGTCCCAAATACCCGAGTGAATATACTAGAGTGAATAGTAACCCCGACACTAAAAGGTAAAAATTCCATAATAAAATTCGTACCAATATTCTGGCATAATGATATTGAAAAAAATAATATCATTTACAAATACATAATACCCCTTACGACTGTTGAACGAAAATAATATTCCTACGAATATTGAACGAAGGTGATATTCCTTACGAATATTGAACGAATATAATATTCATAAGAATAGGAAAAATAATATCTCTTCAGAATATGAAATAAATAATACCCCTTACTATAATAATAATATCCCTTACCTCAGAAGAAGACTAGATACTGGAATAGTGAAGTAGTAGACTTCGCTTCTTCTTTCTCTCTAAAGCTTCTCTTCTATAGCTTCTCTCTCTATAATTGCTCTTGTGAGACTTAGTGAATTGGTGAAAATGAAGGACGAATGAGCTTCTATTTATAGAAAAACATATTTTCGATAATTGCACGATTTGGGGCTCGAAATATTAAAGTATAATACATTCATCTTTTCTTTCAATTTAAATTTAGTCCTGCAAGTATTATCAAACTTGCACCACCTCCCCTAATAGTAAATCATGTGAATCAATAGTAAATCATGTGACTCAATAGTTCTAAACATGTGAAAAAATTAATTATAGTATAGTACCTTCATCTATACCTCCATTTTTAATTTAGTCATGCAAGTATTATCAATCTTGCACAAACTCCCCTAATAGTAAATCATGTGAATTAATAGTACACACATGTGAACACATAGTTATAAGCATGTGAATTATTAGCAATTAATTACTCATTTATCTGATTAATTACCCGATTGGTCAATATAACCTCCAGACATTAATTATTATCAAAATAAACGTCGATTTCCACTAACACTAATAATTTCCACACAATGTATGTAAGACCCCAACTTTTTATGAATAAAATTGAATTTTCTCTAATTATTGTGAATAATAAGGTGTTAATTTGATATAATGCTTTGGTTATGGGTGAAATGTGTAAATTTTACAAAATAATCAAGTGGTTATAAAATATTCATTTTTGTCGGGGAATATTCGTTTGGTCGTGGAATATTCTTGTTGTCGGGGAATATCCGTACGACAGCGCAGTCAATTGAGGGCCTCATAACGGAATAACTGTCGGATGAAGAAAACGACAAAGTATGAGTTTTTATAAATAACGACGTAAGTGTTACCGTTAACACTGTTGGATTACCTGGTGGTTAAAAAACAGTAATACGCGTGGTGGCACAGTAGCACATGATATTGCACAATATTGTTGAATTATTGATTAAATGCGTAAGAAGGCCTTACTCAATAATTATTACGATGAGTTCTTGTTCAATATTTTATTTTATTGATTCAATAATTGCTTTGCGTTGATAGTTTATATTATTGTTGTTTCAATAATTGTCACCGCATAGTATTTCTCATTATCATATCAATAATTCATATTATTTGAATAATATTATTAGATAGAATTATTGGCAATGTCTAGAAAGTTACATCTAAGGAGAGGTTTGATCACCTAATTGCTTGCAAAGAAGGAGAAATCCTTATTGAAAGCCCCTTTTTCTGGGAATGGCTTTGGTATCGTCATAATTGTGATTACGTAATATTATTTGTGAATAATTAATTATTGATTTATATGATAAGGAAATATTTATTTGATGCGGATATAAATGATGGATTTATTTATGTGGATATAATTGAAGGAATTAATGTGGAGGTGTTTTATCAGTATTTTATCGGATTGGAGGTATTAAAAATCAAATCAGTATTTTTACGATATATTGCGTGAGTTATAATTTTTAATCCGACCGTTGAATCGTTGTGATTTTTGGATATGTTATACATATATAAGTTGAGTATATGTCCACAACTTTTGAATCGTTAAAAATGAACGAATGATTTGTTATGAATTTTAAGAGATGACTGATTCGAAAATTAGATTTATAAATGATTTTGGTGGAAAATTCTAGAATTGAGTGGGCCCCACTTGTGGTTGGTGAGAAATGTGCTCAAATTGAATTTCAAATGTGGTGGGTGGCAATAGTAGCAGGTAAAGCCATCAGGTAGCAGGTCAAGTCTGCTTCGGCGTGCTAACATTTTCCTATAAATAGAGGGCTAAGTTAGAATTGAAAATCACACCAGAAACAAGCTTTCTCTCTCTATATTATCGAGCGTATTTTGTGAGTATTTAGATACTTTGAGAGTTGCTGTTCAGTACAAGTTTCATTCAGCATCACTTCCGACCTTTCATTCCGAAGTACTATTTCTTTGAGGTAAAGGATATTATTTTCTTCTTAAATGATATTATTTTCTTCAATATCATTATACCGAAATATTGGTATGGATTTTATTGTGGAATTTCTACCTTTTTGTGTCGGAGTTACTATTCACGTATACGATACTATTCACGAATACGACACTATTCACCAAAAAATGAAAAAAAAAATTGTCCAAGATGTCTATTATAGTTACTATCTTTGATTGTATCCATGTTTTGATCTTTATTTTTGAATTCTGCTTCTCAATTGGTTATTATGAAGTATTATTGATCTTGGATAAGCTGTTATACGAATCCCTAATATTTGTTCTTCTGTCTCATTGGATTCGTTTTCTTTAAAATATTTTTCATCATCCCCAGTCTTAAATGATGATATTATTGAATATCTTTGGCCTGTAGTGCAAAGATGAATTATTAACTGATGAATATCTTTGGCCCGTAGTGCAAAGATGAACAGGTGTTGAGATGAACATGACCAACTGGTGATACAAATGAATATCTTTGGTCTGTAGTGCAAAGATGAATATTGATTAAAGATGTATATTGATTAATGTTACAGGGATAAAATATTGAAGATGCACTTTTAAATCTTAGAAGATAGTAGAATTCATTCTCTACGTGACTCTTCTAATGGATTGTTGTTTCCGTTGCAGTTTTGATCTAAAACTTATTGTTTATTATGTTTTATCAGATTTTTCCCTGTTGAAGACTAATGATAATTTGTTGTATATTATCTTAGTCATAATATTCTTTACTGGGCTAGTTGAGCTCACCCTTTTCCTTTTTGTTCCATTTTTCTTCTCAGGAGGTGAGAACATAACAGGATCTAGTCGGGGGTATGGAGTGATGGTTCTAGAAAGATGTTTTAGCAGTCCTCACTATTTCTGTAAAATAGTGTTTGAATAATTATAATGAGGACTTATTTGAGTGTTGATATTGTCTAAAAGACAATATTTGTATTTAAACTTACAGTATGTGTTGTCGTATTTTGCACGACAATTGTATTATTGAAGTTGTAGTTTGCTTTCTGTACCATTTATTTGGCAACTCAGAATGGGTGTTGTGTATACCTATTTTGGGGGCGTCACAATGGAACTATCCATTTCATCTTTAATCAACACGAACTTATTCATCATTAATATTATAACGCACAATATTTAACAACCAGGTCGTTCCTAGGAAAAAGGGGGCTTTCCGATAAGGATTTATCCTTATTGGCGCGCAATTAGGTGACCAAACCTCTCCTTGACAGAACTTCTAGACATTGTCAATATTGCAAATAATAATATGAATAACTTTATCATCTCAATTATTGATTTAATAATATAAAATATTGTGACAATAATTGAATAAAATTTTGTGACTTCTTACGTAAGCATCAATAATCAAAGATATTGTACAATACCGTGTGCTACTACGCAACCACGCGTATTACTACACTTTTATCACCGATTATTTTATGACAACTTTCTTACTTTGAAAAAATTTCACATATCACCCTTAACTTTAACCTTTTATCAATGTAACCATTTACTAAATAGAATAATTATAAGAAAATTGAATACTTTTATTTCATAAAATTCGGGGTCTCACAATCTCCCCTCCTTATGAAATTTCGCCCTCGAAATTTACGTACCTGGTAGTTCGAATAGATGAGAATACCTTGCTTTCTTTTCATATTGTTCCTTCCCGGTTATTTCCTCTCTATCATGATTTTCCCATTTCTCATCTCCTGTATTTCAGATATCATTCTAGAATATAGTTTCAAAATAAGGGTTAATTGACATGCCACATATTATCCCTATACTCTGACCGACCAATTAAATACCAAATAACTTAGGTAGGTCATACTAGCGAAGGAATTACTCGTCTCTCCCCTCCTAGTTCTAGTCTCACATCTCAGCCAGGGATCATATCCTTAAGCTTTGATACCAACTGTGACGCCCCCAAAATAGGTATACAACACCTATTCTGAGTCGCCAAATACATGGTACAAAATACAAATACAATCTTAAATATATAACATGAGCTGTGAGTTTTAATTCAAATATTATCTTCTAGACAGTATTCAAACTCAAAATAAGTCCTCAATACATTTATTAACACACTATTTCATAGAATACTGAGGACTACAAATGCTATCATCTGGACCGTCACTCCGTTCCCGAACTAGTCCCTGCTACGTTCTCATTTCCTAAAGAGAACAATGAAAGTAAAAGGGTGAGCTCAACTAGCCCAGTAAAAAATATTATGACTAAGATAATGCAGAATAAATTATCGTTAGCCTTCAACAAAGATGTTAAACCGATACAATATAACAAACATCAAGTTTAATCTGCGGTGAACAAGAAATCCATTAAAAGAGTCAAGTAGAGAATAAAATCTACTATCTTCTATGATTTAAAAGGTTTTCATCACTTTAATCATTGGGACTCGACAATAAATAATCCACGTCATCCCCACTTTCTGGCCAAGGATATTCATTAATATCACAACCACAAATTATCCATGCACTCACGGGCCAAGGATATTCAGTATATTCATCAATGGTCATGATCATGCCAACAATCGTCCATCAATGCACTACGGGCCAATGAGGACTTTTACCACATCATTTGTAACATTAAGGTCATGATTATACCAATAATCCCGGTCATAATCATACCAAGTCCATCTATGCACTACAGAATACGTAAGATGACTTTCAACATAATATAAACATGAGAATGATGACAATGATATAAGAATTCAATAAAACAAGTTCAAGAATTAATTTATCCAGGGAACCAATCACGTCCAAATTGTCGACATGATCTTTTGCTTTGTGGGGTAAAACTCAAGAATGCTCAAAAGAATATTTCCATGAAAAGATATCTTTGGATGAAGCCTTGAAATATCAAGGATATTCCACTAATTTCATGGAGTATTAAAGCCAAAACTTTAACCAACTGAGTATAATAAAGAATGGAATAACAAAAGAAATCACCAGGCATGCGATAGATCGCACAGATAGGTTATTCCAACAGAATAATAAACAACAGAACCAGGTCATGCGTAAATGCACAGACAGGATTTTCCAAAAGAATAATAAATAACGGAAATAGGTCATGCGTAATGCACACACATGATATTCCAACAGAATAATAAATAACTTCACCAGGCATGCGATAGACCACACAGACAGGATATTCCAACAGAATAATAAATAACGGAACCAGGTCATGCGTAACGCACAGACAGGATGTTCCAACAAAATAATAAAGAATGGAATAACAAACGAATTTCACCATGTATGCGGTACTTCGCATAGACAGGTTATTCCAACATAATAATTAAGAATGGAATAACAGAAGAATTTCACCAAGTATGTGGTACATCGCATAGACAGGTTATTCCAACATAATAATAAATAATGAAATAACAGAAGAATTTTACCAAGTATGCGGTACTTCGCATAGACAGGTTATTCCAACATAATAACAAATAATGGAATAACAGAAGTTCTCTTCATAAAAACGAAAGAAAGAAATAATACCCCTTACCATAAAAGAAGAGTATTTCGACTGGTAGGACGAGGATATTTTTGAAGAAAACTTGCACTACGCTCAAAGCTTCTTAAAACTCTAAAGAAATACGCCAAGATTATAGAAGAATTCTCCGAACTTCGGTGGTTTTCAATTCTAACTAAGCATCCTATTTATAGGAAAATAGAAAGGATACTATCTTTTGCACTATGCAATAAAATATAATATATTCTATTTATAATCAAATAAAATAAAACTTTATAAAAAATATTCATTTTATATAAAAAAGATTTTACTATGCAAACACTATCAGAACCTATGCAAACACTATATGCATAATAAAAATATAATATATTCTAATTATTGTCTAATAACACAAATAACTTTATAAAAGTATTCTGTTTTATATAAATCCTTTTATATTTTATTACATTAATAATACTAATAAAACAAAATTTATATAATATATATATATATAAACTTCCGTGACTTCATAAAAAGACACCTCAATATATCTAACAACATTTATCATTATTATTATAATTCACAATATTAATCGACCAAGTCATTCCCAGGAAAGAGGGGGCTTTTCAATAAGGATTTCTCCCTATTGGCGCACAATTAGGTGATCAAACCTCTCCTTGGCAGAACTTCTAGACATCGTTAATATTGCAAATAATAATATTAATAACTCTGTCATCTCAATTATTGATTTAATAATATATAAAATATCGACAATAATTGAATTAAATAACGTGAGATACTATGCAACAATTACTAAAGCAATAATTGAACAAAACTGAGTGATTTCTCATATAAGCATCAATAATCAATACTGGTAATACTATGCAACCACAGCGTATTCATTTGACTTTTTACTACCGAGTAGTTCAACAGTTTTAACTGTAAAACTTCCGCCGTTATTTTCATAAAAATATTTTTGTCGTTTTCTCAATCTAACAATAATTCCGTTGTGGGGTCCACCAATAATTGTGTCGTCGTATGAATATTCCTGTTAAAACGAATATTCCCCAACCAATCGAATATTATATAACAACTTGCGTACTTTTGCAAAATTTATAAATATTACCCACAACTATAACATTATATCAAATTCATTCCATAATATTTAAAAATGATATTTATAGAAAAATCATCTTTATTAAAAAGTTGGGGTCTTACACAATCCATTAGAAGAGTCAAGTAGAACATAATGTCTACTATCTCCTCTAGATTAAAAGTCCATCGTTAATATTTCATTCCTGTAATACTCATCAACAGTTCTTTGTTATACCCAAGATAAAAAGAACTCTCATCACCTGTCTTCACCTGAACCACCAAAGATTATAGTTAAATCCACAATTCATATTTATAATCATGTAAATCAACAGTTTCTCCTTGCCACAAAGGCTTAATAGAACGTTTACTCAATATCCTTACCCTTAAGGCTAAAGATATTTAAATGTAATAACAATGATCATACCAATCAGTTGTCTACCTTTGCACTACGTGCCAAAGATATTCAACTATAAAACCAATGGTCATGATCATACCAATCAATTAATCTGTCGATCAAAGGCACTACTAAGAAAAGACATTCAACTGTTAACTAATGGTCATGATCCTGCCAATCACATCATCGAATTATCCATGCACTACGGGCCAAGGATATTCATTATTATCACCAGTGGTTATGATCATGTCATACACCTGTCCATCTTTGCACGTAAGCCAAAGATATACAACTATAAAACCAATAATCAACAGTCCATCTTTGCACGTAAGCCAAAGATATACAACTGTAAAACTAATAATCAACAGTCCATCTATGCACGTAATCCAAAGATGACTTTAATCACAATATAAGCATGAGGATGATGACAATGATATAAGCATTAATCAAATGAAATCAAGCATAAATATTAAAGACTTTAAATTTGTCCAGAGTTTAAAAATATCCAAATTGTCAACATGATACTGCTTCGTGGAGTAAAATTCAAGAATAATATTCATGTACCAAAAATAATTTGGACAGAAAAGAAATATATTTTTCCCGTGAATAGTACCCCATGAATAGTACACTGTGAATAGTACTTCGGGACTAGTACCCCTACATGAAAAGTGTCCCAAATACCCGAGTGAATAATACTAGAGTGAATAGTAACCGGGTGAATAGTAACTCGTGAATAGTACTCCCACACAAAAATTATCCCGAATATCTGAGTGAATAATACTAGAGTGAATAGTAACCGGGTGAATAGTAACTCGTGAATAGTACTCCGGCACAAAAAGATCCCCGAATACCCGATTGAATAATACTAGAGTGAATAGTAACCCCGACACAAAAAGGTATAAATTCTATAATAAAATTCGTACCAATATTCCGGCATAATGATATTAAAAGAAATAATATCATTTACAAAGAAATAATACCCCTTAATTATGACAGTTGAACGAAAATAATATTCCTACGAATATTGAACGAAGATGATATTCCTTACGAATATTGAACGATTATAATATTCATACGAATAGGAAAATAATATCTCTTCAGAATATGAAATAAATAATACCCCTTACTATAATAATAATATCCCTTACTTGTAAGACCCCAACATTTTAATAAAGAGGATTTTTCTATAAATATCATTTTTTAAATATTATGGAATGAATTTGATATAATGTTATAGTTGTGGGTAATATTTATAAATTTTACAAAATACGCAAGTTGTTATATAATATTCGATTGGTGGGGAATATTCATTTTAACAGAGAATATTAAATGCGATCTGACACAATCATTGGTGAACTCCATAAACGAAATTATTGTTTGATTGAAAGCGACAAAAATATTTTATGAAAATAACGGTGGAAGTTTTATAGTTAAAAGCTTGAACTACTTTCATTAGTAAAAGTACAATGTAATACATTGGTTTCATAGTAGCACCGATATTGATTATTGATGCTTACGTGAGAAGTCACTCGGTTTTGTTCAATTATTACTTGAATTGTTGCATAAGATCTCACGTTAATTGATTTAATTATTGTCGATATTTTATATATTATTAAATCAATAATTGAGATGATGAGCTATTAATATTATTATTTACAATATTAACGATGTCTAGAAGTTACGCGAGGAGAGGTTTGGTCACCTAATTGCGGCATGATAGGGATAAATCCTTATTGGAAAGCCCCTCTTTCCTGGGAACGACACCGGTCGATTAATATTGTGAATTATAATAATAATGATAAATATTGTTAGATATATTGAGGTGTCTTTTTGAAGTTACGGAAGTTTATATATATATATATATATATATATAAATTTTGTTTTATTAGTATTATTAATGTAATAAAATGCAGAAAAGCTTTTATATAAAAATGTAATACTTTTATAAAGTTATTTGTGTTATTAGACAATAATTAGAATATATTATATTCTATTATACATAGTGTTTTGCATGGTAAAATCTTTTTATACTTTTATAAAGTTATTTATTTTATTAGACAATAATTAGAATATATTATATTTTATTATGCATAGTGTTTGCATAGTACCTACATACATAGTGTTTGTATAGTAAAATCTTTTTATATAAAATAAAATACTTTTAATAAAGTTTAGTTTTATTTGATTATAAATAGAATATATTATATTTTATTGCATAGTGCGAGATAGTATCCTTTCTATTTTCCTATAAATAGGATGCTTAGTTAGAATTGAAAACCACACTAGAAGTTCAGAGAATTCTTCTATAATCTTGAGCGTATTTCTTTAGAGTTTTAAGAAGCTTTGAGCGTAGTGCAAGTTTTCTTCAAGAATATCCTCGCCCTACCAGTCGGAATACTCTTCTTTTACGGTAAGGGGTATTATTTCTTTCTTTCATCTTCATGAAGAGAACTTCTGTTATTCCATTCTATGTTATTATGTTGGAATAACCTGTCTATGCGAAGTACCACATACTTGGTAAAATTCTTCTTTTAGTCCATTCTTTGTTATTATGTTGGAATAACCTGTCTATGTGAAGTACCGCATACTTGGTGAAATTCTTCTATTATTCCATTATTTATTATTATGTTAGAATAACCTGTCTATGGGAAGTACCGCATACATGGTGAAATTCTTCTGTTATTCCATTCTTTATTATTCTGTTGGAACATCCTGTATGTGCGTTACACATGACCTGGTTCCGTTATTTATTATTCTATTGGAATATCCTATCTGTGCGTTTACGCATAACCTGGTTCCATTATTTATTATTACATTTGGAATATCACATGCAATGCGTTTATACATGACTTTGGTTCCGTTGTTTATTATTCTGCTTGGAATAACACATGCATGCGGTCTATTGCATGTCTGGTGATTTGTTTTGTTATTCCATTCTTAATTATACTCAGTTGGTTAAAGTTTTGGCTTTTATACTCCATGAAATTAGTGGAATATCCTTGATAATTGCGCTTCATCCAGTATCTTTTCATGAAAATATTCTTCTGAGCATTCTTGAGTTTTACCCCACAAAGCAGTATCATGTTGACAATTTGGACGTGATTGGTTCTTGGATAAATTAATTCTTGAACTTGTTTTATTGAATTCTTATATCATTGTCATCATTCTCATGTTTATATATTACATTGAAAGTCATCTCGTGGCTTTGTAGTGCATAGATGGACTTGGTATGATTATGACCAGGGATTATTCAGTATAATCATAACCGTAGTGCATTGATGGACAGTTGTTGGCATGATCATGACCATTGATGAATACACGAATATCCTTGGCCCATAGTGCATGGATAATTTGTGGTTGTGATACTAATGAATATGCTTGGCCGTAGTTCAAGGATAATGTGGATTATTTATTAAGCTGAGTCCCAGCGATAAAAGTGATAAAAACCTTTTAAATCATAGAAGATAGTAGATTTTATTCTCTACTTGACTCTTTTAATGGATTGCTTGTTCCGTTGCAGTTAAACTTAATGTTTGTTATATTGTATCAGTTTAACACTATTGAAGGCTAACAATAATTTATTCTGCATTATCTTAGTCATAATATTTCTTACTGGGCTAGTTGAGCTCACCCTTTTACTTTCATTGTTCTCTTCAAGAAATGAGAACGTAGCAGGGACTAGTCGGGGAACGGAGTGACGGTCTAAATGATAGAATTTGTAGTCCTCACTATTCTATGAAATAGTGTGTTAATAAATGTATCGAGGACTTATTTTGAGTTTGAATACTGTCTAGAAGACAATATTTGTATTAAAACTCACAGCTCATGGTGTATATTTAAGATTGTATTTGTATTCTGTACCATGTATTTGGCGACTCAGAATAGGTGATGTATACCTATTTTGGGGGCATCACAGTTGGTATCAAAGCCTAGGGATATGATCCCTGGCTAAGATGTGAGACAAGAACTAGGAGGGGAGAGACGGGGAATTCCTTCGCTAGTATGATCTACTTAAGTTTATTTGGTATTTAATTGGTCAGTCAGGGTATAGGGATAATATGTGATATGTTAATTAACCCTTGTTTTGTGTCAGTATTTGAAAATGACATCCGAGAATGTTGAGAACAACAATGGAGCACAGGAGACCATTGAGTCTCCACAGATCAATAATCAGGATAATGTGCATCAGGAAGGCGACAATACTCAGGCAAATAACAACACGGACCAAATGATGAACGATGGAATGTTCAGAGGCTTTATGCAATTCATGCAACATCAGGTAAGAGCGGCTCCTGTCCAAAATACAGGTAGAAACACTGGCAACTATAGGACGGTCACCGATAAGCAGTTCAAGAAACTGGGACCACCGGAGTTTTTTGGAGAGCCAAAACCACTTAAGGCGGAGATGTGGATAAAGCAGATCAACAAGATATTTGATGTCTTGGGATGCTCCGAGGAGCAAAAGGTTCCCTTTGCCACCTTCATATTGCGGGCAGAGGCAAATTACTGTTGGGAATCTGTAAAGCGTACTCAACCTGCCGCACTGAAGATGTCTTGGGAGAAGTTCCAAGAACTGTTCAATGACAAGTACTTTCCCGAAAGTATTCGTCACATGAAAGAGGTAGAGTTCATCAAGCTGGAGCAAAACAACATGACCGTGTCGCAGTACGAAGCCAAGTTTTCCGAGTTGTCACGTTTGCGTCTCATTTGGTTGATAATGAGGAGAGAATAACGCGAATGTTTCTAAGAGGTTTGAAACCCAAGATACATTGTGAGACCCCAAATTTTATGAATAAAGATTTAATTTTCTCGAAATATGTTTTTGAATATTATGGTGTGAATTTGAGATAGTGTTATAGTTGTGGGTAGTATTTATAAATTTTACAAAGTATGCAAGTTGTTATATAATATTCGATTGGTCGGGGAATATTCGTATGACGGCACAATCATTAGTAGACCCCACAACGGAAGTATTGTCGTAGTTAGAAAACGATAGAATTATCATTTTATAAAAATAACGGCGAAAGTGTTACCGTTAAAACTGTTGAACTATCCGGTAGTAAAAGTACAGTAATACGCGTGGTTGCATAGTAGCACACGGTATTGATTATTGATGCTTACGTAAGAAGTCACTCAATTATACTCAATTATTGCTCTGATGAATTGATGCATCATATCTCTCATATTATTGATTCAATTGTTGTCACAGTATCATCTGCATAATATGTTATATTATTAAATTAATAATTGAGACGACAAAGTTATTCATATTATTATTTGTAATATTGACAATGTGTAGAAGTTCTATCAAGGAGAGGTTTGGTCACCTAATTGCGCGCCAATAAGGAGAAATCCTTATCGGAAAGCCCCCTCTTTCCTGGGAACGACCTGGTTGTTAAATATTGTGTATTATAATATTAATGATGAATAAGTTCGTGTTGATTAAAGATGAATTTAATAGTTCCATTGTGTTAGAATTATTAGTGTTAGTGGAAATCGACATTTATTTCGATATTAATTGATGTCTAGAAGTTATACTGACCAATCGGGTAATTAATCGGATAAATGAGCAATTAATTGCTATTGATTCATATGATTATAACTATTTATTCACATGTGTGTATAATTGATTCACATTCATTTACTATTAGGGGAGTTGGTGCAAGATTGATAATACTTGAATGACTAAGTTAAAAATAGAGGTATAGATGGAGGTACTATACTGTAATTCGTATTTTCACATGTCTAGAACTATTGAGTCACATGATTTACTATTGATTCACATTATTTACTATTAGGAGAGGTGGTGCAAGTTTGATAATACTTGCAGGACTAAATTAAAAAGGAAGAAAGAGAGGAAGGTATTATACTGTAATATTTTAAGCCCCAAAACATGCAATTATCGAAACTATATTTTTCTATAAATAAAAGCTCATTCTTCCTTCATTTCTCACCAATTCACTAAAGTTATAGAGCAATTATTATAGAGAGAAATTATAGAGAGAAAGAAGAAAAGAAATCTGCTACCTCTCTACTCCAGTATCCAATTTCTTTCTAAGGTAAGAGGTATTATTTCTTTCGTATTCATGAAGAGAGCTTCTGTTATTCCATTCTTTATTATTATGTTGGAATAACCTGTCTATGTAAAGTACCGCATACATGGTGAAATTCTTCTGTTATTCCATTCTTTATTATTATGTTGGAATAACTTTGCATCATGCAATCTTTGCATACATGGTGAAATTCTTCTATTATTCCATTCTTTATTATTCTGTTGGAATATCCTGTCTGTGCGAATTACGCATGACCTGGTTCCATTCTTTATTATTCTGTTGGAATATCCTGTATATGTGTATTACGCATGACCTGGTTCCATTATTTATTATTATGTTGGAATAACCTGTCTGTGTGGTCTATCGCATGCCTGGTGAAATTATGTTGTTATTCCATTCTTTATTATTATGTTGGAATAACCTGTCTATGCGAAGTACCGCATATATGGTGACATTCTTCTATTATTCCATTCTTTATTATTATATTGGAATAACCTATCTATGCGAAGTACCGCATACATGGTGAAATTCTTCTGTTATTCCATTCTTTATTATTCAGTTGGAATAACCTGTCTATGTGGATTTACCACATGCATGGTGAATGATCCTTCAGTATTCATTCCTTATTAAATTATGGAAATGATCTGCTTCGTGGATTCTGCGCATGGTGGGCGAAAAATCCATTCTTGATTCATATATTCTATTATACTCAGTTGGTTAAAGTTTTGGCTTCTATACTCCATGAAATTAGTGGAATATCCTCTATATTTGCGCTTCATCCAGTATCTTTTCATGGAAATATTCTTCTGAGCGTTCTTGAATTTTACTCCACAAAGAAGTATCATGTTGACAATTTGGACGTTATTGATCTTTGGATAAATTAAATTATAAATCTTTAAAATTTATCCTTGAACTTGTTTTATTGAATTATTATGTCATTTTCAACATCCTCATGCTTATATTGTGATTAAAGTCATCTTTGGCTTACGTGCATAGATGGACTTGGTATGATTATGACCAGGGATTATTCGATGTAATCATGACCGTAATGTAATGAATGATGTGGTAAAAGTCCTCATTGGCCTATAGTTCATTAATGGACAGTTGTTGGTATGATTATGACCAGGGATTATTCGGTATAATCATGACCATTGATGATTACATGAATATCCTTGGCCGTGGTGCAGGGATGATTCAATTTTAATTATTAAGCTGAATCTCTGCGATAAAGTTGATGAAAAACTTTTTAAATCATAGAAGATAGTAGGTTTTATGCTCTACTTGACTCTTCTAATGGATTGCTTATTTTCGCTGCAGTTGTTGATCTGAAACTTGTTGTCTATTGTATTCTATCAATTGTTATATTGTTGAAGGCTAAGGATAATTTATTCTGCATTATCTTAGTCATAATATTTCTTACTGGGCTAGTTGAGCTCACCCTTTCTTTTATTGTTCTCTTCAAAATGAGAATATATATCTGGGACGAGTCGGGGAATGGAGTGATGGTCCAGGATAAATGACTTTAGTAGTCCTCACTATTCTACGGAATAATGTGATAATAATTGTAATGAGAACACCATTGAGTGTGGATATTGTCTAGATGACAATATTCTTGTTTAAACTCTCAGCTATGTTTTGTCGTATTTTACACGACTGTTGTATAATTAAGTTTGTATTTGGATTTATGTACCATGTATTTGGCGACTCAAGATGGGTGATGTATACCTATTTTGGGGGCGTCACATACGTCAATATCTTATCTCTCATAAACTGTGTTTGTATTTAGATGTTGTTAATAGGACTCAGTTATTGGAGCGCGATAATGAGTCAACCCAACCAAAAGAGAGCAGCCAGCAAAATGATAATACCAGTGATAACAGTCATCGAAGTGGTGACAATAAGCGTGGAGGGAATTAACATGCCAGAAATGGTAACCACTTCGATGGTAATCATGGCCAAAACAATAAGAATGGACATTTCAAGAAGAGGAGATTCAACAATGATGGAAAGACGCCAACATCAGCACCTGTCGTTAAGAAAGGAGAACGACCACCTATCATATGCTTCAAATATGGAGGAGAGGGACACATCAGTCCAAACTGCGCGATGCCATCCAAAGCATGTTGCAATTGTGGAAGAGAAGGTCTCCTGGCCCAATTTTGTCGTGCACCGAAGACAAGTCCAGCTGGGATGGAGGCATCAAAGGCCGTCCCAGACAAGACAAAATCGGTAGTTCAAGGGAGAGCGTTTGTCGTGACCTCCCAGAAAGCAAGGAAACCGAACGAGGTCTTCACGGGTAAGCTTATCATAAACATACTGGTTCTACCCATTCTTTTATTTCTCCTACTTGTACTCAACGTTTAAATTTGACTCCGGAGAAATTGGACTTTGACTTATCTGTTGAAACTCCATTGGGAGAAACCTTCATTACATCCACTGTTTATAAGTCTTGTTTGGTTCAAATTGGTACCCTCACATTACCTGTTGATCTTATTTCTTTGAAAATACTTGCATTTGATGTGATTCTAGGGATTGATTGGTTAACTACTCATCATGCAAAAATTGATTGTTTCGTAAGGTTGTTAGCTTTCATATTTCTAATCAACCTATTATGCGAATTCAAGCAACCAAACCATTAAAATCAATCACTGTCATCTCAAGCCATAAAGCTATTCGTTTATTGAAAAATAGATGTCAAGCTTTCTTAGCTCATGTCACGGATTTAAACAAAAATACGTCAGTTTTGAATGATATCTCTATTGTTAATAAATTTCCTGACGTATTCCCTGAAGAACTTGAACCCGGTACAAAACCTATTTCCAAAACCCCATATCGAATGGCTCCTATTGAACTTCAGGAGTTAAAGCCCCAACTGCAGGAATTGTTAGACATCGGTTTCATTGGTCCTAGTACGTCTCCTTGGGGTGCTCCTGTTCTATTAGTGAAGAAGAAAGATGGGAGTATGCGACTTTGTATTGATTATCGGGAGTGGAATCATGTCACCATCAAAAATAGGTACCCATTGCCACGTATTGATGACCTGTTTGACCAGTTGCAAGGAGCCAAATTCTTTTCAAAGATTGATCTTCGTTCCGGATATCACCAATTGAAGATTAGAATCGATGACATTCCAAAGATGGCTTTCAGAACTCGGTACGGGCATTATGAATTCCTAGTCATGTCCTTTGGATTGACTAATGCTCCTGCTGCCTTCATTGATATGATGAACCGAATATTCAAGAAATATTTAGATCACTTTGTGGTTGTCTTTATTGATGACATCCTTATTTATTCCAAAAGCCGTGAAGATCATGAGCAACACTTGAGGCTGATACTCCAAAAGCATCGTGAATATAAGCTTTATGCCAAGTTGAAGAAACGCGAGTTCTGGCTTGAGGAAGTAGCATTCCTTGGGTACGTAGTATCAAGTCATGGAATATCTGTTGACCCAAAGAAAGATTGAAGCTATTCAAAGTCGGAGCAACCTAAATCGATGATCCAGAAATCGTAGCTTTCTCGGCTTAGCTGGTTATTATCGGAGATTCGTAGAAGGGTTTTCTCGAATCGCTACTCCATTAACTCAGCTCACTCGGAAAGATACAAAATTCGGTTGGAACGAGGAATGTGAGAAGAGTTTTCAAGAACTCAAGAGGAGACTCATTTCAACACCTGTTCTGAAAATACCATCTGGCTTGGAGGGATTTGTCATCTACAGTGATGCTTCGGGCAAAGGGTTAGGATGTGTTCTCATACAACATGGGAAAGTCATAGCTTATGCCTCTCGACAACTCAAAGAATATGAGTGGAATTATCCTACTCATGATCTAGAGTTGGCAGCTGTTGTTTTCGCACTTAAAATTTGGAGGCATTACTTGTATGGGGAGAAAGTGGAGATCTTTACGGATCATAAAAGCCTCAAATATTTCTTCACTCAAAAGGAACTCAACATGCGACAACGACGTTGGCTTGAATGCTTGAAAGATTATGATCATACCATCCAATACCATCCTCGGAAAGTAAGCGTGGTAGGCGGCGCATTGAGTAGAAGATCATATCTTGAACGCAGTGCGATATTGACAAAGCAAAGGCCCATTTTGTGTGACTTGCAAAGGATGGAGATAGAGTTAAAGACTCCAGGGACCCATGTGATGATAGTGAATATACGAGTAGAACCGACTTTAATTGATAAAGTTAAAGCTGCTCAAGTTACAGATCTGGAGCTGATGCGTATGAGGAAGAAAGTGCAAGAAGGTGTTATGCCAAAAGCAAGAATCGATGAAGAAGGAATACTTCGAGTCAACTCCAGACTTTGTGTTCCTAACGACCCTGATTTAAAGTATAAAATCATGATGGAGGAGCACAACACACCGTTTGCAATCCATCCTAGGTGTACCAAAATGTATCGTGATCTTCGTCATACATTTTGGTGGAGCAATATGAAGAGAGAGATAACGTTGTTTATCTCAAGGTGTCTAACTTATCAACGAGTCAAGGTGCAGCATCAAGTACCAAAAGGTCCATTGCAACCACTTGAAATTCCATAATGGAAGTGGGATCACATTACCATGGATTTAGTTACTGGTCTTCCCAAGGTTTCTCAAGGCATAGACGCAATTTGGGTCATTGTTGATAGATTGACCAAGTCTGCTCATTTCTTACCAATACGAGAAACCTATACACTTGAACGTCTTGCTCGTATATACATAAACGAGATTGTAAGACTGCATGGTATGCCAGTATCCATAGTTTCTGATCGAGACCCAAGATTCACTTCACGATTTTGGGTTAGCTTTCAAAAAGCTATGGGCACGGATTTACGATTTAGTTCGGCATATCATCCTCAGACGGACGGACAATCAGAGAGGACTATTCAAACTCTTGAAGATTTATTAAGACTCTATGTCCTTGACTTCAAGGGAAGTTGGGACTAGTTCTTACCAATGGTAGAGTTTTCCTATAACAACAGCTACCAAGCAAGTATTGGCATGGCTCCATTCAAAGCGTTGTATGGAAGAAAGTGTTATTCTTCAGTATGATGGGATGAGGTGGGTGAAGCAACGTTGTCGGGACTGGAGTTGGTACGTATGACTACGGAAAATATTCAAACGATACGATAATGTATAAAAACCTCACAAGATCGACAAAAGAGTTATGTTGATCTTCATCGAAAGGACAAGGAATTCGATATTGGAGATCATGTGATGTTACGTGTTTCTCAATGGAAAGAAGTTACGAGATTTGGAAAGAGAGGAAAGCTCAATCCTCGATTCATTGGCCCATTTTTAATCATCGATCGAGTAGGAACTGTGGTGTATAGACTCGTTTTACTGCCAAGTATGTCTCGTGTTCATAACGTTTTTCATATATCTATGTTACGTAAATATGTGGAAGACCCGAACCACATTATTGAGTTAGAACCGGACGAAATAGCAAAAGATTTGATGTATAAAGAGGTTCCTGTTCAAATCTTGGATAAGAAGGAACATATTCTACGCTCCAAGGTTATACCTCAAGTCAAAGTTTTGTAGAGAAACCACGATGTTGAGGAAATGACCTGGGAGATAGAATCTAAAATGAAATCAAGATATCCTTACCTTTTCGACATACCAGGTACGTACCCTAACTTCGAGGGCGAAATTTCATAAGAAGGGAAGGTTGTAAGACCCCAACTTTTTAATAAAGATGATTTTTCTATAAATATCATTTTTAAATATTATGGAATGAATTTGATATAATGTTATAGTTGTGGGTAATATTTATAAATTTTGCAAAGTACGCAAGTTGTTATATAATATTCGATTGGTCGAGGAATATTCATTTTAACAGGGAATATTCGTATGATGGCACAATCATTGGTGGACCCCACAACAGAATTATTGTCGGATTGAGAAAACGATAAAAATATTTTTATGAAAATAACGGCGGAAGTTTTACAGTTAAAACTGTTGAACTACTCGGTAGTAAAAGTATAGTAATACACGTATTTGCATAGTAGCACACGGTATTGATTATTGATGCTTACGTGAGAAGTCACTCATTTTTGTTCAAGTTATTGCTTGATGGTGTTGCGTAGTAAGATCTCATTATTATTTGATTCAATTATTGTCGATATTTTATATATTATTAAATCAATAATTGAGATGACGAGTTATTAATATTATTATTTGCAATATTAACGATTTCTAGAAGTTACGCTTGATGAGAGGTTTGGTCACTTAATCAAATCGCTTGGCATAATAGGGAGAAATCCTTATTGGAAAGCCCCCTCTTTCCTGGGAACGACCTGGTCGATTAATATTGTGAATTATAATAATAATGATAAATGTTGTTAGATATATTGAGGTGTCTTTTTATGAAGTCACGGAAATTTATATATATATATATATATATATATATATATATATATATATAAAATTTATTTTATTAGTATTATTAATGTAATAAAACAAAAAAGCTTTTTATATAAAACAGAATACTTTTTATAAAGTTTTGTTTTTTTGATTATAAATAGAATATATTATATTTTATTGCATAGTGCAGCATAGTATCCTTTCTATTTTCCTATAAATAGGATGCTTAGTTAGAATTGAAAACCACACCAGAAGTTCAGAGAATTCTTCTATAATCTTGAGTTTGACGCCCCCAAAATAGGTATACATCACCCATCTTGAGTCGCTAAATACATGGTACAAAATTCAAATAAAACTTAATAATACAAATGTCGTGTAAAATACGACAAAACGTAAACTGAGAGTTTTAATAAGAATATTGTCATCTAGAAAATATCCACACTCAAAAGAGTCCTCATTACATTTATTTTCACATTATTTAACAGAATAGAGAGGACTACTAATACTATCTTCTGGACCGTCACTCCGTTCCCCGACTAGTCCCGGCTACGTTCTCATTTCCTAAAGAGAACAGTGAAAGAAAGGGTGAGCTCAACTAGCCCAGTAAGAAATATTATGACTAAGATAATGCAGAATAAATTATCATTAGCCTTCAACAATGTTAAACTGATAAAATATAACAAACATCAAGTTTAACTGCAGCAAAACAAGCAATCCATTAAAAGAGTCAAGTAGAGAATAAAATCTACTATCTTTTATGATTTAAAAGATTTTTCATCACTTTTATCATTTGAAACTTCGACAATAAATAATCCACATCATCCTGCACTTTTCACGGCCAAGGATAATCATTAGTATCACAAACACAAATTATCCATGCACTTCTACCAAAAGATATTCGTGTATTCATCATCAGATGGTCATGATCATGCCATAAAACAATTCATCTTTTCACCCTTGGTGAAAGAGAATCCATAGCCATAATCATATAAAAACTATCCATCAATGCATTACGGGCCATGAGGACTTTTCCAACATCATTTGTAACATTACGGTCATGATTATACTTGAATAATCACAGTCATAATCATACCAAGTCCATCTATGCACTCTGAGGCCCACAGATGACTTTCAACATAATATAAACATGAGGATGATGACAATGACATAATAATTCAATAAAACAAGTTCAAGAATTAATTTATCCAAGAACCAATAACGTCCAAATTGTCAACATGATACTTCTTTGTAGAGTAAAATTCAAGAATACTCAGAAGAATATTTCCATGAAAAGATACTGGATGAAGCGCAAATATCAAGGATATTCCACTAATTTTATGTAGTATAGAAGCCAAAATTTTAACCAAATGAGTATCACAAAATATATGAAACTGCAATGGATTTTCACCCGCCATGCGGTAATCCACGTAGACAGATCATTTCCATAATTTAATAAGAAATGAATACTAAGGGTCATTCACCATGCATGTGATAATCCACATAGACAGGTTATTCCAATAGAATAATAAAGAATGGAATAACAGAAGAAATCACCATGCATGCGATAGACTGCACAGATAGGTTATTCTAACAGAATAATAAAGAATGGAACCAGGTCATGCGTAAATGCACAAACAGGATATTCCAACAGAATACTAAATAACGGAACCAGGTCATGCATAAACGCACCGACATGAAGTTCCAACAGAATAATAAAGAATGGAATAAAAAAAACTTCACCAGGCATGCGATAGACCGCACAGACAGGTTATTCCAACATAATAATAAATAATGGAACCGGTCGAAAGTAATACGCTTGCAAGCGGGATATTCAACGAATAATAAAGAATGGAATAATAGAAGAATTTCACCATGTATGCGGTATTTCGTATAAACAGGTTATTCCAACATAATAATAAAGAATGAAATAACAGAAGAATTTCACCATATATGCGGTACTTCGCATAAACAAGTTAATCCAACATAAGAATGAAGAATGAAATAACAGCTCTTACGAGTATTAAAAAAAAATAATTCTCTTCATGAAAACAAAAGAAAAATATCCCTTACAGGTACAACAAATAATATCTCTTACCTTTGAAAGAAGAGTATTCCGACGGGTAGGGCGAGAATATACTTGAAGAAAACTTGCACTATCTTCTACGCTCAAAGCTTTCTTAAACTCTAAAGAAATACGCTCGAGATTACAGAAAAAGAACTCTCTCTATAATTTCTCTCTCTAGAGTTTCGGTGAATTAAGTAAAGAATAATGAAGGAATGAGCTTATTTATAGGAGAATGGACTGAATAGTAACTAATTCATGAACGGTCCAGTTGATTTACTTTTAATCGGACGGTCCATATTGATTTAATAAAATATTCTAATAAAACAAAATCTTTTAAATAAAATATAATATATTCTATTTATAATATAATAAAAGCGAATAACTTTATAAAAGTATTACATTTTATATAAAAAAAAGATTTTACTATCTGACTATATCTAAACTATATAATAAAATATAATATATTCTATTTATAATCTAATAAAACAAATAACTTTATAAAAGTACTACATTTTATATAAAAAAGCTTTTACATTTTATTACATTAATAATACTAATAAAATAAAACTCATCATCATCATTATTATAATTCACACTATTAATCGACCGAGTCGTTCCCGGAAAGAGGGGGCTTTCAATAAGGATTTCTCCCTATTATGGCGCCTTGATTAGGTGGCCAAACCTCTCCTTGGCGAAACTTCTAGACATCGTTAATATTTAATAACTTTTTTATCTCAATTATTGATTTAATAATATATAAAATATCGATAATAATTGAATCAAATAACGTGAGATACTATGCAACAATTACTGTAGCAATAATTGAACAGAATTGAGTGACTTCTCACGTAAGCATCAATAATCAATATCGTGTGCTACTATGCAACCACGTGTATTACTATACTTTTAACACCGCGTGTTTCAACAGTTAACGGTAAAACTTCCGTCGTTATTTTTATAAAATATTTTTGTCATTTTCTCAATTCGACAATAATTCCGTTGTGGGGTCCACCAATTATTACGTCATTGTACGAATATTCACTGATAAAATGAATATTCCCCGACCAATCGAATATAATATGATAACTTGCATATTTTCAAAAATTTATAAATATTACCCACAACTATAACATTATCCAAATCCACACCATAATTTTGAAAAAATATTTCGAGAAAATTAAATCTTTATTCGTAAAATTTGGGATTTTACAATCTCCCCTCCTTATGAAATTTTGCCCTCAAAATTTACGTACGAACCTGGCATGCCGAACAAATGAGGACACTTCGTCAGATTCTAATTCTTAAGGTATAACCTTTGAGTGTCGAATATGATCCTTCTTATCCAAGATTTTAACACGTATCTCCTCATACGTTAAATCTTCTTCTATCTCGTCCGGTTCTAAATCAATAATGTGGTTTGGGTCATCCACATATTTACGTAACGTCGATACGAAAAAAAAACATTATGAACACGCAACATACTTGGCAGTAAAACGAGTTTATAGGCCACAGTTCCTACTCGATCGAGGATTTCAAATGGGCCAATTAAATCGAGGGTTGAGATTTCCTCTCTTTGTCGATTCTTGCTTCTAGAATAACACCCTCTTGAACCTTCTTAATTTTTCACATTCATCAGCTTTGGGTGTGTAGCTTGAGCGGCTTTAACTTTACCGATTAAATTCGATTCTACTCGTATATTCGTTATCTTCACGTAGGTTCGTATATTCGCACTTGTAACCGCATACGATCTTCTACTCAACGCGTTAGTTACCATGTTCGCTTTTTCTACGATGGTATTGAATGGTATGATCGTAATCTTCAACAGCTCGAGTCAACATCTTTTGCGCGTGTTACGTTCATTTTAGTTGAAAAAATATTTAAGGGTTTAAGAAATGAGTTTTGTACTGGGGTCAATACAAAATTCGATTTCACGCTTTGGGGTAGGCCAAGAAGTCTTCAAGAATACGTCAGGAAATTTATTAACAATAGAAATATCATTCAAAATTGTTACTCTCATCCAAGACTTGGATAGTACGTCACATGACACCTATCAACTTGCCATCGTTATAAACGGCTTCCCCTACAGAAAGTCTGGCTTCGGTGCATTCCACACAAGGGAGTCACCAACGAAAGGCTCGGGGCTCTTTACTTATGGCTTGATATAACAGTGATTAACTTTAGTGGTTTGGTTGCTTGAATTCGCATGATAGGTTGGTTAAGAATATGAAAGCTAACAACCTTACAAAAAGCATGATGAGTAGTTAACCAATCGATTCCTAAAATCACATCATAGGCAAGTATTTTCAAAGAGATACGATCGATAGGTAACATGAAAGTGTTCATTTGAATCAAACAAGATTTATAAGTAGTGGAAGTAACGAAGGTTTCTCCCAACTGAGTTTCAACAGATAAATCAAAGTCTAACTTCTCCGGAGTTAAATTCAAACATTGAACACAACTAGGTGAAATAAAAGAGTGAGTAGAACCGGTATCTAATACGGTATATACTTCGCAGGAGTTTATGATTAACTTACCCGTGATAATTTTATTCAGGTTCCTCGTCACGAAAAAAAACGCTCTCTTAAACTACCGGCTTTGGCTTGTCTGGGACATCCTTTGGCATCACTATCCCAGCTGGACTTGACTTCACCATACGACAAAATCGAGCTAGGTGACCTTCTCTTTAGCAATTAAAACAGGCTTTGGATAGCTACATACAGTTTGGACGGATGTGTCCCTCCTGTCCGCATTTGAAACATACGACCGGTGGTCGTTCTTCTTCCTTTGAAATGGGTGTTGGTGCTGCTGTCTTTCCATCATTATTGAACCTTATCTTCTTGAAATTTCCACTTCTATTATCTTGGCCATGATTACCACCGAAGTGGTTACCATTCTTGGCATGATAATTTCCCCCACGATGGTTATCATTGTTCATGGTGGTCGTTACCATGCGAATGCGATTATTATCGTGTTGTTGGTCGTTACCTTTTGGTTGTGCTGACTCATTATCGCGCTCCAATAACTGAGCCCTATTTACAACATCTGAATATAAACAAAGTTTATGAGAAATGAGGTATTGACGTATTTCGGGTTTCAAACCTCGAAGAAACATTCGCGTCATTCGCTCCTCATTATCAACCAAATGGGATGCAAACCGGGATAACTCAGCAAACTTTGCTTCGTACTGGGACACGGTCATATTATTTTTCTCCAACTTGATTAATTCCACCTCCTTCATGTGACGAATACTTTCAGGAAAGTACTTGTCGTTGAACAATTCTTGAAACTTCTCCCAAGACATCTTGAGTGTGTCAGGCTGGATATGTTTTACAGATTCCCACCAATGATCTGTTTCTTCACGCAACATAAAGGTGGCAAATGGAACCTTTTTCTCCTCTGAGCATTCCAAGACATCAAATATCTTGGTGATCTACTGTATCCACGTCTCCGCCTTAAGTGGTTCTGGCTTTCCCAAAAACTCCGGTGGTCCCAGCTCCTTAAACTGCTTAGTGGTGACCAACTGTGGGTTGCCATTGTTTCCACCTGCATTATGAACAGGAGTCTCTCTCGTTTGCATGAATTTTAAAAAGCTCTTAAACGTACCGTCGTTCTTCATTTGATCAGTGTTGTTGTTTATAGGAGGATTATAGCCTTCCTGATGCACATTATCCAGATTATTGATCTGTGGAGACTCAACGGTCTCCTGTGCTCCATTGCTATTCTCAACATTCTCGGATGTCATTTTCAAATACTGCCACAAAACAAGGGTTAATTAACATATCACATATTATACTTATACTCTGACCGACCAATTAAATACCAAATAAACTTAAGTAGGTCATACTAGCGAAGGATTTCTCCGTCTCTCCCCTCCTAGTTCTTGTCTCATATCTTAGCCAGGGATCATATCCCTAAGCTTTGATACTAACTGTGACGCCCCCAAAATAGGTATACATCACCCATCTTGAGTTGCCAAATATATGGTACAAAATTCAAATACAACTTAATAATATAGCTGTCGTGTAAAATATGACAAAACGTAAACTGAGAGTTTTGATAAGAATATTGTCATCTAGACAATATCCACACTCAAAAGAGTCCTCATTACATTTATATTCACACTATTTAACAGAATAGTGAGGACTACTAATACTATCTTACGGACCGATCACTCTCGTTTCCCAGAGCTAGTCCCACAGCTACGTTCTCATTTCACGAAGAGAACGGTGAAAGAAAAGGTGAGAGCTTAACTAGCCCGATAAGAAATATTATGACTAAGATAATGCGAGAATAAATTATCATTAGCCTTGAACAATGTTAAACCGATAAAATATAACAAACATCAAGTTTAAGCTGCAATGAACAAGCAATCCATTAAAAGAGTCAAGTAGAGAATAAAATCTACTATCTTTTATGATTTAAAAGGTTTTTCATCACTTTTATCGGCGAGACTCGACAATAAATAATCCACATCATCCACACTTTTCTGAGCGAGGATAATCATTAGTATCACAACCATAAATTATCCATGCACTATGGCCAAAGATATTCATGTATTCATCAATGGTCATGATCATGCCATAAAATAATTCATCTTTGCACCCTTGGCCAATGAGAATCCATAGCCATAATCATACCAAAAACTATCCATCAATGCATTACGGGCCAACGAGGACTTTTTCCACATCATTTGTAACATTATGGTCATGATTATACCGAATAATCCTTGGTCATAATCATACCAAGTCCATCTATGCAGTATAGGCCATAGATGACTTTCAACATAATATAAACACGAGGATGATGACAATGACATAATAATTCAATAAAACAAGTTCAACAATTAATTTATCCAAGAACCAATAACGTCCAAATTGTCAACATGATACTTCTTTGTAGAGTAAAATTCAAGAATGCTCAGAAGAATATTTCCATGAAAAGATATTGGATGAAGCACGCATATATCAAGGATATTTCACTAATTTCATGGAGTATAGAAGCCAAAACTTTAACCAAATGAGTATCATAGAATATATGAAACTGCAATGGATTTTCACCCGCCATGCGGTAATCCATGTAGACAGATCATTTGTACAATTTAATAAGAAATGAATACAAAGGGTCATTCACCATGCATGTGATAATCCACATAGACAGGTTATTCCAACGAATAATAAAGAATGGAATAACAGAAGAAATCACCATGCATGCGATAGACCTTGCAGACGAGTTATTCAGCGAATAATAAAGAATGGAACCGGGACATGCGTAAGCGCACGATACAGATATATTTCAACGAATAATAAATAATGGAACGGTCATGCGTAACGCATTTGCAAGCGGGATGTTCCAACGAATAATAAAGAATGGAATAACAAAAAACTTCATCAGCATACGATGAGAATAGCATTGCATGACGAGGTTATTCCAATGAATAATAAATAATGGAACCAGTCGAATGTAATACGCGTTGCACATACGATACGATATTATAATAGAATAATAAAGAATTGAATAACAGAAGAATTTCACCATGTATGCGGTACTTCGCATAAACAGGTTATTCCAACATAATAATAAAGAATGAAATAACAGAAGAATTTCACCATGTATGTGGTACTTCGCATAAACAGGTTATTCCAACATAAGAATGAAGAATGGAATAACAGCTCTTACGAGTATTGAAAGAAAATAATTATCTTCATGAATACGAAAGAATAATACCCCTTACAGGTACAACAAATAATATCCCTTATCTTTGAAAGAAGAGTATTCCGGCGGGTAGGGCGAGAATATACTTGAAGAAAACTTGCACTATCTTCTACGCTCAAAGCTTTCTTAAACTCTAAAGAAATACGCTCAAGATTACAGAAGAAGAACTCTCTCTATAGTTTTTCTCTCTAGAGTTTCAGTGAATTCGTAAGAAATAATGAAGGAATGAGCTTCTATTTATAGGAGAATGGACTGAATAGTAACTAATTCATGAACGGTCCAGATGATTTACTTTTAATCGGACGGTCCATATTGATTTAATAAAATATTCTAATAAAACAAAATCTTTTAAATAAAATATAATATATTCTATTTATAATCTAATAAAATGAATAACTTTATAAAAGTATTCTATTTTATATAAAAAGATTTAACTATGCAAAATACTATGCAAGCACTATGCAACACTATGCATAATAAAATATAATATATTCTATTTATAATCTAATAAAACAAATAACTTTATAAAAGTATTACATTTTTATATAAAAAAGCTTTCTGTTTTATTACATTAATAATACTAATAAAACAAAACTCATCATCATTATTATAATTCACACTATTAATCGACCGAGTTCGTTCCGAGAAAGAGGAGGCTTTCGAATAATGATTTCTCCTATTATCAAGCAAAATTAGGTGACCAAACCTCTCCTTGGCGAGAACTTCTAGACATCGTTAATATTATAATAATAATATTAATAACTTTGTTATCTCAATTATTAATTTAATAATATATAAAATATCGACAATAATTGAATCAAATAACGTGAGATACTATGCAACAATTACTGTAGCAAAAATTGAACAGAACTGAGTAACTTCTCACGTAAGCATCAATAATTAATACCGTGTGCTACTATGCAATCACGCGTATTTCTGTACTTTTAACACCGGGTGTTTCAACAGTTAACGGTAAAACTTCCGCCGTTATTTTCATAAAATATTTTTGTCATTTTCTCAATCCGACAATAATTCCGTTGTGGGGTCCACCAATGATTGCGTCATTGTAGGAATATTCCCTAATAAAATGAATATTTCCCGACCAATCGAATATAATATGACAACTTACATACTTTGCAAAATTTATAAATATTACCCACAACTATAACATTATCAAAATCCACACCATAATTTTGAAAAAATATTTCGAGAAAATTAAATCTTTATTCGAAAAATTTGGGATTTTATATTGAGCGTATTTCTTTAGAGTTTTAAGAAGCTTTGAGCGTAGTGCAAGTTTTCTTCAAGAATATCCTCGCCCTACTAGTTGGAATACTCATCTTTTACGGTAAGGGGTATTATTTCTTTCTTTCGTATTCATGAAGAGAAATTTTGTTATTCCATTCTTTGTTATTATATTGAATAACTCCGCTCTATCTGGCACTGCATACTTGGTGAAATTCTTCATTATTCCATTCTTTATTATTATGTTGGAATAACTTTGTCTATACGCTAAGCACCGCATACATAGTGAAATTCTTCTATTATTCCATTCTTTATTATTCATTTGGAACATCCACATGCATGCGTTAATGCAGACCGGTTCTCGTTATTTATTATTCTGTTGGAATATCATGTTTGTGCGTTTATGCATGACCTGGTTGCATTATTTATTATTGTGTTGGAATATCCTGCCTGTGCGTTACGCATGACCTGGTTCCGTTATTTATTATTCTGTTGGAACATCATGTCTGTGCGTTTACGCATGACCTGGTTCCGTTGTTTATTATTCTGTTGGAATAACCTGTCTGTGTGGTCTATCGCATGCCTGGTGATTTCTTTTGTTATTCCATTCTTTATTATACTCAGTTGGTTAAAGTTTTGGCTTTTATACTCCATGAAATTAGTGGAATATCCTTGATATTTACGCTTCATCCAGTATCTTTTCATGGAAATATTTTTCTGAGCATTCTTGAGTTTTACCCCACAAAGCAGTATCATGTTGACAATTTGGACGTGATTGGTTCCTGGATAAATTAATTCTTGAACTTGTTTTTTTGAATTTTTATATCATTGTCATCATTCTCATGTTTATATTCTGTTGAAAGTCATCTGTGGCCTGTAGTGCATAGATGGACTTGGTATGATTATGACCAGGGATTATTCGGTATAATCATGACCATAATGTTACAAATGATATGGTAAAAGTCCTCATTGGCCTGTAGTACATTGATGGACAGTTGTTGGCATGATCATGACCATTGATGAATAGACGAATATCCTTGGCCCGTAGTGCATGGATAATTTGTGGTTGTGATACTAATGAATATCCTTGGTCGTAGTGCAGGGATGATGTGGATTATTTATTAAGCTGAGTCCTAGCGATAAAAGTGATGAAAAATCTTTTAAATCATAGAAGATAGTAGATTTTATTCTCTACTTGACTCTTTTAATGGATTGCTTGTTCCGCTGCAGTTAAACTTTATGTTTGTTATATTGTATCAGTTTAACACTATTGAAGGCTAACGATAATTTATTCTGCATTATCTTAGTCATAATATTTCTTACTGGGCTAGTTGAGCTCACCCTTTTACTTTCATTGTTCTCTTCAGGAAATGAGAACGTAGCAGGGACTAGTCGGGGAACAGAGTGATGGTCCAGATGATAGCATTTGTAGTCCTAACTATTCTATGAAATAGTGTGTTAATAAATGTATTGAGGACTTATTTTGAGTTTGAATACTGTCTAGAAGATAATATTTGTATTAAAATATTTAATTGCTCATTTATCCGATTAATTACCCGATTGGTCAATATAACCTCCAGACATTAATTATTATCGAAATAAATGTCGATTTCCAGTAACACTAATAATTCCCACACAATGGAACTATCCATTTCATCTTTAATCAACACGAACTTATTCATCATTAATATTATAACACACAATATTTAACAACCAGGTCGTTCCTAGGAAAGAGGGGGCTTTCCGATAAGGATTTCTCCTTATTGGCGCGCAGTTAGGTGACCAAACCTCTCCTTGACAGAACTTCTAGACATTGTCAATATTGCAAATAATAATATGAATAACTTTGTCATCTCAATTATTGATTTAATAATAAAAAATATTGTGACAATAATTGAATAAAAGCGAGTGACTTCTCACGTAAACATCAATAATCAAAGATATCTTGTATAATACTGTGCGCTACTACTACGCAACCACGCCAGACATACTATACTTTTATCACCGATTATTTTATGACAACTTTCTTACTTTGAAAAAATTTCACATATCACCATTAACTTTAACCTTTTATCAATTTAACCATTTATTAAATAGAATAATTATAAGAAAAGTGAATACTTTTATTTCATAAAATTTGGGGTCTCACATATACCTATTTTGGGGGCGTCACATCAACCCTCGATTTAATTGGCCCATTTAAAATCCTTGATCAAGTAGGAACTGTGGCATATAGACTCGCCTTACCGCTAAGTATGTCGCGTGGTCATAACGTTTTTTTTTACTTATCGATGTTACGTAAATATGTGGACGATTCGAACCATGTTATTGAATTAAAACTAAACAAGATAGCAGAAGATTTAACATATGAGGAGATACGTGTTAAAATCTTGGATAAGATGGATCGTATTCAACACTCAAATGTTATACCTCAAGAGTTAGAATCTGAAATGAAGTCAAGGTATCCTCACCTATTCGGCATACCAGGTACGTACGTAAATTTCGAGAGTGAAATTTCATAAGGAGGGGAGATTATAAAACCCCAGATTTTACGAATAAAGATTTAAATTTCTCGAAATATTTTTTTTTAATATTATGGTGTGGATTTGATATAATGTTATAGCTGTGGGTAATATTTATAAATTTTGCAAAGTAAGCAAGTGGTTATATAATATTCGATTAGTCGGGGAATATTCATTTTAACAGGGAATTCGTACGACGGAACAATCATTGGTGGATTCCACAACGGAAGTATTGTCGTAGTAAAAAAATGACAGAATTATCTTTTATTAAAAATAACGGTGGAAGTGTTACCGTTAAAACTATTGAACTACCCTAAGTAGTAAAAACACGATGAATACGCATGGTTGCATAGTAGCACACCAGATTGATTATTGATGCTTACGTGAGGAGTCACTCGATTATACTCATTTTATTGTTACGATAATTCTTTGCGATCATATCTCTTATATTATTGATTCAATTATTGTCACAAAGATCATCATCAGTATAATATGTTATATTATTAAATCAATAATTGAGACAACAAAGTTATTCATATTATTAAATTGCAATATTTACAATGTCTAGAAGTTCTGTCAAGGAGAGGTTTGGTCATCTAATTGCGCGCCAATAAGGAGAAATCCTTATAGGAAATCCCCCTCTTTCTTAGGAACGACCTGGTTGTTAAATATTGTGAATTATGATATTAATGATGAATAAGTTCGTGTTGATTAAAGATGAAGTTGATAGTTCCATTGTGTTGGGATTATTAGTGTTAGTGAAAATCGACATCTATTCCGATGATAATTGATGTCTAGGGGTTATATTGATAAATCGGGTAATTAATCGGATAAATGAGCAATTAATTGCTACTAATTCACATGCTTATATAACTATTTGTTTATATGTGTGTACTATTGAATCACATTCTTGTACTATTAGGGGAGTTGGTGCAAGATTGATAATACTTGCATGACTAAGTTAAAAATGGAGGTATAGATGGAGGTACTATACTGTAATTCATATTTTCACATGATTATAACTATTGATTCACATGATTGAACTATTGATTCACATTATTTACTATTAGGGAAGGTAGTGCAAGTTTGATAATACTTGCAGGACTAAATTAAAAATGAAAGAAAAGTTGGAGGTATTGTACTGTAATATTTTGAGCCCCAAAATGTGCAATTATCGAAACTATATTTTCCTATAAATAAAAGCTCATTCTTCCTTCATTTCACACCAATTCACTAAAGCTATAGAGCAATTATTATAGAGAGAAATTATAGAGAGAAAGAAGATGTGACGCCCCTAAAGTAGGTATACAACACCCATTCTGAGTCATCAAATACATGGTATAGAAAGCAAACTACAACTTTATTACTACAATTGTCGTGCAAAATACGACAACACATACTGTGAGTTTAAATACAAATATTGTCTTCTAGACAATATCAACACTCAAATAAGTCCTCATTACAATTATTCATACACTATTTTACAGAAATAGTGAAGACTGCTAAAACATCTTTCTAGAACCATCACTCCATATCCCGACTCGATCCTGCTATGTTCTCACCTCTTGAGAAGAAAAATAGAACAAAAAGGAAAAGAGTGAGCTCAACTAGCCTAGTAAAGAATATTATGAATAAGATAATATACAAAAAATTATCATTAGTCTTCAACAGGGAAAAATCTGATAAAACATAATAGACAACAAGTTTTAGATCAAAACTGCAGCGGAAACAGCAATCCATTAGAAGAGTCAAGTAGAGAATGAGTTCTATTATCTTCTAAGATTTAAAAGTCCATCATCAATATTTGATCCCTGTAACAACAATCAATATACATCTTTAATCGAATTTTCATCTTTTGCACTTCTGGGCCGAAGATATTCATTTATATCACCGATTGGTCATATTCATCTCAACACTGTTCATCTTTGCACTACGGGCCAAAGATATTCATCGATTAATCATTCATCTTTTACTACAAGGGCGAAAGATATTCAATAATATCATCATTAAGGACTAAGGATGATGAAAAATATTTTAGAAAAACGAATCCGGTGAGACGAGAAGGACAAATATTAGGGATTAAGTATTACGGTTTATCGAGATCAATAATACTTCATAATAACCAATTGAGAAGCGAAATTCAAAAATAAAGATCAAAACATGGATCTGATCAAATATAGTAACCATAATAGATATCTTGGACAAAAGAAAAATTTTCATTTTACGGTGAATAATGTAGATTATATCGTGAATAGTAACCCCGTGAATAAAAAGTTCCAAAAAAGTTGATTAAAAAGTTCACCAATATTTCGGTATAATGATATTGAAGAAAATAATATCATTTAAGAAGAAAATAACATCCCTTACCTCAAAATAACCGTACTTCTGACTGAATTTCAGATATAGTGCTGAAGGAACTTGCACCGTATAGCAACACTCAAAAGTATAAAAATACTCACAAGAATACGCTCAATAATATAGAGAGAGAAAGAGAGAAAACTTTGTTTCTGGTGTGATTTTCAATTCTAACTTAGCCCTCTATTTATAGGAAAATGTTAGCACGCCGAAGCAGACTTGACCTGCTACCTGATGGCTTTACCAACTACTATTGCCACCCACCACATTTGAAATAAAATTCAGCACATTTCTTCACCAACCACAAGTGGGGCCCACTCAATTCTAGAATTTTCCATCAAAATCATTTATAAACCTAATTTTCAAATCAGTCACCTCTTAAAATTCATAACAAAACATACGTTCATTTTTAACAGTTCAAAATTTGTGGACATATACTCAACTTATATATGTATAACATATCCAAAAAGCACAACGATCCAAGGGTCGGATTAAAAATTATAACTCACATGATATATATCATAAAAATCTTGATTTGATTTTTAATACCTCCATTCAGAAAAAAATCTTGATAAAACACCTCAACATTAATTCCTTGATTATAACCACATAAAATAAATAAATCCATTATTTATATCGCATCAAATAAATATTTCCTTATCAATAATTAATTATTTATTCACAAATAATATTACGAATCCATCATAATGATGACAATCGGTGGTTCCGGAAAGAGGGGCTTTCCATAAGGATTTCTCCTTCTTGGCGGCGATTAGGTGACCAACCCTCTCCTTAGATGAACTTTCTAGACATTGACAATAATGTTATCTAATAATATTATTCAATTATAATATGAATTATTGATATGATAATGAGAAATCTTGTGCGGTGAGAATTATTGAAACAACAATAATATAAAATATCAACGCACAATTATTGAATCAATAAAATAAAATATTGAGCGATAATTACTTTGTAACAATTATTGAGTAGTGCCTTCTTACGTAAGGATCGATAATTGAAAATCTCTTGTATCTTGTCTGGTGTGTCTTCTTTATGCGACCACGCGTATTCTTATATTTTAACCACGGGTATTCAATGATGTTAACAGTAACAACTTCTACTGCTTTATTATTTATAAAAACTCATACTTTGTCGTTTTCTTCATCCAACCATTTTTACATTATAGGGCCCTGAATGGTTTGCGGCGTAAATGCGAATATTCCCAAACAACAAGAATATTCCACGACCAAAAACGAATATTCCCCGATAGAAATGAATATTCTATAACCACTTGCTTATTTTGCAAAATTTGCACATTTCACCCATAACAAAGTATTATATCAAATTAACACCTTATTAATTTAGAATAATGAATAGAAAAAATTTAATTTTATTTATAATAAGTTGGGGTCTTACAACCTCCCCTCCTTATAAAATTTTGTCCTCGAAATTGACGTACTTACCTGGTGTTTCGAAAAGGTGAGGGTACCTCGCTTTCATTTCCGATTCCAACTCCCAGGTCATTTCTTCAATAGCATGGTTCCTCCACACAACCTTAACTTATGGTATAACCTTGGTGCATAGGACATGTTCTTTCCTATCCAAGATTTTAACAATACCTCCTCGTCGTTAAATCTTGATTTATCTCGTCTGGTTATAACTCAATAATGTGGTTGGGTCTTTCACATATTTACTGAAGCATAGATATGTGGAAAACATTATGAACATGAGAGACATACTTGGAGGTAATCTGAATCTATAGGCCACATTTCCTATTAGGTTGAAGAATCTCAAATGGACCAACAAACCTTGGATTGAGCTTTCCTCTCTTTCCAAATCTTGTAACTCCCTTCCATGGAGCAATACGTAACGAATCATGATCCCCGATATTAAATTCCACGTCCTTTTGATGAAGATCGGCATAACTCTTTTTTGTCGATCTTATGAGGTTTGAATCGTTATTGAATCATTTGGATCTTTTACGTAGTCAAATGCGTACTAATTACGGTCCCAACAACGTTGTTTCTCCCTACCTCGTCCCAACATCTTTGAGAAACAACACTTTCGTCCATCTGGCGCCTCGAATGGAGCCATGTACTATACTTGCTTGATAAGCTGTTGTTGTTGTAGGAGAATTCCACCAGATGGCAAATACTTATCCCAACTTCCTTTGAAATCTAAGACACAGAGTCTTAATAGATCTTCAAGGGTTTGAATAGTCCTTTCCGATTTCCCATCCGTTTGAGGATGATATGCTGAACTGAATCATAAATCAGTGCCCATAGCTTTCTGCAAGCTAACCCAAAATCGTGAAGTGAATCTTGGATCACGATCTAAAACTATGGATACTGGCATGCAATGAAATTTCACAATCTCATTTAAGTACATACGAGCAAGACGTTTAAGGGAATAAGTCTCACGTATAGGCAAGAAATGAGCAGACTTGGTTAATCTATCAACAATAACCTAAATCGCATCTATACCTTGAGAAACCTTGGGAAGACCCATAACGAAATCCATGGTAATGTGTTCCCACTTCCATTCCGGAATCTCAAGTGGTTGCAATGGACCTTTTGGCACTTGATGCTCCGCCTTTACACGTTGACAAGTTAAACACCTCGAGATAAACTCTGTGATCTCTCTCTTCATATTGTTCCAACAAAATGTATGTCGAATATCATCATACATTTTGGTACTCCCGGGATGGATTGCAAACGGGGTGTTGTGTGCCTCCATCATGATTATATGCTTTAAGTCAGAATTGTTAGGAACACAAAGTCTAGAGTTGACTCGAAGTATTCCTTCTTTATCGATTCTTGCTTCTGGAATAGCTCCTTCTTACACTTTCTTCTTCATACACATCATTTGGTCCGTAGCTTGGCGACTTTAACTTTATCGATTAAAATCGGTTCTACTCGTATATTCGCCATCATCACGTGGGTCCGGGTCTTTAACTCTATCTCCATCCTTTGCAAATCATACAAAATGGGCCTTTGCGTTGATAATATCGCTTTTCGTACTTGCATATATGATCTTACTCGATCGTCGACTACTACGTTCGCTTTTCGAGGATGATATTGAATAGTGTGATCGTAATCTTTTAACAGCTCAAGCCAACGTCGTTGCCGCATATTGAGTTCTTTTTGGATGAAGAAATATTTGAGGCTTTTATGATCCGTATAGATCTCCACTTTCTCCCTATACAGGTAGTGTCTCCATATCTTCAACGCGAAAACGACTACTGCCAACTCCAAATCATGAGTAGGATAATTCCTCTCATATTCTTTGAGTTGTCACGAGGCATAGGCTATGACTTTCCCATGTTTCATGAGAACATATCTTAACCCTTTGCCTGAAGCATCACTGTATATAACAAATCCATCTAAACCAGATGGTATTGCCAGAACAGGTGCCGAAATGAGTCTCCTCTTGAGCTCTTGGAAACTCTTCTCGCATTCTTCACTCCATACGAATTTTTTATCTTTCCGAGTCAGCTGAGTTAACGGAGTAGCGATTCGAGAAAATCCTTCCACGAATCTCCGATAATAACCAATTAAGCCCGAGAAAGTTCGCGTGCTTGATCATGCAGGCTTGGTTGCTCCCAACTTTGTATTGCTTGATCTTTGTCGAATCAATAGATACTCCATGTTTTGACACCACGTGCCCAAGGAATGCTACTTCCTCAAGCCGAAACTCACATTTCTTTACTTGGCATATAAGCTTATTTTCACGAAGCCTTTCTAGTATTAGACTTCAAATGGTGCTCATGATCTTCACGGCTTTTGGAATAGATGAGGATGTCATCAATAAAGAAAACAACGAAGCGATCCAAATATTCCTTGAATACTCGGTTCATCATATCCATGAAAGCGGCGGGAGCATTAGTCGATCCAAAAGACATGACTAAGAATTCATAATGCCCGTCTGGGGAGTTACGAAGGCGGTCTTTGGAATATCCTCGGTTTAATCTTGGTTGATGATATCCGAAGCGAAGGTCGATCTTTGAAAAGAATTGTGCTCCTTATGGCTGGTCGAGCAGGTCATCATCAATGCGAGTAAGCGGATACCTATTCTTGATGGTGACATGGTTTAATTCTCGATTATTCAATACAAAATCGCATACTCCCGTCTTTCTTCTTTCTGAATAAAGCAGAGCACACCCGAGGAGATGTCTTGGGGCCAATGAAACCGATGTCTAATAACTCTTGTAGTTGGACTTTTAACTCACGAAGTTCAATAGGAGCCATTCGATATGGGGTTTTAGAAATGGGTTTTGTACACGGTTCAAGGTCGATAAAGAATTCAACATCACGTTACGGGGTAGGCCAGGAAGTTCTTGAAAATACATCGGAAATTCTCTAACAACAAAATATTATCCAAATCGACTTGTCTTTTTCAAATCCATAACATGGGCTAAGAAAACTTGACATCCATTTTTAAAAAATGAATAGCTTTATGGCTTGATATGATAATGGCGATTTTAGTGGTTTAGTTGTTTGAATTAAGTATAACAGGTTGGTTAGGAATATGAAAACTAACAACCTTACGAAAATAATCAATTTTGGCATGATGAGTAGTTAACCAATCAATCCCTAAAATCACATCAAATGCAAGTATCTTTAAAGAAATAAGATCAATAGGTAATGTAATTGTGCCAACTTGGATCAAGCAAGGTTTATAAACTGTAGATATAATAAAGGTTTCACCCAACGGAGTTTCAACAGATAAGTCAAAGTTTAATTTCTCTGGAGTCAAATTTAAACGTTGAGCACAAGCAGGAGAGATAAAAGAATGGGTAGAATCAGTATCTAGTAAGGTATAAACTTCGCAAGAATTCAAGATTAGCTTACTCGTGATCACCTCGTTCGGGTTCCTTGCGTTTTGGCTAGTTACGACAAACGCTCTTCTAGGAACCGTTGATTTTGACTTATCCGGGACAGCCTTTGGAGTCACCATTCCCGCTGAACTTGGTTTCACTATGGTAAAATCTCGAGCGATATGTCCTTCCTTTCCATAATTATAACATGGATTGTTGTGGGTAGTTTGGGCTGATATGTCCCTCTTTCCCGCATTTGTAACATCTATCTAACTGGTCGTTCTCCTCCCCAGAATTTGTTGTTGGTGTTTGTCTTCTTTTCTGCTGATGTCTTCCGTCATTGTTGAATCTCCTCTTTCGAAAATTTCCACTTGACTCACCTCTCTATTATCATGGCCACAATTACCACCCAGTGGTTCTGCTTTTTGTCCATATTTTTCCTCCTCATTTGGTTATCATCGCTCACGATGACTTCTTGTCACCGTGTATGACCACAGTTGTGGTCCCTCGGTTGAGTATACTCATTATCTCGCTCTAATAATTGAGCCATTGTTGACAACATCTCGAATCTGAGAGAAAATTTATGAGAGATAAGGTATTGGCCGAATCTCGGGTTTTAGACCTCTCAAAACATCCGCGTCATCGTTCCTCATTTTCTACCAAATGAGGTGCGAACACTGGATAACTCATGAACTTCGCCTCGTCTTTGAGACAAATCGTGTTGTTACTGTTCGATCTAATAAACTCTACATCCTTCATATAGCGAATACTTTTTTCGAAAGTACTTGTCATTGAACGATTCTGAAATCTTTCCCAAGACATGTTGAGTGCGGTTTGGTGGATACCTTCACAAATTCCCACCGATGTCTGCCTCTCCACGGAACATAAAGGTGGCAAATGGAACCTTTTGTTCCTCCGTGCATCCCAAGACATCAAATATCTTTGGTAATTTTCTTGACCCATGTTTCTGCCGTAATCGGATTGGACTTTCCCCAGAAATCTGGTGGTCCCAACTCCTTGAACTGTTTGGCTGTGACAGACCATGCGTTGCCATCATTTTCACCCGTATTTTTACACGAGTCTCCCTCATCTGATTTTGCATGAACTGCAAAAAGCTCCTAAACATTCCATCATTCATCATTTGCTCGGTAGTGTTGTTTACAAGAGGAATATTATCTTCATGTTGCATGTTCTCCTGGTTTGTGACTAAAGGTTGTTCCACAGTCTCATACACTCCATTGTTGACATTCTCAGCAGCCATTCTTAAATACTGCCATAAAACAAGGATTAATTAAACAAATTAACATATCACATAATATCCTATATTATAATGAGCAACAACAAATAAGCTTTGATAGGACACACTTTAGCGAAGGATTTACTCATCTCTCCCTCTAGTTCTATTCCCGATCTCCGCCGGAGAGATCATATCCCTAAGCTTTGATACCAAGCTGTGACGCCCCCAAAAATAGGTATACAACACCCATTCTGAGTCGCCAAATACATGATACGAGAAGTAAACTACAACTTTATTACTACATTTGTGCGTGCAAAATCGACAACACATCTTTGTGAGTTTAAATACAAATATTGTCTTCTAGACAATATCAACACTCAAATAAGTCCTCATTACAATTATTCATACATTATTTTACGAAATAGTGAGGACTACTAAAACATCTTTCTAGAACCATCACTCCATACACCAACTCAACCCTGTTATGTTCTCACCTCTTGAGAAGAAAAATGGAACAAAAAGGAAAAGGGTGAGCTCAACTAGCCCAGTAAAGAATATTATAACTAAGATAATATACAACAAATTATCATTAGTCTTCAACAGGGAAAAATCTGATAAAACATAATAGACAACAAGTTTTAGATCAAAACTGCAGTGGAAACAACAATCCATTAGAAGAGTCAAGTAGAGAATGAGTTCTACTATCTTCTAAGATTTAAAAGTCCATCATTAATATTTTATCCATGTAACAACAATCAATATATATCTTTAATCAAATATTCATCTTTTGCCTTTACAGCCAAAGATATTCATTTATATCACCGATTTGGTCATGTTCATCTCAACACCTATTCATCTTTTTTTGCACTACGGGCGAAAGATATTCATCGATTAATCATTCATCTTTGCCTTCTACAGCCAAAGATATTCAATAATATCATCATTAAGGACTGAGGATGATGAAAAACATTTTAGAGAAAAGAATTCTGGTGAGACGGAAGGACAAATATTAGGGATTAGTATTACGGTTTATCCAAGATCAATAATACTTCATAATAACCAATTGAGAAGCGAATTTAAAAATAAAGATCAAAATATGGATCCAATCAAAGATAGTAACCATAATAGACATCTTGGACAAAAAGAAAAATTTTCATTTTTGGTGAATAGTGTCGTATTAAATGAATAGTCAAGATATCGTGAATAGTAACCCCGACACAAAAAGTTCCAAATTTGATTAAAAAAGTTCACCAATATTTTGGCATAATGATATTGAAGAAAATAATATCATTTAAGAAGAAAATAACATCCCTTACCTCAAAAACAACCGTATTGAATGAAATTTGGGATATAATCTTTGAATGAAACTTGCTTTAGTATAGCAACTCTCAAAGTATCTAAATACTCACAAAATACGCTCGATAATATAGAGAGAAAGAAGAAAAACTTTGTTTACGGTGTGATTTTCAATTCTAACTTAGCCCTCTATTTATAGAAAAATGTTAGACGCCAAGAAGCAGACTTGACTGCTACTTACACGATGGCTTTACCTACTACTATTGCCACCCACCACATTTGAAATAAAATTCAGCACATTTCTTCACCAACTACAAGTGGGGCCCACTCAATTTTAGAATTTTCCACCAAAATCATTTATAAACCTAATTTTACGAATCGATCACCTCTTAAAATTCATAACAAATCATCGTTCATTTTAACGGTTCAAAATTTGTGGACATATTCTCAACTTATATATGTATAACATATCCAAAAATCACAACGATCCAATGGTCGGATTAAAAATTATAACACACGCAATATATCGTAAAAATACTAATTTGATTTTTAATACCTCCATTCTGACAAAAATACTTATAAAACAGCTCAACATTAATTTCTTCAATTATAACCACATAAAATAAATAAATCCATCATTTATATCCGCATCAAATAAATATTTCCTTATCAATAATTAATTATTCACAAATAATATTACGAGAATCACAATAATGACAACCGGTAGTTCTTCAGGAAAGATGGGGCTTTCAATAAGGATTTCTCCTTCTTACAAGCGCATTAGGTGACCAAACCTCTCCTTGTATGAAACTTTCTAAACATTGCCAATAATGTTATCTAATAATATTATTCAAATAATATGAATTATTGATATGATAATGAGAAATACTGTGCAGTGACAATTATTGAAACAATAATAATATAAAATATCAACGCAACAATTATTGAATCAATAAAATAAAATATTGAACAGTAATTACTGTAAAAATTATTGAGTAGTGCCTTCTTCCTTAAGGATCAATAATTCAAAAATACTTTTCTGTCTGAGTGTCTTCTTTGCAACCATGCGTATTATTCGTATTTTTAACCACCGGGTATTCCAACGATGTTAATTGGTAACAACTACTGCGTTTTTATAAAAACTCATACTTTGTCGTTTTTTCTTCATCCAACCATTTTTTACCATTATAGGGGCCCACAAATGGGCATGCGTAGTAAATGCGAATATTCCCAAACAACAAGAATATTCCACGACCAAACGAATATTTCCCGACAGAAATGAATATTCTATAACCACTTGCTTATTTTGCAAAATTTACACATTTCACCCATAACCAAAGCATTATATCAAATTAACACCTTATTAATTTAGAATAATGAATAGAAAAAATTCAATTTTATTTATAATAAGTAGGGGTCTTACAGAAGAAGAGAAGTCTGCTACCTCACTATTCCAGTATCCAGTCTTCTTTTGAGGTAAGTGATGAGTGGAATTTATACCCATGTATCGGATACTTTATGACTTCAAGAATTGCCTGAATTCGTAGTTTTTATACGGTTTTATATGATATTTGTGTTATTGTGCTTAACTGATGAAGTGCAGAGCTCTACATTACTTTTCCAAATTTTAAAGCCATTATTCTCACACTGGCATGCAATGGCCTAATGCCAAGCTTCTTTGGTCAGCAGCATTTATTCCCCCTGCCTTTGATGACATCAAGACCTTGCCATGCTGTCCCATCATTCCTCTATGAGCTCACACTGCAGTATGAAGCTCCATGTCCATATTATTAATGTGGTATGTAAATACCATCTACAACAGACTTAGTTGCCATGCGCTTCACCACCTCCGGTTCCCTGCACGGCCCAGGCCTATGTTTGACCTAGCAAAGGAAGGAAGGATATATAAAAAGGAAAGGAGGTGCATTATAAGATATAGAGCATTGAATAGAGAGAAAGAAGAGATCTAGAGGGTATTTAGCTTAGGATCTTGTTTATTTCTTTTGTAGTTTCTTTTCCTCTCTTAGATAAATGTATGTAAATATAGATTAGCTAGATTAAGGAGAAGTTTGGGTTTCTTTGGAGCATCAAGAGCAATGAGCTACACGGACTGGAGAGCTTGATTCGAGCAGAATGTTTAGAGATTGAAGGGTCTTGATAGAGTTTCTTCTTATTTATTTATTTTCTCTGATTTTGTACTCCATAAGTGTTATCTTTATTGCTACTTGTATTTTATTCAATAGCTATGAACTGAATATTTGCTCTAAGGTTATAATGGAACCATTTGTTATTTAAATTTACTGTCTTATCTCTTTGGTTGGCACCATATGATTTTGTTCGATATATTTATGCTTAATGATTCTCGCTAAGACATTAGTGATGATTTTGGTAATTTACATGATATCGACAGAAGAATTGTAGATTTACACCTGAATATATTGACATGTGATTGTGGGTTTCGACTGTATAAGTTGTGCGTAGAATAGACATATCTATGCACCGCATGCGACCTAATAGAGAGCTTAAACTTAATTCCTTGTTCTGATCAATTCACATAGACATATGTAGGATTGTATCTAGCTTGGGCGTTCTTTTCTGTTCTATTCCCTATCGAGTGGATCTGGAAAGGATTTGTTCGTACATACCTCGACAGAGGTGTATGAGCACTGGTGTGTTCTCGGTCGACAAATTATCGTGACCATTTAGACCATAGAGAGAAGGGTAGCTAGTTTGAAGAAACATAGCACGCCAGGTGTTCGACAGAATACCTGAGTGGGGTGAAGTTGTAACCTTAGCTTGTTATTCCTTAGATTATCATTCGTTATCCATTTACTTTCTTTGATAATTAGTTATGCTTAGAATAATCACTCTTTCATTTGTTCTTTGTTCAATAAGACTTTAGCGATATAAAAGCTCAATTATTTGGTAAATATTAGTGATAGTTCCTCGTGGGTACGACACTCTACTTATCATTGTATTACTTGTTAAACTGCGTATACTTGCGCGTGTTTAGTGATCGGCTATCCGACCTCCATGTTTTTGGCGCCGCTGCCGGGGAACTGTTATTCTAATATTGTCCAATATTGATTTCAATCAATTTAGTCTTACTTTGAACGTATATATATTTATTTCTTTTATTTGTTTGATCGTCCTTTCTTTTATTTTTAAGTTTACAGATTATGGACGATCAATGTTTTCAATGGCCTTATGAGTGGACGACGCCACCAAGCTCGGAAGAAGGACTCGAGAAATTGCAAGTTCAAATTTCCAATGCCTTGAGGTTTTCTGACAATCTTGAGTGTCAGTCCACTCAGAATGTCTGCCGTCAGGATCGAGCTGACTTTGAACCAATCTCCTATCATCCAAACTGCTAGGGTTATTGTGACGCCCCCAAAATAGGTATACATCACCCATCTTGAGTCGCCAAATACATGGTACTAAATTCAAATACAACTTGATTATACAACAGTCATGTAAAATACGACAAAATATAAACTGAGAGTTTAAACAAGAATATTGCCTTCTGATAATATCCATTCTCAATGGAGTCCTCATAGGCGATATACAAACTCAAATTCAAATCCTCATTACATTTATTATCACACTATTTAACAAAATAGTGAGGACTACTAATGCTATCATCTGGACTATCAATTCGTTCCCCTACTAGTCCCGGCTACGTTCTCATTTCCTGAAAAGATTAGTGAAAAAAAGGGTGAGCTCAACTAGCCCAGTAAGAAATATTATAACTAAGATAATGAAAAATAAATTATCATTAGTCTTCAACAATGTTAAACTGATAAAATACAATAGACATCAAGTTTAACTGCAACGGTACAAGCAATCCATTGAAAGAGTCAAGTAGAGAATAAAATCTACTATCTTTTATGATTTAAAAAAAATTTCATCACTTTTATTGCTGAGACTCGACTTAATAAATAATCAACATCATCAAATCATCCCTGCACTACAGGCCAAGGATATTATTTAGTATCACGACTATGAATTATTCATGCACTACGGGCCAAAGATAATCGTGTTTTCATCAACGGACCTGATCATGCCATAAAATAATTCATCTTTGCTCCCTTGGCCGAAGAGAATCCATAACCATAATCATACCAAAAACTGTCCATCAATGCACTACGGGCCAATGAGGACTTTTTCCATATCATTTGTAACATTACGGTCATGATTATACCGAATAATCCCTGGTCATAATCATACCAAGTCCATTTATGCACTACAGGCCACAGATGACTTTCAACAAAATATAAACATGAGGATGATGACAATGATATAAGAATTCAATAAAACAAGTTCAAGAATTAATTTATTCAGGAACTAATAACGTCCAAATTGTCAACATGATACTTCTTTGTAAAGTAAAATTCAAGAATGCTCAGAAGAATATTTCCATGAAAAGATACTGGATGAAGCGCATATATCAAGGATATTCCACTAATTTCATAGAATATAGAAGTCAAAACTTTAACCAACTGAGTATAATAAAGAATGGAATAACAAAAGAAATCATCATGCATGCGGTACTTCACATAGACAGGTTATTCCAACGGAATAATAAATAACGGAACCAAATCGAGCAAAATTCGCACAAGCGGGATGTTCCAATGAGAATAATAAAGAATGGAATAACAATGAAATCACCATGCATGCGGTACTTGGCATGACAAGTTATTCCAATGAGAATACTAAATAACGAAACCAGTCCCAAGTAAGAAACGCATGACATGTGATATTCAATAGTAATAATAAAGACGGAACCAGTCCGTAAGAAACGTGATGCAGGATATTCCAATAGAATAATAAAGACTCAACCAGTCCTAAAGAAAAGCATAAACGAGATATTCCAAATGTAATAATAAAGAATGGAATACGTAAGAATTTCACCAAGTATAGGGTAGCTCAGCGTATCTGATTATTCCAATGAGAATAATAAAGAATGGAATAACATAAGTTCTCTTCATGAATACAAAAGAAATAATACCCCTTACCGTAAAAGAAACTTGATATAGAAGTGGTGAAGTAGCAGAAACTTTTCTTCTTTCTCTCTATAGTTTCTCTCTCTAGAGTTTCAGTGAATTCGTAAGAAATAATGAAGGAATGAGCTTCTATTTATAGAAGAATGGAATGCATAGTAACTAATTCATGAACGGTCCAGATTGATTTACTTTAATCGGACGGTCCATATTTAAAGCAAAATCTTTTAAATAAAATATAATATATTCTATTTATAATCTAATAAAATGAATAACTTTTAAAAAGATTTTACTATGCAAACACTATGCAGGCACTATGCAAATACTATGCATAATAAAATATAATATATTCTAATATCGTCTAATAAAACGGATAACTTTATAAAAGTATTACATTTTATATAAAAGATTTTACTATTAGCCTAATAAAACGAATAACTTTATAAAAGTATTCTGTTTTATATAAAAAGTTTTTGTGTTTTATTACGTTAATAATACGAATAAAACAAAACTTCGTCATCATATAAAATATCGACAATAATTGAATCAAACTGAGTGACTTCTCACATAAGCATTAATAATCAATACTGTGTGCTACTATACAACCACGCATATTACTGTACTTTTACTACTGAGTAGTTCAACAGTATCAACGGTAAAACTTCCGCCGTTATTTTCATAAAAAATATTTTTATCGTTTTCTCAATCCGAATAATAATTACATTGTGGGGTCTACTAATGATTGTGTTGGTCGTCGCATTTAATATTCCCTGTTAAAACGAATATTCCCCACCAATCGAATATAATCTAACAACTTGCATACTTTGCAAAATTTATAAATATTACCCACAACTATAACATTATATTAAATCCACACCATAATATTAAAAAAAATTGAGAAAATTAAATCTTTATTCATAAAATTTGGGATTTTATAATCTCTCCTCCTTATGAAATTTAAGCCCTCGAAATTTACGCGCACTACACAGTATCTTAATGTGATGAGGACGCGTTTAATCCGATTCTAACTCTTGAGGTATAACCTTTGAGTGTTGAATACATTCCAGGATTTTAACAGGTACATCTTTATACGTTAAATTATCTGCTATCTCGTCTGGTTCTAAATCAATAATGTAGTTCGGGTCATCCACATATTTACGTAACATCGATATGTGAAAAATATTATGAACACGCGACATATTTGGCGGTAAAACGAGTCTATAAGCCACAGTTCCTATTTAATCGAGGATTTCAAATGGGCCAATTAAATCGAGGGTTGAGATTTACTCTCTTCGTCGATTCTTGCTTCTAGAATAACGCCCTCTTGAACCATCTTAATTCTTCACATTCATCAGGTCCGGGTGTGTAGCTTGAGCGGCTTTAACTTTATCAATTAAAGTCGATTCTAATCGTATATTCGTTATCTTTACGTATGTTCGTATATTCGCACTCGTAAAAGTATACGATCTTCTACTCAATGCATCAGCTACTACGTTCGCTTTTCCACGATGGTATTGAATGGTACGATCATAATCTTCAACAGCTCGAGCCAACGTCTTTGGCGCATGTTACATTCGTTTTGGGTGAAGAAAATATTTAAGGGTTTAAGAAATGGGTTTTGTACTGGGGTCAGTACAAAATTCGATTTCACGCTCTAGGGGTAGGCTAAGAAGTCTTCAAGAATACGTCAGGAAATTTATTAACGATAGAAATATCTTTCAAAAGTGTGACCCTCATCCAAGACTTGGATAGCACGTCACATTGATACCTATCAACTTGCCACCGTTATTCACGATGTCCCCTACGGATAGTCTGGCTTCGGTGCATTCCACACAAGAAAGTCAACAACGAAAGGATCGGGGCTCTTTACTTATGGCTTGATATAACAGTGATTGACTTTAGTGGTTTGGTTGCTTGAATTCGCATAACAGGTTGGTTAGGAATATGAAAACTAACAACCTTACTAAAAGCATGATGAGTAGTTAACCAATCGATTCCTAAAATCACATCAAAGGCAAGTATTTTCAAAAAGATAGATCGACAGGTAAGGTGAAAGTGTTGATTTGAATCAAACAAGATTTATAAATAGTGGAGGTAACGAAGGTTTCTCCCAACTGAGTTTCAACAGATAAATCTAAGTCTAACTTCTCCGAAGTTAAATTCAAACATTGAACACCACTAAGTGAAATGAAAGAGTGAGTAGAACCGGTATCTAAAACGATATAGACTTCACAAGAATTTATGATCAACTTACCCGTGATAATTTTATTCAGGTTCCTCGTCACGAAAAAAAAAACAACGCTCTCTCTTAAACTACCGGCTTTGGCTTGTCTGGGACATCCTTCGGCATCACCATCCCAGCTGGACTTGACTTACCCATACGACAAAATCGAGCTAGGTGACCTTCTATTTCGCAATTAAAACACATTTTGGATTGCTGCGTACAGTTTGGACGGATGTGTCCCTCCTGTCCGCATTTGAAATATACGAATGGTGGTCGTTCTTCTTTCTTTGAAACGGGTGCTGGTGACGCTGTCTTTCCATCATTATTGAACCTTATCTTCTTGAAATTTCCACTTCTATTATCTTGGCCATGATTACCACCGAAGTGGTTACCATTCATGGCATGATAATTTCCCCCGATGATGGTTATCATTGTTCGGATGGCCGCATTGCCACCCAGTGACGATTATTATCAGTGTTGTTGGTCGTTACCTTTTGGTTGTGCTGACTCATTATCGCGCTCCAATAACTGAGCCCTATTCACAATATCTGAATATAAAAAAGTTTGTGAGAAATGAGGTATTGACGTATATCGAGTTTCAAACCTCGCAGAAATATTCGCGTCATTCGCTCCTCATTATCGACCAAATGTGATGCAAACCACGATAATTCCGCAAACTTAGCCTCGTACTGTGATACGGTCATATTGTTTTGCTCCAACTTGATAAATTCCACCTCCTTCATGTGACGAATACTTTCAGGAAAGTACTTGTCATTGAACAATTCTTGAAATTTCTCCCAAGACATCTTGAGTGCGTTAGGCTGGGTACATTTTACAGATTCCCACCAATGATCTGCTTCTTTATGCAACATAAAGGTGGCGAATGGAACTTTTTGCTCCTCTGAGCATTCTAAGACATCAAATATCTTGGTGATCTGCTTAATCCACGTCTCTGCCTTAAGTGGGTCTGGCTTTCCCAAAAACTCCGGTGGTCCCAGCTCCTTGAACTGCTTAGCGGTGACCAACCGTGGGTTGCCATTGTTTCCACCTGCATTATGAACAGGAGTCTCTCTCGTTTGGTGTTGCATGAATTCTAAAAAGCTCCTAAACGTACCGTCGTTCGTCATTTGATCAGTGTTGTTGTTTACAGAAGGATTATCGCCCTCCTATTGCACATTGTCCTGGTTATTAATCTGTGGAGACTCAACGGTCTCCTGTGCTCCATTGATGTTGTCAACATTCTCGGATGCCATTTTCAAATACTGCCACAAAACAAGGGTTAATTATCATATCACATATTATCCCTATACTCTGACCGACCAATTAAATACCAAATAAACTTAGGTAGGTCATACTAGCGAAAGAATTCCCGCCTCCCCTCCTAGTTCTTATCTCACATCTCAGCCAGGGATCATATCCCTAAGCTTTGATACCAACTGTGACGCCCCCAAAATAGGTATACATCACCCATCTTGAGTCACCAAATACATGGTACTAAATTCAAATACAACTTGATTATACAACAGTCGTGTAAAATACAAAAAAAAACATAAACTGAGAGTTTAAACAAGAATATTGCCTTCTAGACAATATCCATTCTCAATGGAGTCCTCATAGACAGTATACAAACTCAAATTCAGTCCTCATTACATTTATTATCACACTATTTAACAAAATAGTGAGGACTACTAATGCTATCATCTGGACTGTCAATTCATTCCCCTACTAGTCCCGGCTACGTTCTCATTTCCTAAAGAGATTAGTGAAAGAAAGGGTGAGCTCAACTAGCCCAGTAAGAAATATTATGACTAAGATAATGCAGAATAAATTATCATTAGTCTTCAACAATGTTAAACTGATAAAATACAATAGACATCAAGTTTAATCTGCGCGTAGAACAAAGCAATCCATTAAAAGAGTCAAGTAGAGAATAAAATCTACTATCTTTTATGATTTAAAAAGTTTTTCATCACTTTTATCGCTAAGACTCAGCTTAATAAATAATCAACATCATCAAATCATCCCTGCACTACAGGCCAAGGATATTATTTAGTATCACGACCACGAATTATCCATACACTACGGGCCAAAGATAATCGTGTTTTCATCAACGGTCCTGATCATGCATAAAATAATTCATCTTTGCTCCCTCGGCGAAGAGAAATCCATAGCCATAATCATACCAAAACTCGCCCATCAATGCACTACGGGCCAATGAGGACTTTTTTCATATCATTTGTAACATTACGGTCATGATTATACCGAATAATCCCTGGTTATAATCATACCAAGTCCATCTATGCACTACAGGCCACAGATGACTTTCAACAAAATATAAACATGAGGATGATAACAATGATATAAGAATTCAATAAAACAAGTTCAAGAATTAATTTATTCAGGAACTAATAACGTCCAAATTGTCAACATGACACTTCTTTGTAAAGTAAAATTCAAGAATGCTCAGAAGAATATTTCCATGAAAAGATACTGGATGAAACGCAAATATCAAGGATATTCCACTAATTTCATGGAATATAGAAGTCAAAACTTTAACCAACTGAGTATAATAAAGAATGGAATAACAAAAGAAATCACCATGCATGCGGTGATTTCATAGATGATAGTTATTCCAATAGAATAATAAATAACGGAACTAGGTCGTGAAATTCAGCATCGACGGGATGTTCCAATGTAATAATAAAGAATGGAATAACAATGAAATCACCATGCATGCGGTTTGGCATGACGAAGTTATTCCAACGAGAATACTAAATAACGGAACCAGTCCCAATAAAAACGCATGCATGTGATATTCCAAATGTAATAATAAAGACGGAACCAGTCCCCCAAAAGCGACAAAAAGGATATTCCAACAGAATAATAAAGAGGAAACCAGTCCAAATAGAAAAAGCATGCATGAGATATTCCAACGTAATAATAAAGAATGGAATATGAAGAATTTCACCAAGTATAGGGTAGCCAGCACGATACAAAGTTATTCCAATGTAATAATAAAGAATGGAATAATGTAAGTTCTCTTCATGAATACAAAAGAAATAATACCCCTTACCGTAAAAAGAAACTTGATATAGAAGTGGTGAAGTAGCGAGAATACTTTTCTTCTTTCTCTCTATAGTTTCTCTCTGTAGAGTTTCAAAGTGAATTAAGTAAGAAATAATGAAGAATGAGCTTCTATTTATAGAAGAATGGAATGCATAGTAACTAATTCATGAATCGGTCTAGATTGATTTACTTTAATCCTGACGAATCCATATTTAAAGCTAAATCTTTTAAATAAAATATAATATATTCTATTTATAATCTAATAAAACGAATAACTTTTAAAAATATTTTACTATACAAACACTATATCACGCAGCACTATGCAAATACTATGCATAATAAAATATAATATATTCTAATTATCGCCTAATAAAATGGATAACTTTATAAAAGTATTCATTTTATATAAAAGATTTTACTATTAGCTTAATAAAACGAATAACTTTATAAAAGTATTCATTTTTTATATAAAAAGTTTTCTGTTTTATTACGTTAATAATAATGAATAAAACAAAACTTCGTCATCATATAAAATATCGATGATAATTGAATCAAACCGAGTGACTTCTCACATAAGCATTAATAATCAATCTTGGTGTGCTTTCTATGCAAACACGTGTATTATTGTACTTTTTACTAAAGAGTAGTTCAAAGTATCAACCAGTAAAACTTCCGCCGTTATTTTCATAAAAATATTTTTGTCGTTTTCTCAATCCGACAATAATTCTGTTGTGGGGTCTACCAATGATTGTGCCGTTGTACGAATATTCCCTGTTAAAACGAATATTCCCTGACCAATCAAATATAATTAAACAACTTACATACTTTGCAAAATTTATAAATATTACCCACAACTATAACATTATATTAAATCCACACCATAATATTCAAAAAAATTGAGAAAATTAAATTTTTATTCGTAAAATTTGGGATTTTACAGTTATCCAAACTCTTGGGACTACAGTCAAGAGCAATATCATGATCCGAATCATGCCTCTCAACTTGAATATCAGTCTCCACCGCACTATGAGTGGACATCTCAGCCGAACGAAAACTTTGCTGAGACCTCAACACGTGAAGAAGATAACCGACTTGAAGAGCTTCTCACCATCTTTATCGAAAAAAATGAGATTCGGATGGCAAGCCAAGAAGCCGCATTGCACAGCCTTGAGAATCAATTGGGGCAACTCGTCAATGCCATCACAAAACCACCGCAGGGCAATCTTCCGGTCTTAATTGATCTCGACGATGAAGCGACAGAGTATTGCACGGTGGATACGCAAGAAAAATGCAATGAGTCTCGCACAGTTGTTGAGGGAGATGTCATAGTGCCAACTAACCAATCGGTGGAGTCTGAAGTTGAAGTCAAACTGAGAAATAGTGGTTGTATTGTCATTGCTGATCTACTGTCAGAAACCACGTTCCCGACTGTGAAAACCCTGGAGGGCCCAATAGAGCATAAGGAATGTTTTCAATTTAATAAAGCAGGCGAATTAGTGGATAATTCTAAAGGCGAACGATTCTTTGTGCCGAAAGATGACTGGATGGATGAGGGAAAGAAGAATGGCAAATTACCTTTGTCGGCCAAATTTTTAAAAGAATTGACGAATAGGCGGCACGAAAAGGTCATTTTTGCTTATGAACGGGATTGAACGACATCCATATAGTCAAGCCGACGACTTTAAAACAAGCGCTTGGTGGGGAGGCACCCCCATCTCGGTATAAAATTTTATCTGTTTTCTTCCCTTATTTCTAGTTTATTTTGTGTCTGTTCGCTTAGGTTGTTAACATAGCTGCCAGATTGTGCATTAATGTTTTGCGTCGATCACTTACAGACAGCATGTTTAGTATGATATGCTGCATATTATAATAATGTTTCGTTGGTTTTTAGTAATGTATGATAACCTTCGTAGTGTAGATTTTCTTTTTGCCTTGACATGTGTAGATAACAGACAAAAATTTGCAGTATTTGTATCTCGCGCCGCGGCGCTAATCAGTGTGTTGCATCTCACGTCGCGGCGCCATGAGCTTATGCTGCCTTCTGCTAACTCGCACCATAGCGCCATCCAACAAAGGACATCTCGCGCCGTGGCGCCACAAGCGAGACCCAGCTATTGCTAATTCGCTCCGCAACGCCAAACAAAGAAGGATTCATCGCTGCCATGGCCGATAGTAAAAGAATTTGAAATGTTAGAAGCGCTTTTAGCGACCCACGCCTCTCCATTTCTTACCCAATCCCTCGACATCTCTCGGCACCATAGCACAAAACAGCTTTTGTTTTCCCATCAACGTCCCAATCACAGAAGTTTGAGTATTGATCTCTCATCAAATACCCAAAAGCCTCCATCAATTTTCTGGTCAGAGTGATTGCCCACACGAAGTCTCACCTAGGTTTTCTCACTAAGGTATTGTTAGATTTTGTTCAATTGATAAAGTGATTTGATCTGGATTTGTGCATTTCTGTGCTCTTCTTCTTGTGTGATTTGGGGTGATTTCCACTGCTGGAAATCTGGTTTGAGTATTCACAAACAAAGGCTACCCAATTTCAGTTTCCAGACCGCACACAAGGTGCTTGATAAATTGTCTGAGAGAGACAATTGATTGTTTTGAATTATAATTGTTGGGACTGCATTGGGAAATCGTTGTGCATTACTTCAAGGGTCATTTCTAAAGAATTTTGGCACGGTTAGGGACTGTTTTCGAACTTCACTATCTGAAATTTTGGCATGGCACCAAAAAGGCAGCGCCTGAGCGTCGGAGGGTCTTCGTCGTCGTCCGCAGCACCAGAAGCTTGGGACTCCACCAAATTTATCAGTGAGAAAACCTGGAAGCGGTACAGAGACTCCTTTGGCACGCTTAACTTGATTCCTGAACAGGGATTGTGGCCTGATAGAAAAGATGGTGAACTTATGAACATGATACTCGAACGACAGTGGCTAAACTTCACCAAACCGCCCATTTCAGCAGTGATATCTATAGTTCGGGAATTCTACACAAATGCCAGCCCAGATGGTCCTGCTGTGGTTATAGTTAGGGGGCGGTCCGTGGCTTTTGACAGTCAAGCCATCAATGCACTTTTTGGGGTACCCAACTATGCAGGTAATGATTATATGCAGCAGGGAATCCGAAATTATGACTTGGAGGATATCATTAGAAGGCTCTGCAAACCCGGCACGACATGGAAGAAAAATGACTATACGGGCGAAAAGACTAGCTTCCGTGCGTCACTTTCAATCAAGCTATGGGAAGGCTTGGTGCACTGACTTCATTTATGCCAAGATGATCCCGGGCAAATCACTTGAGTGACGTAACTAAAGATAGGGCAATTCTGTTATTTGCCATTGTAATGGGTCTGCACGTAGATATTGGAGTTCTCATCCATGACTCAATCATTAAGGCAATCAAAAGTACCGTTGCTTCGGGACTTCCCCATCCATCAGTGATCACGCGATTGTGCAAGCGGTGTCGGGATACGATGGGGACCAGAAGAGATAACCGCCCATGACCGGCTATTTGACCATCAGACGATCAAACGCTTCAATTTTTGGGATGGGGCAGAGTCTTATGTCAGGGGCGGAGGGTACGGGCCGCCTACAGCACCATCTCCTTCAGCAGACCCAGAGCCTTCGCAAGCATCTGAGGTAGGTCCAGCTGCACAGGGCCTCCTGACTGACATTATGGCATCTCTCACCCTTCTGCATCAGAAACATGATGTCGAGGCACAAAGGCAGCGGAGGCACATTACAGCTGTGGCTCAGAGGCAGGAGATAGCGATGCAGTACCAGGATGAGCTGGTGAACACTATGCAGAGCATCTACACAGACTATTACGGCGAGAGCACGGAGTTCACGCCATACCAGTTTCTTGAGCCTCCTGTCTTCCCACCTTACCCTCCACCATCACCGCCCGCCGAAGCTGATCAGGACGCAGCTGAGGAAGATGAAGCCGATGTCGCTGCTGAGTGAGCGTTCCCCAGGGAAGCCCTCTTGTATATAATTACTTTATGTTTAGCAATTAGGGCATTGCTCACCTCAAGTTTGGGGGTGTTTTTGGCTTTTATCTGTTTATTTTTGTACTGCCATGTTAGGTTGCCAGACTTTAGTATTATTATTATGTTTTTATTATCAGTATTGTGGTGCAGTCTTTTGAACTGCGGGATTATGTTTAAATTTTTATCATTATGGATGCCATGAACTATTTTTGGTTTTATTTATTTATGCTTTGATTATTTTTAGCATGATTGTGGTTTATAGCCATCTTTTTGGGGCTTATACAGATTAGATGCTTGTGCCATTTGAATGGCTTTTTTCACCCTATTTTGAGTTGCTATTTAGCAAGGGTGTTATAGTTATCATTATTTTTTGATTATGGCTGATGACAAGCACCAAGTTTTATGGTCTATCTCTTAGAGTCGTGACATGCATGTATGAGTTAGGGATTTTTCAATTGATAATTTTAAACTGTTATTGATCCGTCCTTCTAGAAGCACCGACCAACTGTGTTAACTAGTAATTCTTTTCAAAATTTAGTTCGCGTGTTTATGCTTTGAACATTTGTTCACTCTTATAAATTTTCATTTTTACAAGGTAATAAAAGACTTAGACGTTTTTACAGTTGTGGATCTTGGATTCGTGCATGAATAAAATATATATATATATAGAATAATTTATTTTTGAAGATTGAATATCGAAAGTCTTACAGTGGGTCGAGATGAAGCGTAAGATGCACTCGCCCATAAACGCAGGACCGATATTGAGATAGAGCATAAAATGTACTCGCCTAATAATCTTCGGTGCGTAAAGTCTAATTGGCTTATATTGATTACATGGCCTTTTCTACTCGAGTTACTAGATTCTTAGGGGTGTTCTACACCTAGTGCCCTAAAGCCATCTGGTTTGGGAGTCATTGATCAAAAGCTCATTCATGGGTAGTTCTGATTAGCCTAAGGTAATTAAGGACTATCCGAGTCAGGTCTTACATTCTTCATGCTAGAGTCTTTTGATCTGTCACTGCACTTGTGTCTTATTCTTAATGCTTGTTGAATGTTTAAGTTGCGGAGTGTGCATTTTTGTATTAACAATCGACTGTGCAAACTTATTTTGAAGCTATGATTAGTTAGGGCGGTTGGTCTCCACACACACACATAGAATGGATCGAATACAGTCTTATGCTTGAAATTGAATGAGCCCTTATTCATATCTGTGTTTGCCCTGTTCTCTGGGAGTAGCTTTATGCTTTGAGGCCATGATACTATATTACAGTTTTATTTGTCTTTCGCGTACGTTTTACTTTTGTTAATGTGTATTAGATAGTTTGCTCGAGGACAAGCAAAGACTTAAGTTTGGAGGTATTTGATGAGTGAAATTTATACCCGTGAATCGGATACTTTATGACTTAAAGAATTACCTGAAATCGTAGTTTTATACGATTTTATATGATATTTGTGTTATTGTGCTTAACTGATGAAGTGCAGAGCTCTACAGTACTTTTCCAGCTTTAAAAGGGCAAAATGACCATTATTCTCACACTCGCATCATGATACCAATGCTGCTTATTGGTGTGCGTGCCGCAGGCTACCACCCCTGACCTTTGATGACATCAAGACTTGCATGACCGCAGTGCCCTTTGTTCCTCTATGAGCTCCATGTTGCAGTATGAGTCTCAGTGTCCATATTACTAATGTGGTCCGCAACACCACCATCTAAAGCTTAGTGGCCATGGCTTTGCCCACCTTCTGGCCCTCAGACAACCAGGGCCTATGTTTGACCTAGCAAAGGAAGGAAGCAGGATATAAAAGGAAAGGGAGGCTGCATTATAAGATATAGAACATTGAATAGAGAGAAAGAAGAGATCTATAGGGTATTTAGCTTAGGATCTTGTTTATTTCTTTTATAGTTTCTTTTCCTCTCTTAGATAAATATATGTAAATATAGATTAGCTAGATTAAGGAGAAGTTTGGGTTTCTTTGGAGCATCAAGAGCAATGAGCTACACGGACTGGAGAGCTTGATTCGAGCAGAATGCTTAGAGATTGAAGGGTCTTGACAGAGTTTCTTCTTATCTATTTATTTTCTCTGATTTTGTACTCCATTAGTGTTGTCTTTATTTCTACTTGTATTTTATTCAATAGCTATGAACTGAATATTTTCTCTAAGGTTATAATGGAACCATTTGTTATTTAAATTGACTGTCTTATCTCTTTGATTGGCACCATATGATTTGGTTCGATATATTTATGCTTAATGATTCTCGCTAAGACATTAGTGATGATTTTGGTAATTTACATGATATCGACAGAAGAATTGTAGATTTACACCTGAATATATTGACATGTGATTGTGGGTTTCGACTGTGTAAGTTGTGCATAGAATAGACATATCTATGCACCGCATGCGACCTAATAGAGAGCTTAAACTTAATTCCTTGTTCTGATCAATTCACATAGACATATGTAGGATTGTATCTAGCTTGGGCATTCTTTTCTGTTCTATTCCCTATCGGGTGGATCTGGAAAAGATATGTTCGTACATACCTCTCGAGTGAGGTGTATGAAACCTTGTGTGTTCTCGATTAAACAAATTTTAAGTGACCATTTAGACCATAGAGAGAAGGGTAGCTAGTTTGAAGAAACACAGCATGCTAGGTGTTCGACAGAATGCCTGAGTGGGGTGAAGGTGTAACCTTAGCTTGTTATTCCTTAGATTACCATTCGTTATCCATTTACTTGCTTTGATAATTAGTTATGCTTAGACTAATCACTCTTTCATTTGTTACTGTTCGAATAAGACGTTTTCGATATAAAGTTGGTATTTGGTAAATATTAGTGATAGTTCCTCGTGGGTACGACACTCTACTTATCACTGTATTACTTGTTAGACCGCGTATACTTGGACGTGTTTAGTGATCGGTTATCCGACCAACAGTAAGGGGTATTATTTCTTTCGTATTCATGAAGAGAGCTATTATTATTCCATTCCTTATTATTATGTTGGAATAACTTGTCTATGCAAAGTACCGCATACATGGTGAAATTCTTCTGTTATTTCATTCTCTATTATTCTGTTGGAATAACTTGTCTGTGCGGTCTATCGCATGCCTGGTGAATTCAGTTGTTATTCCATTCTTTATTATTCTCATTGGAATATCACGTCTGCATGCGGATTCTGGCGCATGACCGGTTCCGCTTTTTATTATTCTATTGAATATCCTGTTTGTCTGCGATTCGCGTGACACAGTTCCATTCTTTATTATTCTATTGGAATAACTCATGCATGCGGCCTATCGCATGTATGGTGAATTCTTCATTATTCCATTCTTTATTATTACTCGCTGAATAACTCCGCTCTATTTGGATTACTGCATGCATGGTGAATGATCCTTCGTATTCATTCTTTATTAAATTGTGGAAATGATCTGTGTACGTGGATTACTGCATGACGGGCGAAAATCCATTTGCAGTTTCGTATATTTTGTTATACTCGTATGAGATATTACTTCTTTTGTACTCGTCATGGAATATCATTTTCTATTGTATTTTTCTACGAGTTACTATTCACCCGGTTACTATTCACTCTAGTATTATTCACTCGAGTATTCGAGGCACTTTTCGTGCCGGAGTACTATTCACAAGTTACTATTCACGGGCTACTATTCACCCGATTACTATTCACTAGTATCATTCACTAGGGTATTTGAGGCACTTTTCATGTCGGGGTACTATTCACGGGGTACTATTCTCGAAGTACTATTCACGGGGTACTATTCACCAGAAAAATATATTTCTTTTCTGTCCATATTATTTTTGGTACATGAATATTATTCTTGAATTTTACTCCACAAAGCAGTATCATGTTGACAATTTGGACGTTATTAATTTCTGGATAAATTAAATTATAAATTTTTAAAATTTATCCTTGAACTTATTTTATTGAATTGTTATGTCATTGTCATCATCCCCATACTTATATTGTGATTAAAGTCATCTTTGGCTTACGTGCATAGATGGACTTGTATGGTTATGACCAGGGATTATTCGGTATAATCATGACCGTAACGTGACGAATGATGTGGTAAAAGTTCTCATTGGCCTGTAGTTCATTGATGGACAGTTGTTGGTATGATTATAACTAGGGATTATTCGGTATAATCATGACCATTAATGATTACATGAATATCCTTGGCCGTGGTGCAAGGATGATTCGATTTTATTTATTAAGTTGAGTCTCAGCAATAAAGTTGATGAAAAACTTTTTAAATAATAGAATATAGTAGATTTTATGCTCTACTTGACTCTTCTAATGGATTGCTTATTTCCGCTGCAGTTGTTGATCTAAAACTTGTTGTCTATTGTATTCTATCAATTGTTATACTGTTGAAGGCTAAGGATAATTTATTCTGCATTATCTTAGTCATAATATTTCTTACTAAGCTAGTTGAGTTTACCCTTTCTTTCATTGTTCTCTTCAGAAAATGAGAATATAGCTGGGACGAGTCGGGGAATGGAGTGATGGTCCAGGATAAATGGCTTTAGTAGTCCTCACTATTCTACGGAATAATGTAATAATAATTGTAATGAGGATACCATTGAGTGTGGATATTTTCTAGATGACAATATTCGTGTTTAAACTCTCAGCTATGTTTTGTCGTATTTTTCACGACTGTTGTATAATTAAGTTGTATTTGAATTTATGTACCATGTATCCATGACTCAAGATGGGTGATGTATACTGTTTTGGGGCGTCATGGCCAAACATCTGGCGGCTCTGAGTCTGATGAGTTAGTTTATTGCAATGACAAAGAACATCGAGATCACAACATGAGGATGGCGATGATGTAATCTTTGTTTTTATTAGAATCAAATTAGTCACTTATATATATATATATATATATATATATATATATATGGAAATGATCCGTGGAATACGTTAGCTATTAACCATGTTTTACTAACGCTCATCCAGTAGTCCAAAATTGGAGTTAATGGTTTGAGATGAGCGCCCACCAGGAGTAGCTGACGACAAATTTCTTTTATCTTTGGCCGCTTCTCCCTCTAATAACTTCGATCATCAACAACATGTTTTTGGTGGCCATTAGAGAAGAATGTGACCGACCATCATAAAAAAATTTGGCTTAATTCGATTATCCTAATTATTCTCGTAAAATAAAATAAAATAATAAATAATTATAAGGATAATTATAAGGATAATCGATAATTATCTTTATACTTATCCTTATACTTATTAACAAAATAAGTATGTATAAGAATAATTCTTGATTATTGTTTTATAATTTTTAATTATAAATAGGAAATAGTGATTAGGTTTATATATTTGAAGCGAAATATAATATAAATTCAATCACTATTTTCTATTTATAATTAAAAATCATAAGATGATAATCGATAATTATCTTATACATAAGATTAATTTCTATATTTGAGTATGAATATAATATAAATTCATCTCTTATGTATAAGAATAATTACTAATTATCATCTTATGATTTTTAATTATAAATAGAAAATAGTGATTGAATTTATATTTTATTCCTACTCAAATATATAAACTCAATCACTATTTACTATTTATAATTAAAATCATAAAACAATAATCGCAATTATTCTTATACATACTTATTTTGTTAATAAGTATAAGATAAGTATAAAGATAATTATCGATTATTCTTATAATTATCCTTATAATTATTTATTATTTTATTTTATTTTACGAGAATAATTAGATAATCAAGATTAAGCCAAATTCGTTGTCACATTCTTCTAGCTGTAATTAAAACATCGTTTTGATCGATAGCGCAGAGGGAGCGGCGCTAATAAAAAGAAATTTGTTGGCGCTACTCCTCTAATCTGGGCTGAATACATCTCGGCCATTAACTCCAATTTTGGACTACCGGATGAGCGTTAGTAAACAGTATTAATAGCTAACGATCCACTTGATATCTATATATATATATATATATATATATATATATATTATTATGTTTAATTTGTTGATATTGTCGTAATACCAGTATCGATATATATACTATATATGTAACTTGTTTTATTATTTTGTTAATTACATGGTGATCAACGAGAAACTAATTTGGACGATGATGCATGACGACCGACGTAGTCTTGTTTTCTAATTATTTATGAGCCTTGTACTTTTATATTCATTCTTTGGATGGCTGTATGTTACTTAAATATTAGATTTATATATATTTCTTAAGTTCATATTGGTTTTTTAATGTTTATATTATACTATTTTGGTGTATGATGGATGTTATTATATTGTTGTTCATGTGTTGGGTTATATAAAACTTGGTTGGAAGTTTATATAAACTGTTTGTTGTGTGTTGGGATATAAATCAGGTACAAAACAAGTATAATTTTTTGGGAAATCTAGAAAATAGAAAAAATATTTTTTTTTATTTTATACATCAATGATCGCATTATTTCATTGATACCTATTATTTGATCGCTAATTGGATCGAAGTGTTAAAATCTGGCCGATACTAATAAGCGATCACGACACGTGGCCCAAGTCAACCTTCACATACGAACAATGTCGACTTCGACAAGCGACGGTCCGGTCGCAGATAAGTCGATCGCTAGTAGTGATCGATGTGCATTCCAATGACGATTTTATTTTATGCGACGACTTATCGATGATCGCAATCGATCAGATATGAATATCGGCCGACGATGGCTATCGCCATAGCCCCCAATAGCTTTGGCGTCGGGTGAAACTGTCGCTATAGCCAAAAAATAAATCGCCATAACTTACTCAGTATTACAAATTGTGTACATATATTTTCCATATATATATATATATATATATATATATATATATATATATTCAACAAACCAAATCAAGTAATTACTTAACCTCTTGAATATATGTACAAAATTTTAATTTTGACTAAATTATGGTGAATCTTTTTTTATTAAAGGATAGCATAAAGATAATATTATCTCCGTTCAAAATTAGATATATATATATATATTTTGACTTTTTAAAGTCAATTTGTAAAATTCTAAAATTTAAAAGTTGTTATGAAGTTATTTAGTTTTAATACAAACAAATATAACAATTGTAAACTAACTATAAAACACAACTAATTATCATATTTGTTGTTTTTAAAACTTGAATGAAATTGTATCAATTTTGAGTTTTAAGATTTCATAAATTGACTCAAAAAGTCAAAATGTATCTCTAATTTCGGAACAAAGAGAACATTTTTTTTGAATCGATCACTTTTCTAATTTTCTTTTTCTCCTACTTTTTATCCGTAAAAGCTTTCTCATATTTTCTCACTCATATTTAATAACTCTTATTTAAATATTATATTTTTAATTGCGGACACATAATATATATAACAAATACTAGTAAAAATAAAGCTACATAGCAATATAATGAAGAAAAAAAAAAGAAGTTGAAAAAATCAAGTTATTTTGTTTTATTTATTGGCAAGTGGAAAACATTTAATTCTCCATTCAAATGGTCAGCACCTCGAATGCTAAAATTCTACTACAATCAAGGAGGACCTAGCACGTCACTTAGTCGGTTATCAAACCGTTAGATCTTCAATTCTTCCGTAAGTCCTAAACTGAATCCCACCATACACGTGGCACTAGCTGATTGCATTTAGCAACTCTCATATACACCGACAAGTGGCGTTGCTAGAGAGGACTAAAATAATGTTGGGACTGGAAACCGGTTTTACCGGTTCTTGAGCCGTTATTTCAGATATATATAGATAGATATATACAATCAAGTGAAAGTTAAGTACTAGAGCATAGAGCTAGAAGAAACAGTGAGAGATCAAAAATATAGAAAAAGAAATAAACAAAAAATTAATGCCAATTTACAGAATTGCCATTGGTTAAGGCGGGGGAGGCGAGCCACCCGGAGGCACTGAAAGCTGGGCTAGCAGAATTTTTCTCTATGGTCATATTTGTTTTTGCCGGGGAAGGCTCCGGCATGGCTTTTAGTAAGTTCTCATACCCAAGTTGTTGGCTCTCTATTTTTAGTATTTATTTTGATGGTAAAAAATAATATTATTAGCATAAGAAAGTATTAAGTTAGAATCCTCTACATTGGTTACATGTTATATTATATATTTTTATTTCGGCCTTTAAAATTCTACTTTTATGTGTACATTTTTATCTCTAATTAAAAAAAGGGAGATTATTTTTTATTTTTGTTTTACTTTTATGTAGTAAACAATGGCGAATCTATGTGGAGGGTAGAATAGACGGTGCTTATGTTGATTTTTTTTTTTTTAAGTATAGGGACAGGGACAGGGACATAAACGAAAATAAAATTTAAGAAACTTAAGGGGTAGATTTATGAAAAAATTAAATTTAGAGGGGCTAAAGAAAATTTAAACTATTACTACTATAAAAAAAAAAAGAGTTAAACTTATGTATAATATATTTAAACTCTTGCTCTATAATTTTCTAAGTTTCAGCCCTTAATTTTAATTTTCAGTCAAAAATTCGCCCCTGTTAGAAAACATATCATGAATCCTCCTATATATACTTATATTTATCATGTATAAATCTCATGGACTCCCACTATTTAAACTTGACAACATGCAAAATTTGGTTGAGAAAGTTTTGTTTTGAACAAACAAAACAAATTTGTTTTAGCTCATTTCAAATATCCATCAAATATAAGCTTTAAAAATAAAAGAAACCAAGGACCAGCTTAAGCTCCAAATTTTGGTCAAGGCTCTTTTCAAGTTGACTACCCATGTGACTTAATTCAATTGCAAAAACAAGTTGGGCAAATTTTTCAAAAATGTGCTACTAAATATTTGAAATTTGAAATTTGAAATTTGAAAAATAAGGTTTCTCTCTACTCCTTAGTTAATAAGATGGACTATCTCGTTGACTATATTTAGTTCATATGACATTAGCAAATGTTCTTTATAGTCTTCAATATTCTTTCCAGCAAATGAACTATTTTGTGGACTATAATAAAATAATCAATGAATTCAAAAAAAAAACTCATTTTCCTTCTTCTTCTTAAGTCATCTCTCCCATTTAAATATATTAAAAATTATAGTCACAATTATAGTCCACCAACTCTTGTTCCTTAATATAGTCTTTGTGCCTCGCCGAAAAATTCGATGGACTATATTTAGTCCATCTGCTGGAGTGAGATCTGTGTTCTTAGACTAAATATAGTCTAAGATTTGTACACACCTACACTGCTAAGGATGAACTTGTTAGAAGGCAAGAAAGGGAAAAACTCATTTTTCTCCTTATACCCGAAATGCCCATGGTCTTTTTATGTTTGGACAAAACTACCCCAACTTTTGAATTTTAGGAAGCCTTTTCTTTCTTTCTTTTTCACCAATTCAATTAAAGGAAAGCTATACTCTCTTGCCTACATTCTCTCTATAAAATTTCAAAAGTTATCTTCTAAAGTTCAAAATTATTTTATTGAAGAAAAAGTTAATCTGGCTATTGAGATAAGTACTTATTAAATTGTGTATTTGTTTACTTAATCACTTAACTGTTATATATTTGTTTACTTAATCACTTAATCACAAGTGAGTGTATCAAATGTCAAGTGGTTGAAATTGATTTTCACTTCATAAATAGAATACATAATCATATATATTTCAGGTATACAATATTATTGTTTGTGATTATATATTTGTTTCAATTATCATTAAATTGATTTAGCTCAGTACTTATATTTGATTAAATTTATATAGTGCGAGTTTAATTCTAAACTGATCATTCATACATACTTGTGTTAATATATATATATATATATATATATAAGTACAAAACTTGTATATACTCAAAATATAATTGATTTTATCTTCTTTTAAAGAAAGTATTTTCTTTCTCATATAAATTTAAATATACTTTTATATAAATGAATCAAAAATCTATATTTGTTTAAATATAGAAACACATTCTTTATTTATAAAAGTAATTAAACTTTTATAAACTGCACATCATATAAAAAGTTAACTGAATATAAAAATTAGAAGCATTTCTACATACATATAAAAGTTAACTGAAAACTTTTATATTAACTTTTATATACTTAAACTGCAAAGATTATCTACCTAAATTAGAAACACATTCTTTATTTATAAAAGTCCTTGAACTTTTATAAATTAAACAAAATCATATATATCTTCTTATGTGAAACATATTTCAAATAAACAACTTTATCCAAAAGGAATTTTTGAGGAGTTAGTTTATTTTATGAATATGTGAGAAAAGAGTAATTCTAGAACCAAAACCAGAGTTGAGGTCAACGGGTAGTTGGGTCTTTAGCGTGCCTGTGACGCGAGGGATTGAGTTTTGTTTCAAGACCAGATCTTAACGTAAAACTGAACTCACGAAACAAGTACAACTACAGTTGAGGAAGCAGTAGAGACTGTCCAAGAAAAATAGTTGTATAAAAATTTTGTAAAAACTTTTCCGCCTGTTGAAGGAGTATTTATTACTGATAGTAATATGATCAAAAGTCTTGGAGATGAGATTGGGACTTGACGTAACAACATACGCAGGTTGTATGTTGTGAACCAGCTAAATTTGTGTGTACTGTGTGATAGATTTTTGTCTATTTAATTACTTCCCCGCATATTCAAATTATCACATAATAGTTAATTGAATTTAAATAATTTAAAAGGGCCAAGAAATTTTAAAATCGGTAATAACCTATTCAAGCTTCCCCTTATAGATTATTATTGACCTTTCACAAGTTAAAGTTTTTTACAAAATGGGAGGCACCCAACTGCTGAACAAAAAAAATGTTCAGCAGCTAATCGGGCCCCTCCCCTCCCCTCCCCTCCCCTCCCCTCCCCTCCCGTGAATTCTAATTTTTTTTTTTAAATATATATTTGACGTAATTTTAATCATAAAGGCTATTTCTAATCATTACGTAAAGAAAATTGTAATTGGTGATTTGTCTTTTTGGCTTATAGGTAAGCTTACAGAAAATGGTTCAAGCACTCCTTCTGGCCTTGTAGCTGCCGCATTAGCCCATGCCTTTGCCCTTACGGTGGCAGTTTCAGTTGGTGCAAATATTTCTGGCGGTCATGTAAATCCTGCAGTGACTTTTGGTGCGTTCATTGGTGGAAACATAACATTGTTGAGGGCCATTGTGTATTGGATCGGTCAGTTGTTAGGCTCAGTCGTAGCCTGTTGGCTCCTTAAATTCGCCACCGGCGGAATGGTAAAAAAATCTACAACTTAATTGCAAATTTATTAAAATTCATCAAATGCAATGTGACTATGTGCTTCTGTTTCTTTAAGCGAAAACATTCACTTTTTCATTAATTCGTTGCAGGAAACATCAGCATTCGCTTTATCATCAGGCATATCGGTATCAAATGCATTGGTATTAGAGATTGTGATGACTTTCGGTCTAGTCTACACAGTGTATGCAACCGCAGTGGATCCAAAAAAGGGAAATTTGGGGATCATTGCTCCTATTGCAATTGGTTTAGTTGTTGGGGCTAACATTTTGGCTGGTGGTGCCTTTGATGGTGCATCAATGAACCCTGCAGTCTCCTTTGGACCTGCTGTGGCTAGCTGGTCATGGACACACCATTGGATATACTGGGTCGGACCCTTCATTGGTGCTGCCATTGCTGCCATAGTCTATGACAACATATTCATTGATGAAGACGGCCATGAGCATTATCCGGTCACAGATTATTAGAAAGTTTAGTCTCTTGTCAACGATATTGAACGCCGTTGACCTTGCACTTTTTCTCTAGATTAATTGGGGAATAAATCCGCGAAAAAAAATACAATTTTTTTTACGAATTAGATTTCTTGTAGCTTTGTTTTTTTTGTTTTGATAACCAAGAGTTTTTCAACCGCAATCGGACTAATCTCCATAAACCCGGGTCAGCCTTTTCATACTGGCTTACGCCCGTGTCCCCACGGTCCCATGAACCATTTCTGGGCTTGACAAATTGTTACTGATGAAATTCGATCCCAGGACGTCCGAGTCTACTACTCGTCCCGGAGCATCATTTGAACAACTACGCCAACTGTTGGGGGTTTCTTGTAGCTTTGTTATGTTAGGTGTTTCTGGTTTCTACAGTTTTTAGCATTTGAATTTGTGGTATATGTTCTGTTACTGAATTTTCAAGAAAATTTAGGTCTATATGACATTTAAGTTAGGTGGTTAAATTATCATGCGGTATAACATTGAAATTTATCCAAATGCCAACAAAACTGCCTGATAGATTCTTCATTTCCCAAGGAACAATCAGGCTGAAGTTTCTGTTTTTTTAACCCGCCGGCACCTAACAGAAAGAGAGACATTTTTTCTAAGTACCATGTTTAACAATAGCCCTGTTCCATAAGAAAGTCCATTCGGCTAATTTCTAATACAAACTCAAATGGGACCATGGAAAGTACATTTGTCTAATTTTGATGTTATTTATTTTATGGAGCCACCAAAGGATCTCCTTACTTTGTTAAATGATGAAATACTAGCTCTTAAACCCGTGAGATGCATGGATTTAGTGGACATAAATTAGTTGTTTTAATCTTGTATTGTTGTATATTTTTATCTAATAACACTAACTTAGAAAAAATTAGTGTCACAAATACAAAATTTGTGCGTGCTAGATGATTCTGTCCAAACCACCCTTTACTCAGAGAGAAATAGAATGTCATATTTGTGTTTTATGGTAATTAGTAATTGATAATGTTTAGTGTGACTATATGATTTCTGGGACTATGAATCAAAAATCTTAGTAATTTACGAAAGGATAACTCAGTTATGAAAATAAAATTTAGTAACTTTTTGAGTACATAAAATCTTAGTAATTTATCATATGTTTAAGTACATAAAATTTAGTAACTTTTTTTAATAATAGTAGTATTCTAAAACCAATAAAAAACGTAATACATAAAAATGAGAAAAAACATAACCATCATATTAGTACAAATTTGTGTTTCCAATATTTTATTCTTATAATTTTACCTTCCTCATATCTGTTGCATCTCTTTCATCTATAAGTAAAAAAAATATATAAATGATAAAGTTAGGTTTTGCCGCCTCTACCACCTGGTCTGAGTGCTCCGGGTGATCTGAAATAAACGATAGTTCACGTGCTCATAATTTATAGTAATTTATAGTGATATTATTTAGGTCACGTGTTCACGTCGTTTTCAGATATGATAAGTCATAATGTAACTGAATATCTATGGATGATAACCCATTTTCATCAAGACTTATCTCCAAGTGTTTGTATAACTGCGGACACTGTCTCGTGAACTAAGACTCGATATCACACTCAATTCAGATGGTGAATCATATAAGACTTGTCATAAAATTAAAATCATCAACAATAACTAGAGACATGACACGGTAATCTACGTAACAAAAAGTCTTTCGCTTCATTTCACTACGATTGGTTTCTTTAAAAGTTAGAGACGATATATATACCTATAGAATATATGTCAAACCTTTGGTGAATTATCCGTGATAGCAATTCACAGAAATTAAAATTGCAATAGAACAATGCTTTGTAATAATTATTTGTTTGTAAGAAGAATAACTAAAAGAATGAGAGATTTTTATGGTACAAAATTATTATGTCTAAAATGTATATAAGACTTTTCTCTATATTCATATATGTAGTATATTTATATCTACACATATATATAGATACATACATATATCTATAATAGTTTCAACATTAAACTATTATTTATTTCTATTTTAATTACACTTATTACTACTAATGATGTAAGTTACATATTAGTAATAAACTTATAATTAAATGGAATTTCAAAAGTCTCACAAGAATATTTCTTGTTCCAAAATAAAATAAGACTATACAGGTGTACTTCTAAAGTAACAAGTAATCTTTTCTATTAAATGAGACAAGAAAGAATTAGTTTTATCAAACAACTTTGCCCCTTATTAAATACTTCACTATAGACACAAATCAAATAATTTCTGTACAAATCAAATGATTTCTACACAAATCAAATGAAGTTCTATCTTATTTCCCACAATTAGGGAAACGAATTACACCTTTATATTTACTTAAATTATGTCCACTAATGGGTTTTATTCAAGCCAAAACTTCTATAATTAAGTCTCCAAAATATAGAATAAGGTGCAATTTTTAACAATCCCCCACTTGTTTGGAAAAACTATATTTCTCATCCAAATTAACAACTTTCTATCAAACAACTCCAAGGCATGTGTGCATAAAAGAACGTGTGACGAACATTGAACCTCCCCTTAGTGTAAACAACTCAAAGTCAAATCGAAGTTGATGGTGTCCGTAGATTGAACATCTATTCCTATATGACCAGAATTGTCACATACCCAAAATCCTTCTACCACAGTGAGTATTCTTAATTGCTTTGCGCTAATATGGCCATGCACAATACCCTGTTTCATGAATCTCTAATAGAGTAAACCACAACTCTCTATAAGAAGCGGCTCCACTTCTAGTTCATATAGGCAAAATATTTCACATGTGTTTCTATTGCTAAGAACACAACAACTTTGTTAAAAGTATAACTTAACCTTGGTCGTACAACATAGGTTACTATCTTAAACTACATATGGAACCACATCGATAGTAACATAGTCAACAACTGTGACTTGTTTTTCCCATTGAACCTATAAACTAGTAGTAACCTAGGAATATGTTGCGTTCCTATCAGCCCTGAGTCAAAGTGGTTTAAGTTCCATATAACAAGTAGAAACTTACTAAGCTTTCGTCAAAATTTTAGTAATAAGATAAGCCAAGTCGTCACTAACTTCCTCGTAGACAAATATTATGATACCTTCTTGTATCAGTTGTCTAACAAAAATTATGTCTATGACCAACATGTCAAGAATTACCATTAAAGATAATATCATATGATCTATACAAAAATAATTTCATTATCAAAATATAATGAACTAAGCAATTTTGGAAGTGACCACAATTTGATGTTTCAACAATAAATTTCGATTGCAATTCTTTTCTACATCATATAAAACAATAGTATTACTTGCTACTCCAAGTAAATTATACTATCCACCTACTTGTGAAAATATAAGAATATATTCACCTACTTGTGAATATTTTCTTACTTTTGTCAAAATCACAATGTGTATTTAACGTTATTATTACTAGCACCATATAGTAAAATAGGAGGCAATGAATTAGGTGACAATCAACACAACACTCTAATCCATTTAACTTACCTCACAAGATAATAACATTAGACCCATACAATATAATGAAAAATACTTATTTGTTTCTTACTCATCTAAAAACAATACTCAAGCTTAGGTGAAAATTCACCTACTTGAGAATTTATAATTTCCCTTAGTAAAATATAAGTGACATTTATGTGATCTATTAAATCATTGAGAAATCTAAAAAAAACAATTTTAAACCACACTAGTATACTAAGTTTAAAATTGTAGGTAATATTTGATCTAGTGCATTGCATATCAAACATAAGACTCTCACTAGTGCATGTGTACTTCAAATTTGCAATAGCTATATCAGAATTAACTTCTAATGTACCACCACTATTAAAGATTTATTAAATTCTTCAATCTCAATGTTATCAAACTTAGTTCATTAATACAATTAAATTGGTTTAGTTGAAACTCTCACTAAGTTTTCACATGATAATAAGATAACATCTATTTTACAAGTCTTTTAACATAAAGAAAAAAAATAGATATGTCTCTTAAACTCGTTTACGTTAGCAATACTATATAAAATGATCAACATATCATTAATATATACACACAAACTATCACATTATAGATTATACAATTATATTGTTAGTGTAAATAAAAAATAATTTTATATCGATAAATAGAAAAAAAGTAAAATACTAGTTCTTAGTTTAAATACATAACTATTTTACACCTTAACCTCTTAATCGAAAAGAACAAATCATCTTGTTCATTCACAATATACTCCCTAAATTAAATTTATTAAAAACTTGAGTTGGAGTAATATCATAATCGGTGTTAAAATGTTAAAATAGTTTATACTCTCTTGTCTAAAGCCTTGAAAATTATTTTTACTATCAAAGAAAAATAGCCATCACTATCTGAAAGTCCAATAATAATCTAGAGGGGGGGGGGGGGTTGAATAGATTATTACAAATTAAAAATTATCTTAGGCCTTTTTGATTTTTTGTATAATTAATTTGCAGTGTTAGAAATTAATATGCAAGACAGTAAAAAATCAATCACATAATGCACAGAGATTTGTCTAGTTCACAACATACATCCCGGTATGCTGCTACGTCCAGTCTCAAGCTCCTCTCCAGGACTTGAGATCCTATTACTATCAGTAATAAATACTCCTTCAACAGGCGGAGAAACCTCTACAAAGTTTTATAGTCAAATTTTCAACTGTTCCCAACTAATCTATCTTGGACAGCAAGCTCCCCGCTCCCTCCTTAAGCTTAGTTGTACTTCTTTTGAGTTCAGTTCTATTCTATGATCTGGTCTTGAAACAACAGCCTCTTCCTCACCTCACAAGTACACTAGAGACCCAACTTCCCGCTGACCTCTCTAAGACTTTGGTCTTGGTTGAAGAATTACTCGTCTTTCTCATAGGTACATAAAATAAACTAACTCTAACCTTTTCTCTTTTTATAAATGATTTTACAATAGTGTGCTTCTTAAATAAGCAGATAACAATTTAGTACAGATTGATGCTCCTCAAATAAGCAAATAAGAATTTAGTACATATGGATGCTTCTTAAATAAGCAGATATAATTTAGTACAGATTGGTGCTTCTCAAATAAGCAGATATCAATTAAAGAGCAAATATATTTATAAAAGTTCAAAGACTTTTATACTTCAAAAATATGCTTCTTAGTAAGTAGATAATAATTTATGCTTTAATCAAATAGTGCTTCTGTGTAAGCAAATATGAAAATTATGCACTGTTATAAAAGTTTAAATAACTTTTATATTTTGTGTGAAAAATGCTTCTTGAATAAGCAAATAAGTAAATTAAACCTTTTATAAAAGTTTAAATAACTTTTATGTTTTAAGTAAAAATGCTTCTTGAATAAGCAAATAAGTCAATTTTAGCTTTAGATCAAAAATACTTCTGTTTAAGCAGATATATAATTTAATACAAATTTATAAAGAATTATTCTTTAAGGAGTAAAGAAAAGTCACTTTAAGTTTAAACAACTTTTAGAGTGAAAATGCTTTTAAGTAAGCAAATAAGTTGTTTTAAACTTTGAATCAAATATGCTTCTATTTAAGCAGATATAATCACTTAAGTTTGTGAAATAAAAGTTTAATAACTTTTATATTATGTAACAAGTATTTTATGAATAAATAAATTTATGAACAAATACTTGTGATGATGATATCAAGTATAATATATAAATCGGTTAAAGCAATACTTGATATAACAAATATTATTGTTTAACTCAAACAATATATAAAATTATTTTATCTATTATGTGAACTTTTATAAATAGTGTCACTTGGTACTATATAAGAATCGTGACGGTTGGATTCCTCTCGTAGAGGATTTATCTCTCGTATTTTGCGGCGCTTGAAGTATAATGAAATTTATAATTTTCACAATTGATATTTATATAAATATTTTTGAATATATCACTACGATTCTCAAATCCGGTTCGGATGACTACTCTTTTTGGAGCGAAGATCTCAATGTTGTTTTGAGCTATCAAGTGTCAGTATCTATTTTACGATATTTATATAAATAATATCAATAAAAGGTTCTTGAAGACTATAAGGAATAAATGCGGTTGGATTCCTCTCCGTAGAGTTTATCTCAATTAGCCTTGCGGCGCCAAGTATCCTTTTATTTGATAAATAGATGAAATATAGATATATAGAATTGTGTAGAACAATTTATATTCAGTATATCTATAAATATAAATAAGCAAGAGATAATTCAAATAAAATAAATCAAACAACTTATCTCAATTTGCTTAGACCAATTTTCTCTTCTCAAATAATCAGAACTTCTGTAAGAAGAGATAGAGAAAGCTTTTTAGAGAGAGAGTATGTGGGAAAGAAATAAGCTTTTCTTTGTAAGTGAATTGGCAAATTGAAAATGAAAGAAAGGCCTCCTATTTATAGATTTTTGAGATCAGGAGTAAAATGGTAATTTTCGAAATCTGTTTTAAAATCAATGGCTAGAATTATTTCAATTTAAAATCAATGGTTTGGATTGAAAAAATGAGCCACGGATTGCCAGCATATGCTGCCTTCAAATTTCCGTCTGAGCATTTTATTGACAACTAGCAATAAATGATCACTAAGAAGCTTTGCATTAATTTGGTCAATTGAGATTAAATGCTAGCTAGCCATGTTAAACGCGGTTTTAGTCCCACAAAAGGTGACATGGTTCCTTTAATGCATATAACATCTTTTGCCGGCACATAAGTAATGCATGCATGGTTTTCAAAAAAAATAAAGTTGCCAGTAAATTTTTCTTTGCATTGCATGCATGCTTTATATATATATATATATATATACTCGTTTATTATTATTATTATTATTATTATTATTATTATTATTATTATATACTCCCTCCATCCCTTTATATTTAACGTTTTAGAGTCTTTTTTTCTTCCCAAAATATTTGACGTTCTACAATCCCAATAATATTTTGACTATTTATTTTCCTTCTCCACCACCATTAATATTTTCTCTGTTTTCAAAAGACAACAAACTGCTACAGATCCGGCCGATTATATCTGAAAAACTTGCCGGAAATGGAAGATCCAATTCTATTATTGTATCTATTCTTATTCTACGTGAAAATTCCTAGAACGTCAAATAAAATGGGACGGAGAGAGTACAACATATATATAATATATAATATATAATATATAATATATAATAATATAATATATATTATAATGCAACAAAACAAAATAATATGATATATATATTATATGATATACACGGTATTATATATATATAATAAATTATATTGTAATATATATAGTATTTATATCATGTAATGCATGCATGGTAATTTATCTATAGTACTAGTAAATATTATGCATTCATGTATTTTAGATACTATATATTGTTAATGCATGCAAGCTTATACACGATTTTGTCCAAAATGAGTGACATGAATTTAGACAATTAAAATGCCACATGAATGATGCATTAATTGATATAATATATATATATATATATATATATATATATATACTACACTCACAGTATATATATATAATAATTTTTCTTTTAACACACATTTAATATGCAATTAATATATATATACATTATATGTGCGCGCACACACACACACACACGTTTCACACACACCCGTATGTATATATATATATATATATATATATATATATATATATATATATATCATATATGTACTTTAATTATATATGCATGCATGTATGCGCCATCTACATATATATCTATATAATAAAACACAACCAATTTTGAATCCTTCTTCACTTAAAAAGTTGAGAAACCACAACAAATGCTCAGATTTAATCTAAGTTAATCTAAAGGTCAGATTTCAATTGAGACCAAAAAAAAAAAAAATTACCGCCCAAATACTCTCCTTCCCGTGTACTCTTCCCCTCTCTGTCTCCTTACCGTCACTCTCTTCCTCTCTTTGTCCACTCCTCTTCCTCTATTTGTCTCTTTAACGCCACCCCCCAAATCAAGATTGCTTGCTAAGCGGATTCAACTCCGGTGAGTTACGTCTTTATCGGGACCACGGTAGCAGGTCCACAAGGTATTCATAATCCCTCCGGTCTCACAATGTTAACTCTCATTTTTTTCATTTGTCTTCATCTCTACACTCTTGGGAGGTTCAACTATTTCGTAATATGTAGAGAATAAACTAAGCAAGGTGTTAGCCCTCAAGGTGTTTGTCTTTATGCACGAACAAATTGAGCGAGAAGCTCATTGGCTCCTTCTTTTGTGATCCTTTGTGCATATGCACGTGAGTGTTCTGTTATGATGTGCATCTGTACATAGAGGATAGCAATGACTTATTGGCTATTGCAACAAATTTTGAACTATGGGGTCGGCTTATGAGTGCCTTTTGACTCGATGTGGCATCGCACAGTTCCATATCTTATGGTTGGAGCCAATGGAAATGGAATTGCACCATTCATGATTTTGTGGATGCTCAATTTGTTCTTTGTAAATGACGACATTTTGTGGATGCTCAATTTGTTCTTTGTGATCAGCAGTGAATTAATGCTACTTTCGCCATACACGTCTCTTTAATTGTCTCTCTCTCAATTGAAATAAGTGGTGATGTCTTTGATTTTAGTTACTTTTGGGTTTACTTATTATGTCTTCAAATCTGAGTATGATTTTAGTTACTTTTGGGTATAATTTTTGATTTTGCTTTTTTTTGTTCCTAATTACTTCTCTCTGTTATTCAAGGGAGATTGTTTGCTGTTGCCCTGTAAATTAAGTGGGTGCTTGATTTTTATACTCAAAGTTTGCTCATCTTTGTTACCAAGAAAAATCAAATTTGAAGCGATAAGCTGAGCTCTGGGTCTTCTAATCTTCTGTCTTTGAAGCGGCGTCATTGAGCTCTGGGTCGTACTTTCAAAGCTATTTTTTTCTTGCAATGGCGGTGGATTCAAGGGAAAAGGTGAGATTTATTCTCTAATTCTAAGCTTCATTTTAGTGTTTCTTCGTACCCATCTCTTTGCATTTATCTTAAAAATCATTTTGCTTATGTTTAATTAAAGTTGGTTAATTAAAGGAGTAAAGGCTTTTTTTAGAACGGAAGGGTAAACACTATTTACTGTTTTTGCAGAAGGAGTGGAATTAATTTTTTTTGGACAAAATTAACTTACTTTTTCTAATATTAACATTTAACCAGCTATCAAATAAACATGCTAAACTTAATAATCATATTACTCTCTTAAAATTTACGATTTCACTAATTTTACCAACTTATTTCAAAAAATTATGTAACGTAACATATTTAAAAATGCAAAACGATAATATTTTTTTAAAAATTAAAAATTAAAAAAATAAGAACCAGAGCTTGCTAATTTAATTTTTTTTCGATTTCACTAATTTTACCAACTTATTTAAAAATTAAGAAATGATAAAACAATGTGAACTCACCAACTTATTTCAACAATATTTAAAAGTTTATAATTAATTATTAAATCATTTTATTGGTAAAGGTATAATAGTCCAAACTTTTAATCTTTTTTTCTCTAATCTTTTAATTAATCCTAAAAAAACAAACATTAATGAAATTATTTTAAGTTATATCATGAATAATTCCATAAAAAAACAAACATGTACGTCCTAGAATTAATAGTCTTGGGATTATAATACCATGAATTATAATC